>CM068831.1:54668848-55023848 GCA_028554795.2 Sinohyriopsis cumingii
GATGGACTGTCTCGCTCAGTATTATAGAGATAGGTTTACTATAATAGTGGAAGGGTGTACCCATCACATATGTATTGTAGTAATAATACTAATACTAATAATAATGATAATAATAATAATAATAATAATAATACTGACTTTATTTTCAGAAGTAACTCTATTAGCTACTGGAATTAATCTGCATTGAGACCTAATATATACATGTATATGGTATTATTGCACAAAAGTGGCAAATTTGGCTAAACACTACAGAATTTAGTTATTCTGAAAATAAAACATACTTTCAAGCCAATAGTTAAACAGACCTTAGAGTCAGAACACCATCAGCATGTCTTTGGTGACATATGTTGGTTAGAATGACACGAATGTTTTTTCTGGACACTTTATGTTCTTTCATATATTGGTCAACGTTGTATACACAGGGGTCAGAGTGAAAACAAATTTAAATTTGAGAGTTTTTTTAAAGGTTTCTTCAAGGTTTTAAATTTTTTTTAGGTTCAAACCATAATGCAGTTACAAAGAATAGCATTAACTAAAAATTTTATAACGTATGCTTTTAGTTTGCATGTGCATGTAAATAAAAATGAAAATTAAGATAAAGTGAAAATTAATAAATAATAAAAAAGGAAATACCAGCAAGTGATAAGAAATTAGAACACTTTCTCAACCGTTAGGCTACCCTAACAAAAACTGTATGCAGAACAAAAGGAGTTGTTTGTTGGGTATGGGATGAGCTGTTTATTATATTTTCAGTTAGTTTTTGTTCAGTTTGTAATGTTAGAAAGAAAAGATCGGTTTTTCTATGTTTTTGAGGTAACTCTGTATGTATTTCATTGCATTCTGAAATTAGTTAGTTACTTGATGTAGAATTAAATTAGACGTCGGCTGTGGGGTCTTAAATGTTTGCTTGGTTTCAATTTGAGGCAGGACCCCAAATCACATTACAATAGTCCAACTATTTTTGAATCTATCATTGATAAAAGATGACCCTATACTGCCTTTTTTAAGTAGCCAAAATCAAAATTAACTTTTCTGGAAACATGTTTAATCGGAATAGACGCAGTATGACTGCTATCTACATATACACCAAGAATGTTACCAAGAGAGGTCATATAAGGGTTGACAAAGTCTGACACTATTTGGAGCCTTTAGCTCTCTAGTGTTATGTATATATTTTACTTTATCTTTGGCGCATCTTATAGATTGCATGACAACTATAAATAGCTGCTGATAATGGTTACAATTAACTGTAATAATAAACCCACTGACAGGTTAGGGGTAATTTCCAAATTGGCTGAATCAATCAGGTGGTTTCTGTTGTGACATTGGGTTCTTGACAAATGTTATGAAGTATTGTGAGTTGAAATACAGCCACAGTGAGTATATAAGGAGAAAGTAATTTCTTTCTTATTTCTTATGTTCTTATTTTATCATCAGTTTGCATGGGTGTTTAATGTTGTGCTTAGCTATAGAATTTGAGTTGAAATCATTTGTTTTGAATTATTCATTGGAATTACAAAGTGCTCTTTGACTCTGGACTAAGATATTATTCTAGAAATATAAAGGTTGACAAAGTCTAACACAAAGTGGAGCTTTTAGCTATCTAGCCTTGCTCTTGTTTGTTTTGTTGTAACTAGGAGCACTTTTGCTTTATCTGTATTTATATTCAAACTGTTTTCTTTGCACCATGTTTCATTTCTGTTAAGAGCATTTTGAATGTCATTTGAAAGTACAGTTTTGGTTTTAATTGATACAGAGAGTGAAGTTTTTGTCTACGTAGAGGTTAGTGGAAGAATTTGTAATCTTATGAGGTAAGTCATTAATAAAATGAATGAATAACAGGTCCAAGCACAAAGCCCTGTGACACTAGTAACAGCCTTGTTTGCCGCTGAGCATTTAGAGCTTAGTGTAATGACTGGTCGACCTGGTGTCTGGACAATGTGACCAGGTGTGATATAATGCTATATATTGCAGCATGATGACCCAGTGCTAGACATCACTATAAACTACCACACTGACGACATTGCAGCAATGTGACCAACAATTTTAAGGGTACGTTAAAACACAAACACACACACACCTGTGGTACTCCACAACTACTATTTTTACTTTAAGAAAGGTGACCTTTTAAGGGTACCTTTTACATTCTATCAGTCAGGAAAAAAGTAAACTAATTTATGGAGTTTTCATTACATTAATAAATGTACATCCTTTGAAGCAAACTGTTAAAGTCTTCAAGATCAAAAGCTTTAAAAAATCAACCATTATAGAATGAACCATTTCTCCTTTATCGAATGCTTGTAGTCATTGATCAATCATATATTTGAGAGCAGTTTCGCATGGAAACTAGACTGATTATCCTTAGTACAAGATTATGTCTTCAAGCAGTTGATACTGTTATGTACACCTAATTGTGTGACTGAAATTTGTCCATCATTGTAAGTTGTAAATAATGTAAACTTGTTCACATAGCTAACATTTGTCCATGATTGTAGTTTGTAGTTTAGTAAGTTGCAAATGGGATTTTTAGATAGTTTTTGAGTTCAGAATATTCTAGACCTGGTTTTGTTTACAAATTAGATTGGAATTTTCCATTGGAATGATTCACATCTACGTCATGTCAGAATGTGCATAAATGGATCTGTGACAAACATTATTCATTCCCATTTTAGATCAGTCGGTGAAAACAAATTAGTGATCAGATTTAAAGTAATATTTTGTTATAGTTCAAGCATTATTATTTATTTAAAATGCTTAAAGGAAAATTAGTAAAGTGCCCATTTACTTTTTGGGGATTTATATACTCTACATCAGAATATTGTTAATTCGTTCAAAGACATTCTCGATTATATCATTTTATTGTATCAGGTATTTCATGCCTATTGGAATTAATTTGGAACATTACATTTCTGGGAGTCGTGATAGGTCATTTATGATTACCAGGAATTTAATAGACAAAAAACTATATTTCTCTTGCATTTTCACTTTGTATTGCAGAGAAGTAGAGTGCTTGTTGATTGTACTTCAATTTTAAGATATAGAGTTATAACACTATGAGAATCAGCTGCATGTTTTCATGGTAAGATGAAACAATGAATGTTACAAAAGGGTATATAGTTATTTAAATTATTTATTGTTTCAGCTTTATGCAATGGAGTTACCTTGGCAGTTTTCCAAGTCTTCGGAAATTTAATCGACCCAATACTTTGATTGCAAATAAAAGCTATACTCTCTGCTAATGCAGGTGATGGTGCCTTAAGTACCATTGGTCTGCTTATATTAAGTCCAGTAGTTTTACAGTCATCCATATTTTGAACATTCTTGCACACAAATTCAGGACTCATTTCAGGAATGTAAAACCTTATATCTTTAGCAAGTTTTTCAGAATAAATCGTTTTGAGTTCCAGATGATCGCAGGAAACTTTAGTTTCTGTAGGTAATTCTGCCATTGGAATGAAAAGTTTCTATAAACTTAGTAGAGATATCACTTGGATCATTTGTATAAATGCCCTCATGGTCGAGTGATACAACATCAGTTTTACTCTTACAGTACCCCCTACACCAAACTCAGTAAAATTCTCCAAATAGTTTGTTTCAAAAACAATTATTTATACTTTCATCTGGGGTCTTTCTTATAGTGTGTTCGTTTGGCTTACCATTTTATTAGCTTTATTCTTCCAAATTTTATATTCAGCTTGATTTCATGCAGATTTTCATCTGTTAGCATAATTGCATCTAACATTTATATTGGCCACTTGTGACAATACAATGTTTCCACATCAAGAGTGAAGTATTTATGTATATCTACTCATAAAGCATACATACATTTCTTCTATATACAATTTAATCTTCATAGATGTGTACCCAGTATCATATCATTGGCTAACACAGAACGTTTCCAGCTTAGAATCTATGAAAGCTAAATGTTTTCTCTATAAAAATATGTTTCTTTCTTCATGAAATTTATCAAATGTAAATGTGAGTATCTTTTAATATATGAAATATATCCTTTGTCTTGTGGGGTATCTGTAGTTTAGTTTCTGTCATCACAAAGAGAATTACACTTAGATTTTCTAGGATGTTTTGAAGTTTCTCGAAATATGTGTTTGGTTCTTAAACTTCTTCATTGCCATTTTCCTAATAATGCATATTTGAATGAAACATTTTGCAGTATTTTGCATTATGCCCATATTGTAGACAGTCGTGACACTATAGTTTGCTTGTGTGTCGGCGTGATTGCGCGTTGTCATTTAAAACAGTAGAAACATTCTGGTTGATTTCTGATGATGGTTAGAACAGAGTGCATGGCCGCCCCGATTATGATTGGTTTGTGATCTACGTTTCTATGCCTTTTATAGAGGAGTCCTAGCTGTCCTATAGTATTGGGAAAATCTCATTTACTGCATTGAGAAAGAGAGATAAAACCTTATTTGGATGGAGTTTGTCTTTTGCCTTAAGTGTTCCAGAAGTAATTCAGCTTTGGTCTCAAATCCGTGTTCAATGTCTATCATTTTTTGATTCCAACACTGACATGTTCAATTAGAGCAAGAATGTCTGTGTCAATTCTTGTGCATGCACTCCATAAAATGACTGACAATTAGGATTTTCCAGGTTTATGCTGTTTAGGATGTTATAAAAATTGGTTTCAATCTAGTCAATATGAACACTGTATAAGCCACCGCCCCCTCCACTAAACCTAAATATGATATATCACTGTACAGACAGGAATGGGATGTGGGGTTCTGGGACATGCAGGGGAACTTCCCTCAGAAACATCTAAAAGACTGGATTAACGGAATCCACAAGTATCTCGTGCGCGGCTATTACTCCAATGTGAAGATCCTGGCACTGAGGCTAAACCAAACGGCATTGCTCGGAATTGAAATACTTCATATCCGACCGAGAATAGTAAATACATTTGTGCGGAGGAAACATCAGGATGTGGAAGTATGGGTCCTGAAGATCAATAGATGCTGCCCAGTCGGCAGGTTTCATAGCATTCCACAATAAAGTTACTGTAACAGTATTCATCTTGATTGTTCCCACTTGTGTAAATTTGTTTATGGGGAAAAGGTTAATAAAAAGTCACACTCAGTTTTCTGATTTTTTTGGAGGACCAGAAATATCAATAGAAGCTGGTGCCTGGATGTTTGAACCCTATCCACTGCTCTCTTCCAAAGAAGGGTGTGTACTTCTTCCTTTAATTTAAATATGATCGATTGATGGAAGAAGATGGGTATCCTTGAGAGAGAGGAGGGGAGTTCTACGAAGAGTAGGCATAAACCTCATTCACAAAATAAATGACCCGCTGATCTTCCTTGATGTTCAACCAGGCCTCCGAAAAGAGGGCAAATCGAGCACCTACCCGTATTAATGAACAGGTATGCACTGCATGAAAGGTGAGGTTTCCTCTATCGCCTCTTTGGGAAAGGGAGAGGCAAAAGTAGACCGCTCTCTCCTGTCCTTGCCTCTTCACTTATTTCGTTACTTTACTGGAGCGGACTTGTAGGAAGGTTCGCAACTTTGCAGTCTTGGTTGTGCGCTAGGTTTGGTACATATTTTGGCTGACCCATAACTAAATCAGGATGTATGCACTGGTGAGTTTCGATATGCCAGCAACCAATGCAAGTGACCCATGTTGTTGGTCCCTACAGTCCTGAGAAATGATAGTGGGAATGAGACCGCTAAAGTGGGTCGTTTAATGCGGGGTTGTAACCACCAAGATTTATTTATATGTTCAAGCAAAAGGTTTGACGAGTCCAATGTCATAACTCGACGCATGTGAAGGAGCTCCGCTGACAACTCCATCGCCGTTGACAATATGTGTCACGAAGTCTTTGCTAAAGCCTCTAATACGGCACAAGAATAATGCTGAATTACAGTAACTTTAACTTGGTTCTATGAAATGATTTTCTAGCAAATACTGAATTTCTCTTCAATAAAATGAAGAAAGTGCTTTACATGTAAAACCATGTTTAATTTTGTCAGCAGTCAAAAAGTAATTTGCATACAAGGTTCTCATGATATGTTTTTAATGATCTATTAAAAAATTTGTTAGCCTGCTATGTAAAATTGATCCATAAAATTCACTGATGTAATAGCTGCCACATTTGTATGTTTACATTGCTCAGTTTTACTTAAGTCTTATTATGACAGATTAATGCATCACAATTTGCACATACTCAGAATATGAACGAAGACGGTAATAAGTGAAGCAGGCAACATTTTTGATGTAATGATCAATCGGGACTATTCATCCAATTACAACTTAACATCATCCCTATTTCTACAATTCAAAATAGGCTTAAGTAGAAGCTGCTCACAAGAACGCAGGAATATAATTTCTTAAAGATAAAGTTACCTTACAGTTCATGCATATTTTCTGTGGAGCAAAGGTATGATATCATGATCATAATTTGGAAGTCAAAGACAATTGATTTCTAAACTCTCAAAAGTTTTAAGGCCATTTCTCATTTTTCATTAAGGACAATCTCGAAAATCTTGTCACTAATTCTCCTAGATGGAAAGTAATACTACTACTAGGTTTTCACCTGAAAACGTATTGTGATGCCTGTCTGGTTGATACTAAATGAAAATGATGCTGATCTGGGAAACCAGTATGGACAGCAAGGCGGCCGTCTTGACATTAAAAACAAAAATACTACTCTTAAATGGGAAGACACATTATCTTGGGGTTTTCATCAGAAGACTATGACATCTAACTAGTTCTGAATGTAAATGGTGAAAATCAGAACTCATATATGGCTGTCAAAAGGAACTTACTGAAAATCTTGCCACTAATTCTCCTGAGTGAGTCATATCAACACAGCGTTTTCACCAAACGTCTTTTAATGTCTAGTTTGTTCTAAATGAAAATGGTGCCACTCTTACTGCCAATATGGCTAATTTGAAAACCTTATCGCTCAAGAACATTAGAGTCGGCTTAAATGATTATCAGTTGAAAAGAAGAAATTATACTGAATTACTGGAAATTCTTTCCGCACAGCAGAGCATCAGTCCCTTTGGACTGAGAGAAGCATGCTATTTTTATTTCATACTTGTAAATTGTGGTTTATTTATACTTTTACAAAAGCAACGTTTGTGCTAAATGGCTCTTATTGCCATACCAATCAAAACAGGAAACTCAAAGTATCTTTTACGATGATCAGAATCATAAATATATGCTTTTTAAAACTGCATTACAACGTCTGCACATCGATTTGCAAACGTCTATATGTTTAACTCGTTTAAGTGTCATAGGGAGTCGTGTAGATGGAAGACAGAAGATGTACTCTGAGTTTTAAGCCATAATAATTATTTAAGTCCTTCAGGAGGCGTGTAATTATAGTATATTTATGACCCATGAATAGATAAATTAAATTTTGCCCTCCCCATCATTCCCCTTATTGAAGTAACCTACATTTATTTGCGTGAAACGGGTGAATCACGGGTAGATGAAGCTACTAAAGCTAAATGCGTTCATTATTCGCTCTACGCTTGCAAAAATTAATTTTATATTATGCTCAAGTGAATTGATAGCAATATGTATCAAAGACTGGAATGGCAGGTTTCTTACTTTATCCTGCGCATTATGACATGTTTACCGTTTCAGTCCTGCTGGTTTTTTGTTGCGGGGGGAGGATTGTTGATGCTGGTTTGGGGTTTTTTTTGGGTACATTCGTACAGAAAACAAATTTAGCAGGCTAATAAAGGAATCGAAGTTTCTACGATCCTGGAAACTTTATTAATCTACTATAATTTTAATCAAAGTTATAATACATGTTAGGCTTCTGAATTTGAGTTTAGAGTTTGATTTTTCCTTAAAATAGGCAGCCAGGAACTTAGGTATGCAATACCTGCAATCATCCGTTAGCAAGGTAGTACTAGAGTAATCTCTAGTATTTCCAGTTCGAAAGGTTCCAAAATTTAATTACTGTTTGTTGATCAGTCTCATCATATTATTCCGACACAAAGCATTTAACTACGTATAATACTTTCCTCCTGAAACACCAAATTGGCAGTTGTAAGTGCAAATACAAACCAAAGAATTCATTTCAATGCTCTATCTGAAACTAAACCACAACTGAGTCATTAGGCTGTACTATTTTCTCTTCTAGTTTCATAGATTAATATGTGGAATATTCAACTTTTCCACTAAATAAAGCGTCTTGAGGTGCAATTTATAAAATAAATTACTGTGACCATATGCATTCTCAATTAAATATACAAACAACATTTAAGGTAAAGTCATTTCTTCCTTCTTTTCTTTCATTTTTATTGTGCGAGTACCTTTATATACTAGAAACGATTTGTATTGCACAGAGATCTTCAGTAATATATAACACTGCTTCAGGAACTAGTCACGCAAATTAGTAAATCGATAAATAGGTATTTTCATGATACAGACTTTAAAACTATGCAGGTGTATATACCCGGTTTTGACATGTTCAAAGGCTTAGCTTATGTGTGTGGGGGGGGGGTCTGTTTGTGTGTGTGTGTGTGTGTGTGTGTTGCCACGAAATAATGGAATAAATATATTTAATTTCCATGTAGAGGACGAACATCAATATTTTCGGCGAATAAGAGACTTCAGAAGCCTCTAAGTCTCGTAATAAATCATGTCAGCCACCAATACTATACAAAGTTCCAAAAGCACACAGTTTCTGAAGTTATCAATGACTGTCTAATATTTACAATGAAAGTAAACAGTTGCATGTTGACGTCTTAGATTCATACACTATATGTCACTCATGTTTATTTCTTGTCGTTTTTTCACAGGAAGAAACCATGCTTGGTGCAACTTGATACAGGAAAAAGAATCAAAATAAATAATGTGTTTTTAAATTTAGTGAACAGTTTATGAAGAGACAATATTAATGACAAATACATGGGAAAGAAGAAAAACGTGTATATTTTCTTTGATATTGTCTTAACAGTTTCCATGGCAACAGACAAGTGAACACAAGACTTTATGCCAGATACTAAATCAAGCCACCTCATACTTTTAACATCAGTTATGAGAAGATATTTGGAAGGGGGTGGTGACAGAAAATGACCCTTATCCAATATAGTCCTTTCCACTTGTCGACAAGTTGGCATTTATCTATGAAGCTTCGTCCCGTTGGTAGCCTCAGCAATATGGCTCTTTTTCCCCACCCATGCGACAGAGAAACCTAGCTGCTTTGCCAACCCTAATTTTATTATCTCGGTCAGGTCGTCTGAGTCATCATGTTTTCTCACTTGGATATACTTCTAAAAAAAAAGAATTATTGTTTTATCCTGCTGTGCCTGGCAGAGCTATTACAAAATCAAACAACAACACATCTATAACATAATTAAATTCACCTATTGAGCAACTTAAGGTCTCACCAACTTTGATAACACACCAAGCAAGTTAAGAAATAGTTCTTCTTGGATGTGATGCACTTTTCCAAAGTTCATCATTTTGGGTTCAAAATGAATCACTAGCATCTTTATTAACGCTTTCTCAGCTCAGAAAATCTGATATAGTTCATAACTTTAACATTAGTATCATTGTCGCTATCATCAACGATCATTTGCCGAAAAATATTTAATCTAAAGATTAACTACGTTTATAATCAGCCAGTTTTGTATTAAAGGTTACTTGTATTTTAAACATGCATCGGTAAAATTTCCTAGATACAGGGTTCAAACTAAGACAGAATGGTTGTTTCAAGGCCCGATGTGCGAAATATATTTAATTAAGCAAACATTCATATCAACACAAAGAACCCAGACGTGCAAACAATTACTTGCCTTAAAAACAAAAAAATATGTCCCGACAAGCGCTACCATACCTATGTATGACTTACGTCGCCACTAACACTTTGAGGATTAACAGTTAAATAAAAATTGTATACTGCAAATAGTACTGTTTTGCATGCGCGAATTTAATCTAATTTTATGTTGTCATCGTGAATCATTGTTCCCAAAGTGCGCGCATTCGTACAAATTTTACGCAATTCCTGCATTTGCGTCATTAATTAGTACATGAAGCATTAAACAGCTACTACCCACTCTCCTACTACTGGCGACAATGAGTATCATGGCGAATTGTTACGTGGCCGTCACAGGTGTATGTTGACAATGGAATATAGATTAAACGAGGAATATATATATATATATATATATATATATATATATATATATATATATACAGACCCGCAAACAGTGGTCAAAGTTCGATTGTGAGAAACTTATACTGGGTCAAAGCGTGTATTGGGTCGAAAAATGATTGCGACCTAATGTTTCACGATCGATTTCTCAAATATTGCTTTTATAGTTATGGGGGTTATATCTGGATAGGGTTAAAGTCCTAGTTTCCCGTTTGTTTTGGTGAAAATATATTTAATATCTTTGTCTAATCTTTCTATTCAGAAATACGCTGTTATTTGTTCTTAAAGTATCGTGTATTATTTATAAATATGCATACATAAAACTATTTAAAAGATATACTGGATGAGGTATAAAAGGGGGAATTATGGAAGATATAAACATCATTAATTGAAATGACTGGTAATTCGTGCAAGATGAAGCATATGAGACTTTTTATATCAAAGAATAATGAAGATATTTTAAATGCTAGATACTTCATTTAGACAAGAAAAATGGTTGATCTGAAGCGTATCTGTTATCGAATTATCCCCCTGCATGCTTTATTTGTCCCGTTTCACTCACAACACATGTATATATTCAAGCATATGCATGGTACAGAATCCCAGGGGAAGCTGTAACATATTAAACACCCATTAAAGCAGCATTTAACAAGGTTACGTGATACGCGCTGACCTCAAAAGTGCAGACAATACGCTAATGGTATGCAAGATCGAGTAAAGCGATAAAATTAACAAATAAAGTGCACTCAGCTTCAACCATTGCGAATGGACTTGACACTTTTGAATATAATCACATGTGATTCTGATGCATGCATCAATACTAGTTTTTCATTGTACCCGACTTTACATTATATAAAAATATTCATATTATTTGAGGCATGGTATTTTTTAAATATTCGCATTTAGTTTTTTTTTATATTGTTACTGATAAATTGTGGAAACAATCACACATCTGAGCAATGCAATCTTGCTAATGGACACAGGTAAATACTAACAAATGTTTAACAGATCTCGTAAGGAATTTCACTATACATGCACTATCAACTAAAGGAGTGATGTTATATAAAGACATACAGACAAGCAGGCAGGTATACACAAAGTGTCAAACAGATCATAGTATTATCGAAAATAAAATATTTTTCTTTAGAACTGAATTGGTGGAAACCATGTGTTGTCCGGTAAACTAAATACGAATCAAGCTTAATTTCTAATGAAATGCCTTCTACACATTACGTGTGCATGAATCGCCTTTGTATGTTGTAATCCACAGGTTACTGGAAATATGCGTTCAAGTTTCGTCTTTACATAATCATCGATTTAGCCATTGGCATATTTTGATTATTTAGAGTTTTGATCCTCTGATTTCTTACAACCTAAAATCTTTCGAATGGTGTAGGCCGTAAACATTTTGTTTGGTTTTAAAATTAATTAAATTATCTTTCAAGCTCCTTCTTAAAACGATTGAAAATCACTTTGAAATTAGGATGCTGTTTTCATTAATGTGTCATGATCGACGTATAACTGGCTTACACATAAAATACTCAGACAGTTCTATTTTTATTATATTAATAAAATACTATGAAGATTTATTTAAAGGATGTCCCATCAGCGTGACAATTTTCTATCATTTTATTCATAAATATGCTCATCACGGACCTAAATATATAAATGAATCGTGAATATTCAAACAAATAATTCCAACCAAATTTACACTGAATTTGCAATTTAATATGATCTTGGATATAATGCTAGATTAAGCAGGATTTCCATACTTTTTCCTAGTTACTGCCCTTAAGTTACTTAGCACATTCAGATGATGCAAGCAGTGAACACATTAACCGAGGGAGTACCATCTATATCGATTGATGGAATACAGATTGATTACTACGTCAACTTGTGTATGGGGATACAGAGAGTTATGGTGCTGGCAATTTCATATCAACGATAGTAAAATGAATGCAAGCAAATACTGAGCGAAATGTGAAATATCAATGCATCCTGGTAGTTTATACTTTGAATGTATGATTTTTTAATGTATGTATTTATTTTGCTTACTGTGTTTGTCTGTGTCATTGTATCATAGTGAAAGTGAACGTTATTGTACTTTATTATCTCTTAAGTTATAAGAGTATTTTTCGTCCAAGCCTTATGCTGTTAGAAAGACAAATGTTGCTGGGATACTTACCTCCTATTTGCACATGACCTGGACGGATTAGCTGCTTATTACAAGGAAACAAATTATGATGACTTCAGTTTCGTGAATCAAAGTACGAAAACTCGAGTGTAGAATAATATGAAAAACGGATGCTGGCTATTGAGATAACGAAACAGGATGTCGCCTTGTACCGAATTTCAAGAGCAATTCGTACATGTCAATGATCACATCAATAAATACACGATATCAAGAGATTTTTATTGCATAAATAACATTTTATCTTATATAAACACCCACACCGACATTTGTCTTTTTTTCTGTGTGTCCCGTCCCTCTTGCCAAACAAGAAATCACGAGTTCGAAACTCGCGGCAAACCATATTTGTTCACTCCATTTTTAATTTTTATCTTCAAACTTTCTTTTAAACTCGAGCATACCATTTGTTTGCTCTTTTGTTTTTGTTGTTGTTTAAATTGTCTTTTATGACTCCCATCCTAGGACGGGCAATTACGCTCATAAAGATTTATAGACATACTTACCATGAACCATGATCAGCATTCTCTGAAAAATGTTCTTGATACTTTCTAAGGTCAATGAATCAAAGTACAGAAACTTGTATTTAGGAATATATGCAGAACGGAAGCTGGCTATTGAGATAATGAAGCAAGATGAGTCGCCTTGCACCGAATTTCAATTCACACATGTCAACGATTTCATGAGCAAAACAGATGATAAACAGAGATTTGTATTGCATAAATAACATTATCTTATATATAAATACACACGCCGACATTTCTTTTTCTTTCTGTGTTCCCTCCCGCTTGCTAAACAAGAGATCGCGAGTTCGAAACTCACGGCATCCCAATTTTTACTTTTCACCCGATTTCTAATTTTTATCTTCAAACTTTCTTTGATACTCAAGCATCACAATTTGCTTTTTTTATAACTTTTTTGTTATGTTTAAACTTTCGTTTTATGACTCCCGTCCTAGAACGGACAATTAAGCCAGTAAAGATTCATAGCTATTCTTTCCATGACCCATGACCGGGATTCTTTGAATAAATGTCCTCCATACTCTTAAGGTCATCGTTGTAAAAGGGTACACATTGTACGGAAGAGAAAAAGGGGCCATTATAGAAGTTAAGAATAAAATAAAACAAAAATATGTCATGTTTTAAATTAATGTTTAATAATTATATATATATATATATATATATATATATATATATATATATATATATATATATATATATATATATATATATATATATATATATATTAACTCATAGATATATAAACAGTTTGCATACGCTTCTGTTAGGACTTTTTATGTTTATCTTATGAAGTGTGTATTAAGTTCGTTTAGTTTAAGTATTCTTTACAAAACCCAATTTTAAGAGAACACTGAATATTGTTAAGTACAAGTCCGTTTCGTTATTGCTGTATCATCGCGTGGTCTGATATATGTGTATGTCCAAAAAGACAAAAGTACATACTTACCTTCCATTAAATTGATCTGAAAAGTCCAGAATATGAACAAGAAACTGGATGTTGACTTCCACCTTCCTGAGAAAAAAAAAAGATATGGAAACTGTATTAACATTTAGCAACTATTTGAAATGATATCAATTTTATAAACAAAATGAAATGATTTTTATAAATAATTTGTCACACGAAGACATTTTGTAGAATGCAATCTTGATCAGATAGTATCAGTATCATTTTATTCTAACCAACTTTGATAACTGAGGTAAATACATGAAAATCACTAGAGCTGGGTGCCAATAAATGTAGTTTATTATTTTATTTATTTTTAAGGGGTTGGTAAAACTAATTTAAATTATGCAATACTTACCTGTCGCTATTGCTTAGCTAATCTATTTTTATGCCGAAAATACACAGTCCGTTTGATGTGAATACACCCTCCCACAGTGAAGAAAAGTCAGTATGATCTTTTGCACACCACTCTGTCGTATGGTCGTGCGCATAAGGTAAATATACCTATGTGTCATCTTTTTCACGAACAACAATTATGCAGGAGGGTATTCGGCGATAGCGACAGGTAAGTATTGCATGATTAAAATTAGCTTTATGCCCAAAAAAACTACATCTTAATAGCAGCAATCATCTGTCCTGTCGCTGTTGCTTGGCTGAAATTTTCAGTAAGGTGAGTAGGCTGATGCCAATCTGATAAAAAAAAGAATATATAATATTATCACAATAGAGGGAGATGCCCATCGATAGAAGGTTCATGTCTCTCTGAGTAACTCTAGGCCGTAATAATGGAACCCAGAGAATAAATGTTTGTGCTCTGTTGTGCTAATTGGTGGAGGTAGATACAGGAAAAGGTAGTATAGGAGCGCCAAAAGGCTGCTTTCGTGATATTCTCCAGAGAGGAACGATAAAAGTTGGCCTATGATGTAGCAACCGCCCGAACATCATGGGCTTTAAGGTTCATTAAAGCAAGGTCTCCATCGGTGAGGGACTCGTAGGCTCTTTTGATTATCGTGACCATCCACCGATAGTGGCACCCGAAATGTCTATGGAGCTCTTAAGAGAGAGAAAAAGACGTTTTATACCCTTTCTTTCTGCTTTTGAGGCAGCACTCATGGGGCACAAATTTTACTGGGGCTAGGAATCTCTCTGGGTAAAGGAACTACCGATTTGTTTGCAAGAAAACCCGGTTAGCACAGAAAGGAAACAGTGTCGTAATTCCCATTAAACCGGAGATGGCCAGAGTCAATGGACAAAGCATGAATATCGCTTCTTCATCTCGCAGATGCAAGAGCGAGAAGGAACACCAATTTGAGTGGGAGATCCAGATATAAAAATTTACTCAGTGGTTCAAAAGTGGCTTTGGTTAATGACCAAAGAACAAAAGATTCAGTCTAGGCATACGAAAGTGGGAGACAGGTCTCTGAAGCTCAAAATACTTTAAAAGACTGACACGATGCCAATCTGAACATATGTCGGAGCCATGAGGGAACGTAAGTGTGTTGTAGATGGCAGCTCGATAGCCTTTGATAGTGGACACTGAACAGCATTTGGTCTCAAAGAGGAACAAAACGAAATCAACGATGGAATTTACAGAAGGGCAAATAGGATCAACTTGTTTCCTATTGCAACAACCACCGAAGATTCTCCACCTGGCATCATAGACTTTGAACGTGGAATCTCTCCTAACTTGAATGATGCAAATGGCAAACTCGATCTTTATTTGCACCTTCTGAATACCCACTATGGCTAAGAAAGGTCTTGTACTGAGGATGCAAAATCCTGAGATGGTATACTAATATGGAAATAAGTCTAAAGATAGGGATGATGTTATCTCCTTATGCTACTGAAAGAACATTGGTATAGTTATATGATTGGACTGCCCCTTCGTCGAGTAGTATCGAGCATCATTATCACCTTCTATCATTGGCCCCAATACATGGTTTACTTTGGTGTGGCAAGCTTTCAGTGCACCTTCACTTGTGTATCTCATGTGTGTACCTTCTAGCACGAGCATCAGCAGTGTTTCGGTGACCTACCTTATGCATTATTTATGGTGCAGATCATACACGCATAGCCCATTCTCTGGAGAAAACATCTTCAATTTGAAGTCATTTAATAGATTTAACCTCATCTATATCAGGCTTAGAATATCAGGATTAGAATATCTCTATTTAATGTGATGTGATTTTGATTTTTAACGTAGCTTTAACAATTTTTCAGTCATATCGCTACGATGTCTGCAGTTTATAGTGATGTCTAGCACTGGGGCACCAGGCCGACCAGTCCTAACACTAACCTCTAAATGCTGAACGCCAAGCGAGGCAGTGTTAGTACCATTTTTTAAGTCTCTGGTATGACTCGGCCGGGAATCGAACCCACGACCACCGGCATCCGAGGCGGACGCTCTAACCACTAGGCCACCGGAGCAGTCTCTATTTAATAAATTATTCAATTATTTATTTATAATTGTTTTACACATACATTCTGTTATTTGATTTGTGCTTAAATATGTTTCTTACAAAACTGAAGCATATATATGTGTATTAGAACTGATAACCGCCATGATAAACTTATATTTGTGTTGACAGTTTCTGTTTTTGGTGTCTCTTCTCTTATGACCAGAAGTAGGGGACCCACAAATATGTAACCGCCATAGAGTCTGCTCAAAGTGGACCCTGACTGACGTGTTTTACATTTAGTGTCAAAGTGGTATTCCTGTTCATTGATTTTAAAAAGAAATTATCCTACTTTTTGTTCCATGAAAGAGACACCTACTATTATATTTGATGTTTTTTTTTTTTTGTTTTTTTTTTATAAAAAAGGGAATCTGATATTAAGAGGGAAGAATGGGTGACTGATGAGGTATTTTTTCTCATCCAGCTTATCACTCTATTGATGAGAATGAAACAGATTGTAATAAATGATGACGTTCAAGATAACCCATTGCAGCATCGTTTGCATAATTCAAATGAGAGTAGTGATTGGTCAATGGTACACGACCCTGCCCGGCATGAATTTCAGATTTTATGGAACGAGTTTCTTGAGCTATTTCGAGCTTTCTCCCAAAAGGCATCCAATATCATACAGAAATGACATGTTTCGGACGATATCAATACTTCTAAACATGATTGTCACAATGAAATTGCAGCATGGACTGAAGATTTAACTTAATTGAAAATAAAGATCTCAGACAGTACACGCAGTCTCGTGGATATATATCCATAATATCATATGACTCCAGTTATCAGTAACGTTCAGAAAAATGATAATCAAAATGCAGTCAGTATCAATCAGAACCATCATTCTCTTTCTGCTATACCAAGAGGCTAAACATTGTAAATATGCGACCTCAACCCTATGACGGGAGTGAAATAAATGTTCCATTAACAGAATCCCTGTATTCAACCACCGGCTTGCAAGGTATTACATAAACACTTCTAAATGACTTGACCCCATTGCAAAGGAGGGATTATGAAACAGTTATTCGTGCATTAAACAAACGTTACGGGTTCACCGACTGTACAGAAATGTATTGAGCAAGATCGCAAATTTGTGCTTGGTGCAAAGATGAAGGCATCCTGAATTAGCCTGAGCAATCAAAAAGTTAACACCAGCAAGCGTATCCAACTGCACCGTCATCTGTCAATGAAGTTCAATCCCTCTCTAGATCAATTCACTGTGTTTTGTACGATTCAGAAATGAACCTTTGCTTATGTGAGGCTCGCCAAAAAGATAGGAACGAACCTTTGTTTAAAACTTAAATCTCAGATGGGCACAAGAAGCCTACGGTCAGAGTTGAAGAGTAGAGTGATGGTACAAATTCATCATTAGCGCACACTGTAAATCATGTTTCAGAGATAAGGAATGAAAATAAAATTATCCAGAGAGAAGTTGGTGATGTAAAAAGTGAAATATCCGCTATAACTAAAGAGATACAGGATCTGGTTCAAGTAACCAAACAAGCAAATTAAACAAATAATTATGGAAACAATTATTTTCATCAAAACCAAAGTGATAACGGACAAAGATAGCAAAATAAACAATACAGTAGTCAAACGAATAACCGAATGAACGTGGATCAGCACTGAATTGCAGGAAAACGGGGAGCTGTCGAGCTAGGTTGTCGGAGCTTGACAGATACCTAACAGCATAAGACAGTTCCGTTAAATTAATCATGGAAAAGTAATGAAAGCTTATTGGCTATAGCTAAGATCGAGCAAATACATATATCTATGCTATTTGATAAAGGAACAAACATTACGATCATCAAGAAGGATGTTTTCCAAAAAATGAATTATATTTCGCGCCCTGAAGTGACACCAGTGAACATAAACCAATCGTTACAGGCACAGGTCAAGTCTCTCCATGTATTGGCAATGCAAAAGGTGACGTATCCTCAGACGAAAAACCATTTTACATACTGTTTTTATAGCCGAGATAAGCAATAAGGAATTTTAGGAATGTTTTTCTTAGCAATGCACGCTTATGATGTTCTCCTGAGTAAAAGCTGCATATAGTTTGACGGCAAACCAGTTAGTTGCTATAGATATGCAAGCAGGGCTAAGTTTACTTGCTGTCAAGTTGCAGTAAAAGAAAACATTGTAATGGACTTGAACACAGACACTGTTACAGTACGAGACCGCTAGATACTCTGGTCCCTGGCAGGATAATCTGCCAGAGCTTACCCACGTTTCACTAAGAAATCGGGACTATTTATTGGCAAGGCATTTGTGAATTGCTAATCTTGGATAGTTACATTGCGTATTATGAACGTGGGCAAAACACCATGCAAAATATTCACAGACACTCGTGGCGACTTGCGAGACAGTTGACGAAGTTTTAAACGAGTTGACTAGAAAAGTCGACGTACATGCTGTGATCCATATGACAGATTATATAGATGGATCAAGTTTAACATCGCATAGAGATTAACTCATTGCAGGTCATGAAAACATAATAAAGAGAAAGTGTTGCGCACTATGCTGTTAGAATGTCAAGATGCCATCAGATTATATGGGACGCTCTAACTTAGTTGAACACACAACTGACAGTTGATCTGCTCGTCCTATATGGCATCCCCCGACAAGAATTCCTCAGACAAAAACTGGCGGAAGCAAAAACAGAGCTTTCAACAATGGCAGAGGCGGGAATCAGTGTCCCCATCGAGCCCTTGGAACCGTCATCGGGCCCTTGGTGCTCTCTGATCATTTTAGACTTTGCGTTTCTGCGAATATTACAGAAAGCTAAACGGTATTACACTAAACATTTCTCATCGTGTCCCATTATCGCCAGATGGCTCTTGACATTAGCATCGTACGAATTTTGCATTGAACATGGAGAAGACGAATCTCATGCAAACGCCCATGCACAGTACTGACGACCATGTCTAGAGACTAACTGTCCTCACTGTGCTCGAACTGTGCAAAAATATTGCTTGTCGACCGTAAACGTCTGTACAAGAATCAATGACTGCAGTGATGAAATTGGAAATACAAAACATGTCAGCAAATTCGAACTTTGAAAGGATTCTGGCAAACTTCACTGGTGGTAAGGGAAAAGAAATTTCTGTATTCATGACTCCAGATGGACTTTATTAATAAGTGATGCCCTTTGGGACAAAAGATTTGCCGTGTGCATTTCCTTGTTTAATGAACATGATTACAACTGGTGTAGATAAGTGTGGTGCTTACATCGATGATGTCATCATTTGTAACGACACTTGGAAATATCACTTAGAAACAATTCGGAAATTCTTTGACAGATTCACGGATGCATTTGATAATTAGTTTATCCAAACGTGAGTTTTGCCATACTTGTGTTACATTTCTAGGACACATCGTACGACATGATCAAGTTAAACATATAGATGCTAGCATCAAGGCTATCCCTTAATTCCATGTGCCATATAGTAAAATGCAGCTGATGTGATTTTCGGGTAGGGCTGGATACTACCGGAAAGTTTGTTTACATTTTTTTCGTAATTACTAAACCACTGACAAATTTATCGTGTAAGAAAACGAAGTTTCATTGGTCTAAAAAAATGTCTGGAGACTTTTTATTTGGTTAACACCATGCTTTAAAGTACATCAGTTCTTTCAGCTAACAAAATTCCAGTTAATCGTTTAAAATGTCTGTTGATGCGAGCAATGTTGGGCTTGATGAATTATTGGTTGAAAAAGACAAAAACAGTGTCGATTATCCAGTGTGCTTTTCTCCTAGAAATTAAATAAGCAGCACAGAAATTATTCTACGTCGAGAAGGAAAGTTGGATTTGATATTGGCATTATAATACTTTGAAGTCAATATTTATTCAGCTCCTTCTTCAATTATAGTAATTATGCATTAAGACCCTCTTAGTTTCATTAGCTTATTCAAGAACAAAAATCAAAGATTATTAAGGTGAAGTTTGATGTTACCAGAATACAACGATATCATCAGGCACATTAAGGGCAAAGACAATCCAATAGCAGATACATTTTCACATGTATATAAATAGTATATTGTTTCAGGTGTATTTTGTGTCATTCACACAATTTCATCTCATGTAATTTTTTATCACATCTGTATTAGATTAATAGAAAAAAAGGCTTTATTCCATATATCTTTCTTTTTCATTACAAGGGGAGGTGTTATGTATATTTAATTTACATTGTTCGTTTTTTCTTATTTTTATATTTTATTACATGCTTTTGATAATAAAGCATTGTAAATTGGACTTGACCTTATCTAAATTCAAGTTCATTTTATATCTGACCTGATATCATTGATTTTTGTTTCGTAAACAACGTGTGTATCTCAATCTGCGTCTAGAACTTACGAAATTCCCATGAATTGCCATGTGTACCTGTTCTTTACCACATTTATGCTATAATTTTAGTAACAGAAGTCCAAATATAACTAAGATTTTATTTTGAAAATATTATGAACTTTGTGGAAAATATTATTTTATTTTTTCTAGAAATTATTCATTGGTATTTAGGATTATAGCAGAATGAGCTGTATTATTGTTGTATTCAGTTGTTCATTTAGGCTGGAATTTATTTATCCAAATTATTTATTCCTGGAAGTACAAAGTGCTCTTCAAAAATAACATTCTGACAAACAGACACTTGAGCATCTATGGAAATTTTCAAAAAAAGGATATATTTTTGTATTGTATTATTGTGATCCAATAAAAGACTACTGGCACATCAACAATACATGGCTCATTTGTAGTAAGGGTGTAAAATAAGTAAATATAATTGGATTCTACTGAGATGATTATTCTGATTTTCATAAAATATTATTAAACCAAGCGACCTTCAGATAATTGTGAGCGACGAATAATGTATACTTTGAATGTGTTAAACTATATTGCAAACATGAAAAGTCCTTTTTGCATTAAAAAAGTATTGGATGAGGAAAATATTGTACGCTGGGGTTTGCGCCTTGACAAGAAACCCCCAGAAGCGGGATTATCGCTCTGGTGGCCTAGTGGATTGAGTGTCTGCCTCGGTCACGAGTTCGAACCCCAGCCGAGGCATACCTAAAACTTATAAAAATGGTACTAACAGCTGCCTTGCCATGCGCTCAGCATTAAGAGGTTAATGTTAGGACTGGTAGGCCTGGTGTAAGGATAATGTTACTGGTTGGGACATAATGCTACATATCTGCGACATGATGCCCTAGTGCCAGACGCTGCTATAAAATTCCACACTGCAGATATCGAAATGATATGACTGAAAAATCGTTAAAACTACGTTAAAATTTCAAATCGCACAAAACACACAATGTCTCCCCATTCAGCGAATCCTTGTCCAAAGACAATGTAACCTCTTGACTGGGGTTTCCTTGTCTCTCTGCAAACCCCACGAAAAATAATTATTAATTTATGGTTCATTTTTGCATAAATATAAATTCGTTGCTTACCACTGACATGAGTATCTGCTGCATACATATTTATTGCCTCCGAAGTGATTCATAAATCCAGTGTACCTGCAAAACATTGCGTATTATTTCACTACTTGTTGCCAGCATGATTCCTTTTGTTCCAAAAGTAGATACATTTGTATAGTGCAAAACCTCAACACTGAAACGCAATTTTTTCTATAAAACAAATTGTTTTATTGTGATAGATATGTATATATGCAGTGATTACATTGCATTGTAATAGACAACTAATTGTTCATCTTTCAACACACCTCTGAGTGCCAGTTTAGCAATTTTAAGTTCACTGCTAACATCGGACCTAGCTTCTAATGTACATAATGAAATGAATTCATCAGAAAAAGCTTTGAATTCAATGTTTGGTTGCCGAGCTTGCTTGCAATCTGATTAAAATCTGATTTCCATTGTATGCGCTTCTCGTCAAGGATAGTTGAGCACATATTTTATTGAGATCGAGCTTGCTTGTAAACGGAAAGGATAATTTAAGGTAGTTTAATTGTTACTTAGCCATCAAAATTTTTAAGTGTTCGAGTGATCATATATTCATATTTTGTAAAGACATGCGGAGGGTGGCTTTATAAAGCAAGATGTAAGGCCACTATTTCAAATATTGACCTACTAATATGGTAAATATAATGTACAACAAATTACTGAGCAACAAGCATGGTATTTACGTTTGTATGTCACTTCATGGCAAGCGCATGATATGTCATGTGCCCAAAATGTATTTATATGGATCCAGGCTGGCTGGAGTTGGAAATTTGCATCCTCTGCATATACCAAGTACCTTTAACATTATATTTGTTGCCATTTGGATGCCAAAAGAATCGAACATAAAAAAGAAAGAAAAAATACTAAAACAAAAACAATTAACAGCTTATGGATGGGACATCATTGTACTCTCAATTGTTCTGGATCCTGGAATGGAACCTATTATTTACTGGCCTATACTACTGAGGGTAAAGATACAAATGCAAAGGAAGTACCACAGGACCTGTGCCAAGGCATATACATTCTTCAAAATCATGCTTTGAGTTATAATATAAACCCACGTTCAGAAGAACAATTTATGAACTATATGATTTGAACTACATGACTTTATTATAATACAATTTCAGTACAGTGTCTCATGACCAACAAAACTAAAATTGCATGCAAACAGGAAGATAATGTTCTATATGCCAAGAGAATACTTGTGTGTGAAAGTTAATTGAAAAATTGACTAACAGAAATCTGAAAGAGCCATGTGACAGTGTACTTGAAGAGTTTGCTTAAATGTCAGATATTACACAGGCATTCAATATTGCAGCTTTAATGATAGAGAGGGAAAAGGACAATTCGTTTGCGACGATAATAAAATATCAAGAACATTTAGTGTGGTTGACTCTTATTCACTCTATCCAAGCAACACCAGAATATGTGTACATCACTGTCCAATCAGTACCAGAATGAATGTATGCATGTTACTGTCCTAGTAGCACCATGATCAATATATATATATATATATATATATATATATATATATATATATATATATCAGTGTGTGTGTGTGTGTGTGTGTGAAAGACATCTGAATGAGACCGAAAATGACCAAATCAACATATCAGAAATGCCACATTTTGGACTTGATCCATCCTGTTGTCTCAGAGAATTTATGTTAAATTTGTCTACTTACAAACAATTGCAGCTTATTCATCAAAAGAATTATTCAACCTTCAGCTATGTTAGGAGCTATTCTGATACAACATACACTATGAGTTGGTGCTCGGGACTGTGATCAGAGATATTATTTATAAGAACATACAACAAGAATGCAATTTTTAAAAGGGATTTTGATCATTTAAAATTGAAAAAAAGTAAAACTCAGAACCTTCAGTGGTTTGTCAAATTATGCAACACTTTATATTAATGGGGTTCCAATTTTCTTGGTTTTTATCTGTGAACCATGAATTTAAACTCGCAATGAAATATCAATCGAGCCCATATTTCCCCCTCCACCCAGTCATATGCAATGGAAAGGAAGTCACCGGTTTCTTTCTTTTTATAATATCTTTGCTATCCACTGAGAATGTTAAATAAACATTACTAAAACTGACTGATTATAAATAAATTCAAATGCAAAATTTCATGACCATGAGACCTATAAGAACTCTACCTGATATATATTAATAAATGCATATTTGCTGTGTCATTTATTTTCCAAAGCATACATTATTCCCATTTTTATAAATACATTTTTGCCCGTTTCAACAAATTGCTAAGTAAGTAATCCAATGATAAATTCTGCTTCTTCAAAGTCAATTTAAGTCAGGTCTCACAGAAGTGCTACTTAGTCATGTGCAGACTGTGCAAATAAGCCACTCAGCATGAAGTGTTGAAGGGTCAGTGCTTCAGGTCATCTAGGACCTGATCTGACTGTACACCTATAATGTCGTCTAGTTTGTTAACTGATCAATCACCATGTTGAATGCCACTCATGAAATCGTATTTGAATTCCTCTTTTTAAAAGTTTTTAATAGAACAAATCAAGGGGTTACAACTTATCTGTACCTATAACTGGATTAACATTGGTATAATCCCGTTTTCCATTAAGTGAGACATTCTTTCTTCATGATGCTTTTTGAAAACATTAAGGATTTTGATAATGCTAAAGGGAAGAAAGTTATCTACAGAAGGTATCAGAATTCGGTCAACAAACTGAATCATTAAATCCTTGTTCCTCCACCGACTTTCTGTAAATGTCATATCACGTGGTTTGTATTAAAAATTTAACCAAATGATTCGGAATTTACATGTGTTACCATTACATTTTACAGCATTTTAACATTTTTGCTGTCATATTTTATCCTGAAATTTACATTTACACCTCCCTCGATAACTCGCTTACAACGGGGTCCAAAAACGTAGACCGCACCATTAGCAAGGGCACGAGTTATCGAGGGTCCTCCATAACAATGTAAAATGATTCCATCCTCGCTGGACATCGAGAAAATATCGAAATGGGAGGGGGGGGGGCGGTCGAACTTTTCTGTTTAATGGCTAAATATTCGTTTTAAAATCGCGTTGGGAACATTTGTCAATAAAGCAATTTTTCTAAAGTTTTATTCGTTTTTATGTAAAAATGACCTTTATTTTAAATATGCCCAACCGCTGAGAGATCGTTAACATAATTCCAACTAGTCTCAACAACCTTCACGTGCACGTGAAAAGATTTTATATTACATCACAGCTTTATCTTATTGTTGAGTTGTCTGGTGCCCTGATCAGTATGCTTCCTACTTTACTCGCGACTCTAAAGGAATGCAACGCAAGGAGTACTAGCAGGTAACCAGACTAGTTATTGATTCAAATTCACAATCAAACGAGTTCTTATTATAAAAATGGAACATTTAGTTACTGAAATAGCCATCATCGTCGAAAGTAATTTTTGTATTGTTCTATTGGTAAAATATTGATGCCATGGTTTCATTGCAAGTAATAGTGAAACTTCTTCGCAGGGTGGCCTAGTGGTTAGAGCGTCCGCCTCCGATGCGAGAGGTCGCGGGTTCAAACCATGGCCGAGTCATACCAAAAGACTTAATAAAATGGTACTAACAGCTGCCTCGCTAGGCGCTCAGCATTAAGGGGTTAGTGTTAGGACTAGTCGGCTTGGTGACATGTCTGCGACATGATGCCCCAGTGATAGACATCAGTATAAAATGCCACACTGCAGACATCGTAGCGATATGACTGAAAAGTTGTTAAAGCTATGTCAAAATTCCAAATCACACACACGCATACACACATACAGACACACACTTCCCATCCGTGAGGAAATCTCCGAGTGCTAATTCAGAAATTACAAATTAACTATAAATTCGGAAACTAGCTTATCATTAATAAAACGAATCTTAGAAACAGATTCTTCTGTCATCAAGTATTCATTTCGCTTTGTTGGTTTGCTATCTTTGACCACATTAGTGAATGAATATGCTAATTTAATGTAGTTTAACTGTGTTACGTTCACAAAAATAATTGTAAGTGTTCGATTGATCAGTTGAAAAGAGTTGACCTACACTCGACTTGGGCCGCCAGCTCCTGAATTTGCATGCCTTTAACCTATCATTTATTCCGCCCTATTTTTTTTTTTTATACAAATGTACCTAATTAACGTGGTAATACGAGGAGGTCAGCTTTTATTTAAGTGCATCAATGGAACATACTTACGCAAAGTAGGTATCAAAACACCGTCGGCACTTAATAGTTTTTACGGTAGATTGACAAATTTCACGTTTGATAACAACAGGGCACATTGTATTTATGATCATTACACATAAACTAAACTAAAAGATAGAACCAAAACATGCAGTTCGCCTGATAAAAGAAACTAATTTAATTGGTATTTTGTTAATGAAGTGTTGCCTCAAGTAGGCGTTAGTGACATTTTCATTGAAGGAAATGTCGTTGCGTGCTGTTATTTACGGTGTACCAAGAATGTTTGGAAGGAAATGCTAACAAAATACATAACTTCTTATTAAAAGAAGATAATATCTAGTCAGATTTTCAGGTCATATCAACCGTTTTCGAAGATAAAACGAGCGATATATCAAAGTTTTAGATGCCAATTTTGATCAGGATTTGCTTCACGTTCAACAACTAGGGGTCAATTTTTTTGTACTTTCTAGTAATAAAAAATGGAATCCATGACTGACCCGCGTTATAAGCAGGTTCGCGAGTTATAAGAGCTCGAGTTATCGAGGGAGTGGTGTATTTGGAAGGGTTCTCCTTTCTAAATAATCCTTTTCTACAGTTTAAGAACTTTACTTTTTGATGGCACTATATAGCCACTATTGCGCTGAGTTGGCGTAGAATGCTGCTACCTGCATACAAATATACATACCGTGCATAGTATAGTTCTAAATAGACTATAGCGTGGTTAGTACCACTCCATTCGCCGAGTAGCTAAATGTATGCTCAAGTTTGTTTATGATTATGCATTTTTAAAGAAAAACTATTCAGTTAGGGGGATTTAGCAGGGTCTCATTATTACATATGTATATCCCCCAATAAACCCTAAGATATTACAACAGGAGCCATCAAATTGCATATATTCAAAGGTTCCAGAATTTGGAGATCAGTATTCTTCTTGTCAACAAAAGAGAATCAACAAACATGTCAAAAGTATCACATGTTTATATTTTCTTTAAATAAAATGTCTGATATCCCAATAATTTCTTCCAATGAATTAAAAGGATATTGAAACATGTATCCCCATGTTTTTTCTATCTTGGATAATTAGGCCGTAAATCGTCACAAATTGTTTATTAGAATTCACCTTGCATTGACTTACTCTGAAAGAAGAAAAAAACAATCCAGGCAAATCAATGATCACAAATTTGTGTTACTATTGTTTCAACTGCTTGCGTTCTTGTATCTGAAAATTTAGTTGTAAATCAAAAGTTGAAATAATGCTTAACGACACTCCTCACGAACACAAAGGAATAGATACATGGTTGTAAGTCCATAGGTTGGCGCAACAATCACCAAATGAACAGTCCATAGGTTTATACCTCATAAACAGGTGATCGGGCATATTATCTAGTGTTTGAAAAGTTATGAATTTGTTATATGGTTTTGGTCAAAACATTTACATACATTTCCAGTGTAATATATGTTTGGGCTTTTAGAATGACATCACTAACTGCATGTACTACTTCCGTCATGATGGCAGTACATTTTCCAATTTCGATTACCCACTTAATTTAAAATTCAATTTCAGGCAAGGTGCATCAGAAAATATTTGTTAAATATATTTTAAAAAAGTAGAATTGTTGCTCTTTCTAAAACTAAATGTGTAGAGGCGTTTATGGCGGACATAATTAAATTTTAACATTATGTTGTGCTTTTACGCAACTTAAAATGAACGTTAAAATTAAAATAAGGCCAGTTACGCAAAATTTGGGTTTTTACTTTACAGAATAATCAATAATTCTGTGCAAAATATTATCACTTGAACGTAGAGTATGGCGCAGAAAGGCCTGTTTTGATCTCCGGGTCTAACGTTAATTTACGCATCTTAGTTATCCCCCACCCCCGGATTCCAGTCAAAACGTACCCAGACCGAAACTTACCCAAGTCAAAACGTATTCATCAGTCAAAATGTTACCATACCATAATTTAATTGATTTCTGCGATTTAATGCAAAACAATTATATCTTTTGCAGTTCACTCATAAAACTAAAAAGAAAATTATATTATCACAGGCATAAAGTAAACAATGCACGACAATTTGGGTCAATTGGGCGTTGGCCTGAAGATTTATGCAGCTGATCGACTTGAATCATCAATGATAATTTTCTTCTTTTTCTCTTTTTGTGTTAAATAATATTGATATTATGGAGCAACCTAATATGTTTATTTGCATAAAATCCACTTATTCCTACAGTAATCAGATCATCTGAACTGGCATATATGATTACACACCTGCAATCAACCATAATACAAATTAAATTCTGGCAACCTTTGATTCTGAACAGTGATGTTGTCAATATCAAACTTTGACTATACTCATTTTGATCTTTATCATAGAAATGCTCAATGGTTGAAAATTATCTTTGCTTTTGCATCTGTTTGCACAGTAGCCTTATAAAATGTAAGTTTTACATTAATCAGCCCTATCACTTACCGACACGTAAACTAATCCCATGCAAAATCCAGCTTAAATCCAATAGGTAGTGAGAACAAATTAGTCCAAACAATATTATCCACAAGCATGAGTGGAAAGAAAGATTAAGGTCAGTAACAAATAAAAACCAGATTACAGAGTGGTGACCTAATGGAGACATCTCACACAAGCTGGAGTGAATAAAGCCTGAGTACAATTCAGCTTGACTTGTATGAAACTCTTAGAGGGAGCATTTCAAAAGCAGATTTCACATCTGCAATTGCTGATTTGGTGAAGAAAGATTTTCAGTAGTACAGCACAGTAAAATGCCGCCTAAAGCCGCAAATGACGGCATTGTACAATGGCAAAGACTTCGAAAATAAATGGATTCTTGGCTTTAGAATATTGACAGAACCAGAACTTACGTAAATGCATGAATACACAACGAAACAAACATGGACCTCTGAATAAGTTCATGGAAAATTTGTGAGTATTTTCGTCTAAAATCTTATGGACTAGGAAATATTCACTAAGCAGCGGGGGGGGGGGGGAGGAACAGACCAAGGGGCATTTTCCAAAATAAAGGTTCTACGAAAATATTGTTCGAAGAAAGGGCTGATTTAACCAAATAAACACTTCCACGATGATTAAAAAATACCAAATAATTTGAAACAACTTTAGGATGCGCCCCCCCCCTCCCCGCTGCTGTAGTTCAGACATTTTTTAAATCCAAATATTTTATCAAGACCGATTCGATATCGTGTTCTATGATCATGCAGGTTTATTGTTACAAATCCATGCGGGGTTGCTTGAGCGCGACTGAAAAATTTTTAAATTTAATAATATCCATGTCACCGTTGCACCAGGTGCAATGAATATTTCTTAGCGTGTCCGTATCTAGGCCGTTAAAAACAGCTAAAACGTTACAGTTATCCCTGATCACTTTTGGTATTTGTGTGTACCTCTGAGTTACATAAATAACATCAGTGTTTTTATGTCTTCCTCGGGAAAATATCCTCGCCGTGTTTGCTTGCTTATCCAGCATTACATCATCATATACAACTAAATTATTAATAGATCCATCAATAGAATCAACTGATGGGGCTTCGTCGATATCGGTGATAAACTCAATAATATCGTCATTATTTTCATTTAATAATCGTGCATTTTCATTAAAATCTTGTAGTACTTGGTAGCATCGCTGATCATCAGCTGATGGTGCAATTAAATATAATTTGTCCCATTTTAACCATCTCATTATTAAATTAAGCAGTAACTGGGTTTTTCCACTACCAGATGGACCTATCATTCTTATAGAATTTGGAAACGCAGCATGATGTTTAACTGGATCATGTTTCTTTGTGGCGGAAAAATCAATTACATTCATGGTATAATTATATTATGGATTTATATTGTGTAAAATGTCGTTCACGTACACCAACAAGAGGATTAATTAGTGTGGTTACGCGCAATAATAAATCAGCCGTCGCAGGTAAATGCGTTAAATGTGGCACAAAGAAATTAAATTTGTTTCATCTGGTAAAAAGCCAATCGAAGTAAAATTAATTTTTAAAAAAAAAAGAATTACGGCGGTGACATCACAGCAAATATAACATCGCTGCCAGGATTATTTTGGTCTAAATATCAAGGAGAAAAACATCTTCCCGGATATAATTACTGTGGTCCAGGAACTCGACTCGATATCAGACTCGATATTCAAAATCAACCAAAATCAGGGGAAAATCCGATAAATTTAATTGATCAAGCATGTCTCGCTCATGATATTGCTTATCGAAGTAATGATTTACAACAGCGACATCTCGCTGACGTAAAATTAATTCATACGGTAAATTCTATAAAAAATAAAAATAAATCAGTCAAAGAAAGATTAGCTAGCTGGTTAATTAATACTGCAATGAAAGGCAAATTAGCGTTAGGTGCTGTTAATTAATATTATGGAATCGATTCATTATTCTCCTGTTGGATTATGGAAAAGTAAAGCAGCAATTAAAAAACTTGCCACGGCTGCTCGATTAAAACCTGCTACGGCCGCAGCGTGATTATCTAAGCAGGCTGTGTGGCAAATTTATTTACCACCACCTAAATGAATATATTACGCGCATTTTGATGTTAGTGTTCCTAATGAAGTTCATCAGGCTGACATTATGTTTTTAACCGCATGACACCGTAAACGGTAGCACATACAAGTACGTGTTAACGGTGGTTGACGACGCGAGCAGATACACAGAAGCGGAACCATTAATGACTAAAACAGCCACTGAGGTAGCAAATGTATTTAAAAACATTTATCAACGAGGACCATTAAAATGGCCAAAATTACTTCAAGTTGATCCTGGTAGAGAGTTTTTAGGTGCTGTATCTTTTTTAATGAAACAAAATAATGTCAAAATACGACGAGGAGAAGTTAATATTCATAACGGTCAAGCAATTGTTGAGCGATTCAATAAAACACTTGCTGAACGATTATTTGGATATCAGTACGCGAGAGAGTTTATTCAGGATAAAAGATCTCACGAATGGGTGGAAAGATTACCAGGTGTAATATCGGCAATAAATAATGAATCAACACGAGCAATAAACATGAAACCAGCGATAGCGATTACAAAAAAAAATTACACCAATCCGAAGACGCGATTTTTCTACACGACCAGTTCTAGGTAATATTATTGTACGATATTTATATAAACCAGGCGAGTCTGAGGGTGGCAGAAAAAGAGCAACAGATCTTATCAGGAGTACAACAACACATACAATATCTACCGTGACAAGATCGTCAGGTAGACCAGCAGTTTATGTACTTGACTCACGTGCTCCTCAACGTGGATTTACTCGTGAAAAATTACGCAGATACTCAATTACCACCTCAATCACTTAAATAATCAATTCCACGTCGATTACACTCTAAACACGCCAAAGTAACGTTGGCGCGATTATGACCAAGTTGGTTATTTTTCCTGTCTACGGCAAACTGTCTTGAATCGTATTTCAAATACTGCCACGTCATTATACAATTACAACCAGAACAGTGATTGTTTTGTTGTTGTTTCTGCGACATTATAAATTCGACATCTAAGTCAAATTCGTAATTATTTTTTTATCAAATTGTTTATAACCGAATAAATTTTTCTTTATTACGTAATCGTTGGTTTTATCGTCGGTTATTAATCCATCTAAAACTATTCGTCCTAACTGAGATATTTTTCTGACTCTAGATACAGCTAAACAAATTAAATTTGACACTTCAATGCGATCATCAACAATCAAAACTCGTGTATCAGTAATTGTTAATCCCTGTGATGAATGAATTGTCATATCATATCCTAGCATCCATGGAGATTTTTCTGCGTTAATTGCTTCTTCGACGAAAGTAATATCAACCATGACAATATCATTCAGCACCAGTTTTTTTTCCTTGACTCTGTCAGGTGCCCTGGTACATCAACGTCAATATTTTGTAGTCGTGTATCTGCTGGTCTATACCATAATGGTACCGGTAATAATGGAAACTTTCCTTCTTGTAGTTGAAATGATTCTCGTTGAAGCGCATCACGAACTATTTTTCTGCTAGCAACTATTAAATTATTTGGCGTCCACAGATTTAAAAAATCTTTCATTGATGTTTCTGAGATTATTTCTCTCATTATGCTACACTGAATTTTATTCGATTATAATCGAATTAATTTTTTTAATTCAACTAATTTTTCATCAAGTGATCTGTAATCGATATTAACTTCTTCATAATAATCAACAAAATTCTTCAATCACTCATGAGGGGATTCTCCATTAATTGGGTTCGGTTGACCGCGATCGCCGCATATAATTACCTTTATATTTTTCGTTGATAACCAATCTATAAATATTTTTAATATATCCAACGAAACAGTACAAATCTCATCCCAGATAATAATTGTATTTATGTATTTATCTCCCATTTGCAAACAATTACATGTACCACCGCTGTATTTGAAAAAATCTATGATCCGTACACGAATTAGTTTCTCGTTGTCTCATTTCTCGCTCTAATCGATGTGTTGGCGTTAGCACGATCACGTCAGAGTTTTTAAATAATTCTATGATTCGTGTCGTTTTACCGGATCCACCTGGCCCGTTCACATAGACTGTTTTATATCGTGATATCGGATCGTGCACGGACGGCGCTGATGAAATTTCTAATACAGTATCGCCGTAATATTTATTTTCAACGGCAACATCAGCTGGTGCACAATAATTAAGGATATTTTCATCTTTGATTCTCCATGTGCCTCATGAACCATCTCTTTTTAAATTTTCTAACATTAATAAATGTTTTCTATCTATGTAAAATGAATCAGTAACTACTCCAACCGCGTCGTTTGGGAAATCTGTTTATCATCGATAATAAATGTATACTCACATATGAAAGCATCGATGATCTTAAATGAGTATACTGCGGAGATTCTCCTTCGATGTAACTAACTACGTTACCTAATTTTATTCCGTCACCGAGGTAAATACTTTCTCGATTACAAAATACACCCTTTGACGCGGTATCAGCAATTATAAAATCAAATTCAGCTTCGTCCATAATTAATCTACAATGATGTCGTTGATGATCATATGCGCCGCCCTGAGTAAATAATCCTATTATTTTTCTGCCTAGATCTTTTGCGTCATCGTGCTCCGTTGGCAACCAAACTGTTTTTTGTTTTCGATATGATATAATTGCTTCGCTGATCATCAACGACATTAACATGGCACAATCTAACATATATCGCAATAACACTATTGGTACCCATCGTTGTTCTGAATAATGCCGACCAAACCAATTGTAGAAGATTTTATGTAAATTAGCAGCAAATTCAAATTATACCACACGAGCGAACCCCGTCAAGGGAAAATCCGGCAACGGACCATTAATTGACACCCGCGTCATCTCGTCGCAAGGATGTCCAAATTGTGTAAAGTATTTAACACATTCACCCAACCCTAAAGAACTTCCAGGATAACACGCAATCCTGTCAAGTTATACCATATCGGCGCAATTATATTCGGTATTCCATAATCCGCCGTGCCGTATTCGATACAACTTTGTTGTATATCTTTAAGAAATTCTCGCCGCGTCGGCTTCCATGAGTTTTTTCCCTGGCGGCGTGAGCAACAACCGATGGAACAGTAAAGCAATTAATCAATAATTGCACAGGATTTATTGAGTATTTTCTGATAATTCTTTCATCGTGTTATGTAATAATTCACTCCTGTACATGTCGCCGTTACGTCGTACAAATTGATCATATCGGTCATCACTGGAAAACAACCAAACCGATACAGGATCGGATTTACTTATTTCGTGAATAAAATCAAACATTTTCGCAGAATTTTCTGAGGAATAAAATTTAATAGCACGATCTCGAGGAAATATTGTTACCGCGTTGGTCCATGCGTGAGAATTATGATCAACAATTACAACTGGTGCTCCTCTGGATTTATACGCAGATGAATATAAAATTTTCCCCGATACTGTCTTTACCGTCATAGGAAATTTTAACTTCGTCGACAACGTAGCAAGTCATTCACCGACGCACCATCAGCGACTGATTCCGTCCACGTGGTTATTTTATCGTCGTAAATCAGTTAAACCTAATCCACGTTTTGCATTTGTAAAATGCTCCATTACACGTTCAGCTACACAATTTATCCTTGAAGATAATTTCATCAGAGCAAAAGTTCCTATATCATGTTTATTTAGTCGATAAATTCCATAAACTACCGCGGTAACCGAGTAAGCTCGTATATAATATGGTTTATCTATGCCGGTTAAGAACCCTGGTTTAGAGTTTCCGCTTACAATAACATATTTTTTCCACCAATTACCGGATCGCGCTTATCACGAGTAATCCATACATCGTTGTCGTTGTAAACGATAAATTTTATTCTAAACATAAATTTATCATCGCCTAATGCGCTAATTATTTTTTTTAGCTCGTGCGTCGTTCATAGTATTATCGAAGCCGTTTTCCACGTCGACCACACATGAACTGCTCCGTCATCGTAAAACTCTTTTTTGCCTTGATTTACCTCAGTTAAATCATATTCAGCATCATCGAGGTAAAATAATCGCATGTTATATTTGAAACAAATATCTAAGTAATAATGAATTAATGCAAGTGGTTAATGGTTGGTTCATTTACCTGTTGTAAAAAATCATACAGAGGTGAATTCTGCGGAAACAATTTAGCGTATATTCGTAGAATCGGCTCAGGACCAACCAGATGTATCCGATGCAGCATCGGAATACGCGGAAAAACTCGAATATGCGTGCAATGCGGTGAAAAACGCTATCGAGAACTTAAAAGACATTACGATAAAAAAACTCATCGATGATAGAATTATAAAGTGCGAAGAGGATTATCTAAATAGGTTTTCAGACAAATTTTGATTTAGACAGATAATAATTACTATATGGATGATATCTTTACGAAGCATCCAATCATCGATAACCATGAAGCATCTTGCAACGGCGCAGTCAAACACCGCAAAACGAAAAATCCAGTTGGTAACGTCAGCAAATTCGGCTATCTTCATTTTAAAGCCGGGAAAAAAACGTTGTTTTAATCATAGATTTATGTATGAATGTTTCCACGGGACAATCAAAGATAAATTTGCAATTGATCACATCGATGGAAACACACTTAATAATAAATTATCTAATCTTCAGGCGATCACACCAAGCGAGAATAGTGTAAGAGGAAATACCGGTCGTCATAATAAACGTGCCAAGGTGGTTAAATCAATTAACGTAGAAACCGGCGAAGAAATATATTTTCAGTCGATGACAGCCGCTGATAAATATTTTAGTATTCACCCTGATTCAGTACGAAAGGTTTCAGAGCAAATATTTAAATCATCGTTATCATATAAATTTGGAGACAAAATTTCATTTCATTATATTCCTCTGATATTAGAAACTAAAATTAATCTTATTTTAGTCATTAATTTTTCTTTACTTTTAGAAGTATAATTTCAGCATATATATATATATATATATATATATATATATATATATATATATATATATATATATATACCGAATAATGAACCAAGAAAACATCAAGAGTATAATTGACGCCATTGATGTACTAAAATTTAAAGAAATAAATATATCAGATGAACAAGACACAGAAATGATCATTGCTGATTTTGAAAATTAATGCAGAATAAACATGAAGTCAGATACGTGTTGTCGTCCGAATACAGATTTATAAAGAAAATTCAGTCAGCGATGTATCAGTCACTGGCTGGCATCGATGAAACACAAATAAAGGAATTTGCTAATTTAGCTGATGCAGTTGAAAAGATCCGATCGGAATTATCTGACGAATACGAGGGAAAAATAAATAATTAGTACTCGCGTGCGACAACTAAGAAAAATGCTCAACAAAAAAAAGCAATAAATAAATTTATTTACTGAATTTATTTATTCACTGAATTATTTATTTACTGAATCTATTTTGATTTTTTAGCAATTTACCTGAAATTGCTACTCAAAATCAATAAAAATGAACAAATTTATAAATTTAACTAGTAATTACCTGATTTGAAATTATTTATTTAACAGTTTCACAAATTTAACTAGTAATTACACCATCTGAAATTATTTATTTACTGAATTATATATTTATTTACTGAAATTATTTTATTTGCTGAATTATTTATTTATTCACTGAAATTACTTTGTTTCCTGAAATTACTTTATTTACTGATTTCAGGTAATTACCACTAAGAATTAACAAAAAAATCAACAAATCGATAAATTTTAGTAGTAATTACCCCATCTGAAATTATTTATTCAGCAATTTTATAAATTTGAGTATTAATTACCCCATCTGAAATTATTTATTCACTGAAATTACTTTATTCACTGATTATTTATTTATTCACTGATTATTTATTTATTCACTGAATTATTTATCTATTTACTGGTTATTTATTTATTCGCTAATTATTTACTTATTTATTGGTTATTTTTTATTTACTGATTATTTATTTATTTCCTGATTATTTATTTATTTACTGAATTATTTATTTATTTACTGAAATTACTGTATTTATTTACTGAAATTACTTTATTTATTGAGATTACCTTTTCATTTACTGAAATTACTTTATTTACTGATTATTTATTTATTCATTGATTATTCATTTATTTACTGCTTATTTATTTATTCACTGATTATTTATTTACAGATTCAGGTAAATTACTACTCAAAACCAACAAATCTATAAATTTAACTACTAATTACCCCATTTCAAATAATGTATTCAGTAATTTTATAAATTTAACTAGTAATTACCCCATCTGAAACTATTTATTCAGTAATTTTATAAATTTGAGTAGGAATTACCCCATCTGAAATTGTGTATTCACTGAAATTACTTTATTCACTGATTATTTATTTATTTACTGACTATTTATTTATTTACTGATTATTTATTTATTCACTGATTATTTATTTATTTACTGATTATTTATGTATTCACTGATTTTTTTATTTATTTACTGGTTATTTATTGACTCACTGATTATTTATTTATTTACTTATTATTTACTTATTTACTGATTATTTATTTATTTACTGAATTATTTTTTATTTACTGAAATTACTTTATTTACTGAAATTACTTTTCTTTACTGATTATTTATTTATTCACTGATTATTTATGTATTTACTGATTATTTTTTTATTTACTGAAATTACTTTATTCACTGATTTTTTATTTATTTACTGATTATTTATTTATAGATTCAGGTAAATTACTACTCAAAATCAACAAATCTATAAATTTAACTAGTGATTACCCCATCTGAAATAATTCATTCAGTAATTTTATAAATTTAACTAGTAATTACCCCATCTGAAATTATTTATTCAGTAATTTTATAATTTAACTAGTAATTACCCCAGCTGAAATTACTTTATTCACTGATTATTTATTTATTTACTGAAATTACTTCATCTATTCACTGAAATTACTTTATTTGCTGATCATTTATTTATTTACTGAAATTACTTTATTTGCTGAATTATTTATTTATTTACTGAACATTTATTTATTTACCGAAATTACTTTATTTGCTGATTATTTGTTTATTCACTGAATTATTTATTTGCTGATTATTTATTTATTCACTGAATTATTTATTTACTAATTATTTATTTATTCACTGAATTATTTATTTACTGATTATTTATTTATTCACTGAATTATTTATTTATTTGCTGATTTTTATTTATTTACTGAAATTACTTTATTTGCTGATTATTTGTTTATTCACTGAATTATTTATTTACTGATTATTTATTTATTCACTGAATTATTGATTTACTTATTATTTATTTATCCACTGAATTATTTATTTACTGATTATTTATTTATTCACTGAATTATTTATTTACTGATTATTTATTTATTCACTGATATATTTATTTATTTCCTGATTTTGTATTTATTCACTGAAATTTATTTATTTACTGATTATTTATTTATTCACTGATTATTTTTTTATACACTGATTATTTATTTATTCACTGAATTATTTATTTATTCACTGAATTATTCATTTATTCACTTAATTATTTATTTATTTACTGATTATTTATTTATTCACTGAAATTACTTTATTTACTGATTATTTATTTATTTACTGAATTATTTATTTATTTACTGATTATTTTTTTATTTACTGATTTCAGGTAAATTACCACTCAAAATCAATAATTTCATGAGTGTGACTAGTAACTACCCCATCTGAAATTATTTATTTAACAATTTCATGAATTTGATTAGTAATTACCCATCTGAAATTATTTATTTAACAGTTACACAAATTTGACTAGTAATTACTACTCAAAATCTTTTTAAAAAATGTTGTTTTTGTTACTTTTTGTTGGTTTTTATCTATTTTTTTTTTTGTTGTTGTTAAGATGTACAGAATAAAATATCTTACGATCGTATACTTAATGTTTCCCCGCGTTTTGATCCGTTAATCTGAAATTCATTCTTGATAATAAACTATTATGACATCGCATTTAAACCGGACTGATTGGTTCCTGTACGATTAAATAACCAGGCGGTATATCTTTCGGTGAAAACGTATAAAGAACAAATCCTTGCTGGACTTGATTTGACAATGATGTATCGGCGCTATAGCTGTTTTCGACGACGTCGCAACTAAGATTAACCGCGTTATATTTACGATCTGTGGTGAAATATGCCTGCCGCCGCCAGATTGATCGTTATCTCGTCTAAGAATAGATGCTGGTGGTAATGATTTTCTCCACGCGGCTAGTAAATCAGAAAATAACTCATCGATGGCATCGCTGACGGATTTTCTTAATTCATCTGCGTTATAACCGGGAAGATTATAATTTGGTAGCGTCGCTTCCGTCAGCGAGTACGCATCTAAAAATTTTTGTTTGTTGGGTGTTTTATCATCAGTTACTATCTGAATTAATCGCGTATGAATATATTCCATGTCGGAAGCAATCTGATTCATTATTTCCACGCGTTTAATGATCTCGCTACATGAACTTAATACATTAAAAATACACTCACGAAAACAATTCTTAATTTATTTAGTTGTTCTTTATGTAGCTGATTAATTTCTTTAAAATCTTCAATAAACTCACTTAGTTCACGAGTCGGACCAAAACTTATTCCGTCAACTGGCACAGTGTAAAAATTCCATATTATTTGATTTTTTTCTCTAATAATAAAATTATTTTTTAAAGGATATTTATTAATCAAAAGTGATCTATGGTAACGAAATATACTAAAATCATGATATGATTGCCTGTCTGTGGTATAATCTGGTTTTTTAGGTTCTGGCGGTATCGGTGGTTGTTCTGGCTGAATCAGAGGCCATCCTAAGACGGTTCTTCTTGAACTTGCGTAAATATCTACGATGTAATTTGAACTTATGTCGATGATCGAAGTTAGTGTTGGTTCATGTGCGGATATTTTTATTCCAGGATCTTCTCCGGTTATATTTTTTATTCTTCGTGTTAATTCATCATTAATTTCTTCGATCTGGTAACTACATGTTGGTATTCCATCTACGGTCCAATCGGGTGTTCCATAGGTTTTATTTTTATTTGCAAAAACAAGAGAATTATTTGATAGTAATCCACCAAATGACCTGGATCTGATATTGGGCCAGCTATAGTATACTCGCAACTGTGCTAATGCAATTTCATCAATGGAAATCGCGATTGGAAAATTAACATTAAATTCTGGGTTAGTCGAACTTACCGAGATCATCGTTGTTTTTCGCGGGATTGTGTTTGTTACGATCTGCTGAATTAATTTCGCTATTATTTATATCCGTGGCTTTAATCGTTTGATTGTAAATACTCATCATCGACGAGAACTCCGCGTCGGATATAATTCCATCGTTGAGGCTGTCTGACAGCAACGAAGATAATTTTGAATACGCGGTCGTTGATTTGTGTAATTTAACCACGTACTCGGATAGTTTTATATTCATGCACAAATATATTTTTTCTGTGATCATCTTAAAGACGCCTGCGATTGTTACAGCTGCGGCAACGCAAATGGTCACAGTTACCGGTGCCATCATTGTTACCGCGGATAATATTATTCCTGAACCAGCAATAGCCGCGGATACCGAATAAACAATCACGTCAATGATAACTTACCGGCGCTGATATTTTATATCTTTTCCTGGTACGTATCTATGATGGTTTTCAGCGATAAATGCCACGCACGCGCCTGATTATACCGGTACTTGGATGCACTCATCATAATTACCTAGTAAATAGTTGAGGTGATTCAGCTATGAACTCCATAACCCACCAATACGATGCTGGTGATGTTGTTTTATCAGTTTCTAACGTGAAAGTTTCTTCGACGCCTTTATTTAATAAAACAGTTAGAAAACCAAGAAATCTGTCACTGGGATGTCTCCAATCGTATTCTTTAGTTATTATTCTGAACCTTACCGGGGAAAAAACGTATAATCGATAAACACCGGTGACAGTAGCGGTGTATTTGAAAGTATTGTTTTCTGGTGTCAACGTTGATGATCCCGTTGCGGTTATAAATATCATATTGTTGACCTGCGATGAGGTTACTGTCGGTGGAATCTTAACAAAGCTAGTTTTCTCAATAATTCCTGGAAGTAATAAATTAGTTCCTTCAAACGTATCAACGACGGTTTTAATGTCAGCGAGTTTTGTATTAATCTCATTAATTTTGTAGTGGTTTCAATGGAAAAATCCTGGAATCTTGTATTCCATTGACTGATTCTTACGATAGTAGTATTTATTCTTTCATTAGTATCTTCATCGGTTTTTCTGATAGTTTCTTGAAGGGTAGTAAAATCACCCACGTGAGTGTCATATTCTGTTCGTCGAATTATATCATTTAACTTGATATTATTTTTTTTAAATTTTCCTTGTTGATCTTGAAAAACAACAACCTCATCAGGATATATTCCTGATATCGCTAAAAGATTATTAACGTCGTCTTTTGTTGCGTATTTCGATAAATCAACGTCAGGTCTTTTTTTTAACATCCGCGATAACAAGGTTCGTCCGTATATGTCAACCATTATAATAATGATTGATTTAATTTATCAGAAGTATACTCGTGAACAACTTAATGGTGTGGTTTATTTAATTTAGATATCGCGGCAAGAACATTAATTGTTTCACGGCCACATATCGGAGGATCGGTTAGCGTTTGCGTCGGTAACGTCGAATACCACGTGGTGTATTTAATTGTTTCACGTAATTAAGAAATTCTCGTGTTGGTGCTAACCCATACGAGTCAAAGCATATAATTTCACGTGCATTAATTGCGTAAGCAACCCAGTGCTTGCCAGTGCCAACACTATCATCGAGATTTATAATTCCGGTTTCATATCGGTTTGGATGCGCCGGTAATTGATCTCGCATAAATACTCCTCGGAAGAACTTTATTTTAGTTTTTTAGCGGCGTCAATTAAATCAAAATTTGACATCGGCGAAACATTTTCTGTTATCATTTGATTTTTGGATACCATTGTGGAGGTGTTCCTGGCAGTCGGAGGCCTTTCCCGTACCATGGAAGTGTTCCTGGCAATCTTAGTTCGCGTCCTTTTTTTGCCGTATTTTCCTCCTGTTATTTTTTGTGCTAATTTGCTACCGGAGTAGCATCACCCATTGCTGCTGCTTTTGCCGCGACAGGAGCAGTTGCCGCTAATAGCGCTGGGAACGTAGCTAGCAGCGGGAAGAAACCACCTAACTTAAACATGTCTTTGATGGCGCTAGAAGACAGATCAATTTGAACACCAACATTAGCCGATTTGGCTTTGTTGAAATGTTTTTTTTTTGTGTTTTAGTTATTGATGGTTCATTTGGGCCACCGTGAATTTGGTTACTTTGTAATGTTAATTTTGTGTTTGATTGAAGTTTTTTCATCTGACCCGTAGTCAGAGTTACACTAACGTGTTCGTATGGCATTGTTTATAATAACGCGATTGATCTAAATTTAGATCACATTTTTTCCACACGAGCATCAATGATTCTCATCCGGCCACCAATACCTTCAAAACTCATAGTTCTATCACTCAACATGACCTCAACTGGTTTGAATGCATCAGCTGCATTTGTTTTATTTCGTCTACATTTAAAATGTATATCAATTACAGATTGTTTTAATAAATCAATATGTTCTAGTGAATAATAATAGATCGAATACAAATATGTAAAATCTGATTGTGATATTTATAAACCAGTATCAATAGTTTGATCTCGTCCCATAAAACTTAACAGGCGATGATATCCACGCGCCACCGAATTGTTAGCAAAATCCAGCGATATTTCCTCAGCTGGTTCGTTTATTCGTAATGATATTTCGCTGCATTAAAATTATCAAATATCATATGATTAGCTGTTTGATTATATCGATTAGCCTTTTGAAGAGCGATAAAGATATGTCTAGGTGCAGAAACACCTTGCTGTGATGCTATGTACCAGGTAAAATTACCATTGATGTTGCTAGGGATACTATCAGTGGTTGTTGTCAACCAGGACATTACTGATTTACCACCTTGATTCATAAAGGAAAGTAATTTACCTTCCTCAGATATTGATGGTGTTATCGATGGCATCCATAATGAAAGTTTATATAATATTACTTTACTGTTATTATTAGCATCAATATTAGGATCAACATTAGCAACCTCTCTCCAAATGGCATCATTACTGTTTTCTTTTCATAGAAAACAACAGTATGTTTGACCCCAAAAATTACTTTTCTAAAATCTCTGCAAAATCCAAATATATGCGATAATGGAATTCCACACAAAAATCTTGTTATTACCTTTTAGCATATTTTTACCTACAACAAATCCTAAATTATAATTAGGATTAGAACCCATTACTACTGGAGCAATATCAGCGTCGCCGTCACCAGCATTATTCCTTGGTCGTACCATATTATACGGATTATTATCAGCTTCATTTGTATTATCCTTGGCAAACATCATACTTGGACCAGCCGATCTAGCAAAATCATCCGAACACCTAGCTAAACCTTTAATTGTCGTAGCAATATCGACATCGCTATTAATCGATTCGATTTCTTTTCCATCAACGATGTACGTGGCGCTCTTAAATAATGCCATAATGTCATTGTTGACAAATCTAATCTTAAAACCGGCACCGTATTCGCTATTGTCAGTTTTTTTAATTTCGCCTACAACCTCGATAAACGCGTCACATGGTAGAAAATATCTGCTCATATCATGTACTTGTAATTCAATTCGACTATCACTATTTGGAGTTACTGCGTCGTATGAGTAATACTGATATTCGCGCACTGATTCGTCTTTGTTTATTGGTTCATTCATGTCGAAAGCAGCATTAGATACACGAGTAAACATTTTATTGTGAATGTTTATCTTCTAAAACGAAGACCGCTTCCTGATATCATACTTGTATTTATTATTTCGTTTCCTTGATTTATCAGCGATGCTAATTTCTGATTTGCTGCGTCCTTTATTATCATCCTGACGTCGTTAGGCATCACTGTGGTGCTTGGTAATCTCGCGACAGGTTGCTTTTTGCGTATTAAATTTAATATTCTGGCTTTGACGGCGCTAAATACTTTACTGGCGGCGCTACCAATGGCAGCGGTAGCTTTATCACGAACAAAATCCATTGCTTCCATTGATATTTGTTTAACAATAGGTCCGGCCTTAGGAGCTATTCTTGTAATAAAACCTTTAACGGTGTCACCTAATCCGGTACCGTAGGTGAATTTGTACATAGGTAACCGCACATTCACCACCCTGACAGGTATGTACCTGCGATGATTTGTATGCACTATCACCTCATTTAATTATTTTGTATTTAACAACTAGTCGCTGTAATTGTCAACGAGTTCATCAATGGGACTCTGGTATACGCTTATATCTACAATACCACCCTGAAACAGTCTTCGACAGATATCAGTTGCTTCATTAATTATTTCCGATGAATTATTTCCTGCTCGTTTTCGTCCAGTAAGAACATCTAATCGCGATACATCATTGACAACGTTGTCGGGGTAGATATAATTATTTCCAAAACCTCTACCGGTAGTTCCAGGTTCATCATCGGTAGATTCTTCCTTTAATTGTTGTTGAGAAGGTTGTCGTGACGGAAATAATGGAAAAGGTAATGAAGAAGGTTGTGGTTGTGGAGGAGGTTGCTGTGGATAAGGTCGTGGAATATATAATAATGAAGAAATCTGTGAAGGAGTTCGTGGGGAATGTAACGGAGATTGTTGTAAAGTAATTTTTTCATATCGTTCCTGTAATGAATGAACATGCTTCTCAAGTGCGGTTTTAAATGACTCATATTCATGTCCTTTAGCCTGACTTTTACCATAATAAATACGAAATATCCATTTGTTCCAATCATCAGGATCGACATATTTACTAGCATATGCTGGTCTTAAGTACTCATCTCGCTCACGATAACTCCTGTATGCAAATCCAGCTAAATTATGTATACCCTTAATTAATTTTATCTGATTAACAGCTAAGCGTTTAAATTTATCGGTTATATCAACTCTAGTTGTAAATCGTCTTGGTTCTATATCATCATCATCTTTTATATCACTCTCGAATACATCCTTAAACTGATCTTGAGGTTCAAGTTCAGGTTGAGCCTGAGGTTAAAAAATTCGGGTTTAGGGGCCGCAGCTGTTTCTTGAGCCATAGCTAAATCAACTGGGAGATCTCGTAAAATTTTTTTAATTTTTTGAGCCCGTAATGCAGTTTTTTTAGTACCGGAAGAATACCCTCTTTTTTTTCTTTAGGATCTTTAATATCTCCCAGCAGGATTTTTTCAGTGGTTTATGCGTTTTTTTCAGTGGCTTTAGTTATTGATTTAAATAATAACTCAGCTGACTCAGCAAAACCTTCTTTTGCATCTTCAACTGCTCGTATTTTTCGTTTAACTGATTCTCTTACTGGAATATACTTTTTTATTGCTTCTAATCGTTCTCGTGCTAATCTATAATCTAGTTGTGTATGCTTCTCCAACATCCATGATTATTGATATATTAGTGACTTTAGTTTATATAATAAAAAAAATTTATTATCATGAAATGACAAAATATTTGGATGAAAAAATGTCTGAACTACAGCAGCGGAGGCGGGGGGGGGGAGGGGGGCGCATCCTAAAGTTGTTTCAAATTTTTTGGTATTTTTTAATCGCCGTGGAAGCGTTTATTTCGTCAAATCCGCCCTTTCTTCGAACAATATTTTCGTAGAACCTTTATTTTGGAAAATGCCCTTTGGTCTGTTCCCCCCCCCCCCCCCCCGCTGCTTTCACTACTGTGAAAATAGAGATGGAGATGCGAGCAACCGTGATCGTTTTGCGAGTATCTTCGTCTGAAGCCCCTATGGATATGGAAAGTGTCTCCTGTGGCAATAAAGATGAATATGCGACTATTCATGAATTTTGCGAATATTTTCGTCGAAAGTCCCTATACAGAACCAGAATATGAGTCTCCAAAAATGTATGTCTACAAAACGAATTGAACAAGACTTGAGATGAACTATCGTTTAATACAAAGATTATTGGAAAATTTAACAAAAATGGACACATTCAAATATGGAATTTATTAGAAATATCAGCTATTCATCTTAAAGAATTATTTCCAAGATTGCCGACGTCACATTATCTCGAAATTATTCTTCCAAATTACTCTGAGATTATCAGGACAAAAGCATGCAGCACAAGGTGTCATGAGCAGTGTCTACTGGCTCATGCCGGAAGCTATGCTGCCCGTACTTTAACTAATTGACTTTGAACTGAACATATGCGCTAAGCAATATCATACTACTAGCAATGCTATAATTTGATAGAACTCTTGAATTAATATACAGAACTATATACTACTAATGCTATACCTTGAATTTCTCGAATTAATACTTACACATACTTACTATTATCAGTGACGCTATAACTTGAACTGGAACCTATTGAGTTTAATACTTATATTAATAGCCCTTGATTAATGTTATAATTTGAACCTTAATTAGTACCATCAAATTTGACTCTCTAAATTAATAGCCGCTGGTGCTCTATGCAATTTCAGGAACTCTTTAGCTTTTTACTACTATCCACACAAAATAAATACATTTATGCCAATTATACGCATACACTAAACTGCTTTCATAAATTTAATATTTATAAATAAATAAAAAGTCGAAAGAAATTTGATGTATATAAGGCCAGTCCGAACAAAATATAAGGGGAAACGTTATATTAAGATCTAACGCTAGATAGTACGAATTTGTGGAAAAAAGCACAAGGTACTTTTTAAATCTTGAAAAAAGGAACTACGTCAATAAGACGATAAAGAAAATTAGTTTAGATGATGGGACAAATATATCTGACCAAATATATATTTCAGCATCTCAAAAGTCTTATATGGAATTGAACAAAAGTAGAATTGCTCAGCTTGATGATGAGGCTACTCAAGAAACTCCAAATAGATTTTTTTAATCACAATATTAAACTTAGTCAAGAGGTAAGATAATCATGCGAGGGTCTGCTTACAATTAAAGAATTCGATATGTCTCTAAAACGGATGGAAAATGGGAAACGTACTGGCTCAGATGGATTCACTGTAGAGTCCTCTAAGTTCTTTTGGAAGTCTCTTGGGGGATTTATATGCAGATCAATAAATTACGGATATAATATTGGAAAACATTCCGATTTTCAGACTCAAGGAGTCATTACATGTCTACCAGAGGAAGAAAAAGACAGAAAATATTTAAAACACTGGAGACCTATATCACTTTTAAATATTGACTATAAGATTGCTTCGGGAACCATTGCAGCTAGGATTAAAAATGTTCTTCTATCAATAATCAGTGATAAATAATCAGTGACACTCAAAAAGCATTTATGATGGTTAGATCTTTGGGGGAAAATAGCAGGCTATTATACGATATCATGGACCAACTTGAGAACGAAAATAGATATGGTTTATTATTGTTAATAGACTTTGTAAAAGCCTTTGTCTCAATGAACTGGACCTATGTGGAAGAAGCTTTACAATCTTTTAACTTTGATGATTCCGTTTGCAAGTTGTTTAAACTGTTTTGTAATGACTGTAAAAGTTGTGTTATAAAATATTTGCATATGTCTTCTTTTGTAGACTTGAAAGAGGATGTCGTCAAGGAGATCCCCATGCATCTTATTTGTTTGTCATTGGGGTTGAGATTTTAGCTATAAATTTAAAGCAAAATGTTGATGTACGGGGACTGATCTTTTGACGTCAGTGAAAATAAATTGGGTCAGTATGATGATGACGCTTTTATTCTTCTTGATGGATTTCAACTATCTCTTAAAGCAACTATGAATATCTTGCAATTATTTTCAGTTATAAAACAAAACCAAAAGCTATTTGGATTGGAAACTATAAATTTTCTAATGAAATAATATGTCCCGAAATGGGCCTAATTTGACCCTATTTTAACTTTACGCTCCTTGGCATAGATTTTTCTCCAGATTTACAACAAATGGTGGAAGCTAATTATATGAAGAAACTAACAAAGGCAAAACGAATACTGGCAAGCTGGAGTCAAAGACATCTGTCAATAATTGGTAAGGTAATTGTTGTAAAAACTCTTCTTCTGCCCATATTCAACCATCTTTTTTCAGCACTTCTAAATCCACCAGCAAATGTTGAAGCAGAACTAAATCGCACATTATTTAAATTTGTATGGGGTGGAAAAGTAGAGAGAATAAAACATGATATACTAGTATCCCAAGAAAACAAGGGAGGACTAAATATGATCCACCTATTTTCATTCATTAGGTATAAGATAAGATGGGTAAAAAGATTGCTGGAAAAGGAAAATGGAACGTCGCAGAAATACAACTATAATCAGAAATGAAAAAACAACATCGAGTCAGCAGTAAATATCGTTAATGTACATTGTGATGCGTTTTAAATTTTGATGGCAAAGACAAATATTGATTTTGGTAAATTTTCGTGCTTATTGCTGGTTACATTGTTGCACAGTGCAATGTCAACTCATGCAACACACTTATTGTTGAACTACACACTCGAGGTTGTACGAATCTTACCTTTCGGTCAATGGTGAAATCCAAGACTATCCGAATGCAAAACGGCACTTCTAGACGGCATTTGTCCAAATGTTCAAATCGGCGAACAATTATTGCATTTTCTCCATTATTTCACAAACTGAACGAAGTTTGTCAAGCTATTTTGAACTATTCTTGATTACGACTGGCTTAAGTTGGAAATTAGCAGACGCAATTAGGATAAACTAGCAGCGTTGTAAATACCGAGGGGTGCGGACTGGTGTCTTCCCTTGTGCTATCTTATTACAGGTTAGAACCCCCATCCCTTGATTCAAGGACGGATACTCCAAGTTTTCTTTGTACCGAACCCCTGTGCACAAGGGAAGACACCATATTGGAGAAAATGCAATAATTGTTCGCTAATTGTGACGTCTGGACAGGTACTGTCTCCGGCAGTGCCGTTTACATTCGGACAATCTTGGATTTCACCATTGACCAAAAGGTAAGATCCGAACAACCTCTAGTCTGTAGTTCAGTGCTAAATACAACGAGACGATAGCAAGGAAATACATGGATAATTGTCTTGTGCCATGGTAAAGTTAGCTTAGTAGCGTAGATAATACTAATTATTAAACTGTTAAAATATGTTCAATATGTTCAATATTTTATATATGAGTGAGATTGTTCGGAATATAATTCATATTAGTACTGGGCTTGCTATTATTCTTTTGGTCAATGTCACAATATGCTGGTTTAGAGCAATTATATCAATATAACTATAAATAGTGCTTGAAAAATAAGAAATCCATCACTCAGAGAGAAAGATAGAGAGATTGTACTAACATGGCTACTGTATATATGTAGTCACATGCACTTAATAGCACCAACCCCACAGGTTTCCCCATTAATGAAGTGTGTGTGGTCCAGTGCGATATTGTGGTCCACACATATTTAAGGATAAATTTTCCTTTGACTCTCTCTCTCTCTCTCTCCCTCTGTTTCAAGATATATCCAAGTTCATCCATAAGCAATGACAATATATTAAAATTCCACAAAATGAACATTCATTATCAAAAAGTGAAGGGCTGATTTAACTGCTGAATATACTGACCTGTTTGCTGACCTGTTATTTAGCAAATTTATTAAAGTGTGACATACTTAATTAAAAAAAAATTCACCTATCAAGTATGCAAATAAATAGCATAATAATGTCAATTTGTTACCAGTGGTGGTGGAAATTTGGATGTTTCTCCTGATGATGAAGGTGATTTATAAATGTTTCTTTTGTTTGCATTACATCTGAACATAACTGAAACTCAATATACTGATCACATTTATAAATGTCCTTGACAGTAACTTAACAATTAAAAGGAATTTCTTCAAGTACCAAACTGCAGCTTCCACATTTGTGGTATGTAATGAAAGATACGACTTGCAGCTATGCTCCAGGATCTTCAAAGCCTTGTTGTAGTAGAGTATTAATGATTAATGGGGTCATTTAAACTCAATATTGCAGCTACATTGCCAGCCTTCTGGAGCATCCACCTGTGTTTCCAAACTTGTTGGAAATAAATATATAGGCAAATAAAATCAATTGGGAACTAACAGCATTCGGTACATGTGTGAAGTGCTTGTTTTATGAAGGCTACTGTTTTATGTTATGTGCATACGTATAAATGATAGAAATAAATCAATATAATAAATATGCTATGCATGAAATTATTGTGGAAATAGTAGGGTTGTGCCTATTGATCATTATTAATGCAGAAACATACCAATTTGCAACATATATAGGAATTTTGTAAGCTGTTTTGTTTTACTTGCACATGAGAAGTTGGAAGTAGTTGCCAGTGGCTAAGTGGTTAGGGTTTCTGTGGTTTGCTTGAGAAATTCCTTTCTGATTTGTATACCAAGCTGGCTCATCTACTTTGATGGGCTTATGGTCAATGAATGTTCCTTGATAGAAACAGCACTACAGTGCATGCAATATTTCAATTCTGATTTAATTTTACTCATCAATCTGTTGCAATAAACCTAGGCCTATTAACATTAGGACTGTCTCACTGGGCCTGATGGTTCTGATGGTAAGGCTGTAAATGTTCTCATATGCCATCACAGTGAGTCGGTGTTTGCTAACTGAATGTGATTTTGTCATAATTGTTGCATAATAGTGGTTCAAAAGAGAAAATCTTGTGAAGATAGTCTGTTAAAGTATAAGAAATTTAAAAGTAACCTAACATCACTGAATACTAGTTTCTTGTAAATATTTCTCAAATTCAAATGATATTTTCCATTGGGATTTACTTACGGAGCAATGGGGGAAAGTATTTGCTGCTTTGCCATTCACTTATATAATATACATGTATACTGTGCAAAAGGGGCTTCAAATTTATACAGCACTTTAAAATAAGCTGATCTGTCCAATTTTGAAGTTTCTTGTAGCGTGTTTGCAAATGAACGTTTTCAACTGTCACATATTAATATTGTTGGTGGTGAATAAAATTGTACTTTCTACCAGATTATGATTTGACTTACAAGTTCAAAAGCACACACCACATGTAATCCAACCTTCAGCACAGTCGTATCTGAAGTACAAAAAAAAAAATCAAGAAATATTGCAGCCATTTGTTAACTACCTCATATTCAGAAAATATATTCAAGAAATAATACAGCCATTTGTTAACTGCCACATTTTCGAAATATACTTTTATGCGATCAGCAAACTCTGATATTCAGATGAAAATATGTACACTTTATCCACAAGTCAACTGAAATTGCACTGTACTGGTAAAGTTTGTTTCCATTGGTTGCATCATTTTATTCTCATGATATCACTGGAATTTAAACTACACGATTCCAGTCCTACTAATTAAGGTGAGCAAGCAGAGAAGTCATGTATCACTTTACTTTGTAAAGTGACTGGTTATTTGTAACTTGCGACGGACAGGGTGTGGATTTCAATCTTACCATCATAGCATCTACATTCAGCTTTAACGAATGTAACACAGTTTCCATGTGTGTCTTTGGGCATGGCGCATTGCTGCTGTTATTCATCCTTGGAGTCTGAAGTAGACTATGACATCACTAACAAGTCTTGTTTATGTAAGTGAGTGAGTTGCTGATACTACAAATGTATGCTCTGAACTTTGTCTGGCGCACTCAACAGGAGAAACTGGTTTGAATTTCCTGACAAATAGAGGATGTGCTGCAATCTTCAGGTTGATGCTACTCATGCTTCTGCAACGAATCTTCAGTTCTCCTCTTTTCAAAGTCTGTAAATACAGTAAGGTGAAGTGACCCAACATCTTCCCAACACTCTTGGTCAATGTTGAAGTGTTTCAAGGGTGACTTGAATCTGTACTAGTGAAATTACACTATACTGGTCAAGTTCATTCTACCATTTACATGGTACTTAATTTCATTGTCAGTTTATCATTGGATTCCATATTTAGTGATTCTGGGTCAAACTACTTAAGCTGAGCTATCAAAGGAGAATTGATGGGTCACTTTATATTATGCAGCGTTTATTTACATTTAACTGGAAATGGAATGTGTGGTCTTCAGTCCTACTATTTACGTATGCAAAGTCTGCTATAAGGAATGTAATAGTGCTTACAGGTGTATCCTCAGGCAAATTCCTTTGTTCTTGTTTGCTCTTTGATTTTGAAGATGACCATCACATCACTAACAGGTTTGGTTTCTATGAGTGGCACACATGGTTGGAGATGACTTTTGTTCACTTGATCAATTGAGGATTATCTTGCTAGTCAACAATCAGGTTAAATCAGATTTCCATTGTCCTACGTGAAGGACAGTGGATTTCTGATGTTAATCAAATTGGCAATTTATCAGTGCTGATGTATGGAATGCCTGCCTGTGTAAGAACCTCAATGTCTGGGACCTTGTTCTGCCATCTTAAACTCACTGATTTCCCAAGGGCAGCCCGTGTGAAAATGATTTACTGACTTGTCATGACATTTGTACATTGTCCAGGTTTCACAAGCATTCAGCAGGGTCGCTGAGGAAATGGATTTGTTGATAATCATTTAGGTTTAAAAGTATTCTGCCAAAGGACAGCTTGTTTAGCAATTACACTAACTGTCCTCAAGGCGCAGCGACTTACACTGGAAAGAGTTTCAGTTGACTGCCAAAATTTGTCACAGTATGGCCAACTTGTTGTTGCGTTAAGCTGAGGTACAAGGAAAAAAGGATTGTAGGTTCTGGACTTTTCAACCAATCTTGTCAGGGTACCACCACCTTTTGTCGCTAATTTTTATACAAAGACAAAACTACTGGAACAAGCTGACTTGTCATGTTGTGTACAGTCCCATAACGCTTCTGATATATTACTACTTTACTCTTACATTTATTTTGTTGTATCTTCTCTTATCCATTGATATGTATCTTTTTCATCCTTTTCCCATAAGTCTGTTTTATCACGATATTTAATTAGTAATTCTTTAATATGCCTGAACTTTCTAGGTATTTCTAACTCTTTTATTAATATATTATTTTGCTATATTTCCTTCCTATTCCTCATCGTAAAACCGGACCAATATATATATATATATATATATATATATATATATATATATATATATATATATCCCTTCCCACGGTAGGTTGGGTTCAGATTTTAATCTTTTAAATCCATTTAAAATGTTGATATATTTTATTTTAAATGGGATTAGGTTATGCTAATCTACCCCAACCACTTTCTCTCGCTCTCTATAACGTTTCTTTATTTATGCAGTGGGTTTTATAGTCCCACATATAATTAATAATCTAATTATCTATTTTTTTAAAGTGGCATTTCCTATTTCTCTACATTTTAAAATATCGTTTATGTTAAGAGTTCATGTATGTTTTGGCCATCTGGGCCCGTTCCATTATACAAAGTGGCGTTAGTACCCAGATATTCACATTTGCTTCTATTTTCTTTTTCATGTTTTTACAGTTTTCCTGTTCATCTCTTCTCCCAAAGTACACCCCCCATGCCTTAACTCTGTCCTTGATTGGGGGGGGGGGGGGTCAATCCGTGTTGATTGCTCCACCAGTTCCCTATCTTTAATACTTCTGTTTTTTCATGGTTGATTTTAGATCCTGAAGCCTTACCAAATTTTTCAAATTCCTTTTCAAGGTGTTAGAAGAAATTTGGGTATTTTATAAAGTTAGTCCAATCATCTGCATTTTGTAGCATCTTAATTTCATCCTTTATATTTGGAACTTTTATACCTTCAATTTTACTGATCAGTCGTATTCTTATACTTAGGATCTCAATTGCTATTACATATAATAGCATAGATAGTGGGCATCCTTGCCTCACTGATCTTTATATGTCAAATTTTCCCGTGTTTGCTCCATTGACCTGTACTCTTGAAAGTTATTTTGTTGTACAAGATTTTAGTCCACTTTTGAAAGTTATTTCCCAATCCAAATTTTTCTAAGACTTTTTGCATATAGTTGTATTCTAATCTGTCAAATGCTTTTTCCTGGTCAAAAAGTACCATAGCACCGTTTAGCCCACATTCCTGTATATAATCTATAATTGTTTTAATACTTAAAACGTTATTCTGAATGTCCCTCTCCTTGGCCCTACATGTTTATTTATGTTTATGATTTTATTCATTCCCTTTTTAATTCTTTCTGCTAAAATTTTACTTAATAACTTGTAGTCCGTATTTAGGAGGGAGATGGGCCTCCAATTTTTTAGATTTTCCTTATCCCCCTTCCCTTTGTATATTAGTGTTATAATCCCTTCCCTCATGCTTTCTGTCATAGTATCATTTCTCAAATTAATATTGTTGTATAACCATTCTAAAATGGGCGACAACTCGCCACGGAATTTCATACAAAAATCCGCGGTGAGTCCATCTCTACCTGGGGATTTTCCTTTAGTCAAGTTATTTATAATATTTAAAATTTCTTCTCTTGAGATGAAATCATCAAGTACTTGTGCTCTGATGATATCATCTCGCAGTCTATTCCTTGTAGGTACTCCTCTATTGTGTTATTATTAATATGTTGTGAGGTATAGAACTTACTATAAAATTCTTCAATATGTTTTAAAATTTTCTCTGTCGGATACCTTACCTTCATTAATTTTTAAAGTTTATATATATTTTTCACACACACACCACTTAACTCCTCTCTTTTATATAGGCCCTCCGCTTTTTTATATAATGTAGTAAATTTTCCAGCCTGTATCTCTCTCCCTTTGTTTTCTTCATCTAATATCTGATTTAATTTACCTTTAAGTATACTTTCTCTCTCATTTGTATTAATTTTTTCTAGCTGTCTTATAATCGCGCCTTTTTCCATTTTTGTTTTTCCTTCCTTATTTTTGAATAAGTAATAGCTTTTTTTTAAAATAAAGGTTTTAATTTATCCCATTCATTTAAAATATCTACGTTTCCCTTATCTATATTTTTTTTTATTTCTACTTTAATTTCTTCGATGAAATCTTTCTCACCCAAAATCTTGTTATTCATTTTCCAGTTCCCTTTACCCCATTTAAGTTTATTTTTCAATTATATTTCTAAATATACTAACTTGTGATCTGAGACTTTAAAATCCGTAATGCCTGCTTCTTTATATATCTTTTTTTCACAGTAGGTACAATATAATTTATCTAATCTACTCCCTTTGTATATTTTATACTCGTATGTGTATTCCCTCCGAAGTAAATTTAATTTCCTATATACGTCTACCATTTTGTGTTTGTTTAGGAAAAATTCCATCTCTGGTTTAAACCTTACGTCATTTGTAGTTAATTCTCCTACTATATCTATATTTTCCCCCACCCAGTTAAAATCTCCCCCTAAAACTAAATTTTTCATGGTATATTTTTCCATGCAGTTTGATAAATTTTCCAAAAATTGTTGTTTGTGGTATTTATTCGCCGGCATGTATAAATTTAAAATGTGAACATCTTCTATTACAATTGGATCATTCTCCCTTTTAAAAAATCCCCTTCATTTTCCCTTTTACAGTTTACTCCCCTTTTATTTTAAATAAATGTTGCTACCCCTCTTACGTCTTTCCCCATTAAAATCATTTAAAATCAGCATACCATTCATTTTTTTTCTCACATAACGCCAGTAACTCTTTAGTGAATCCATTATGTGTCTCTTGTATAAATAGAAAGTCGTTATGGTTTCATTACATAATTTAATTAATTTATCCCTATTAATCCCATTTATATTTATAGATGAAACACGGAAGTTTTTTCCTTCCATTTTTCATTTTCCTTCCAGGTTGCCGCATTTCGGGTTATACAGTGATTATTATTTAAAATATGTTTATGAATGTATAGTATGTATGTTAATTAATTTGATAATTCATTTGTTTTTGTTTGAGGGGGCACTGGATCTCACCCCACCCACCACCCACCCCGTATTACTATATGCTGCAGTAACTTCCTCCGTTGTATTCTCTTCTGTCCTGTCTATACTCGTTTGATCTGTGGTATTTTCTGTGTACATTTCCGTTTCATTTTCGTGTTCCGTCAGTTTTGAGTCAGCTTCATTTTCCGTTCCTGTCTTAATGTCGTTTTCACTGTATTCTTTATCTATGTCACTGTCTATTTCGCTCTGGTCTTCACTGTCACTTTTTTGTTCCTGTCTCAACTTTTTCTTCCACCCGATCTTACCGTCCTTGATTTCATAAATTGACTGCGGACTTTCTCGTTCTGTGTCACTATTGCCTCTCTCCTGGGATTAACCCGACCTAGAGAGGGCTTTCCTTTTTTTCAGTCTCAATTTTGCAAAGGGAGTAGAGGTCAGGTGATTTATGCTCACTTCTGACTCCTCACCTTCCGTTTGTCCCTTTTCGACTCCCAGGGAGTTTTCCTCCTCTTGTAGGTGAGAAAACCTATTAATGTTATTGGGTTTGCCTTGTAGGGAGTTTTTAGTTTCCCTGTTTTATTGGGACTTACGATTTTCTCCCATTTTGGGGTAGGTGAATTGTCTTTTATTTCTGTTACGTCTATTTCTGGTAAGTTCACGAGTTCATTGTTTACTGACATATCAGTTTTGTCTCCCTCTCTCGCTTTTTATTTCCTGTATTAATCTACTTAGTTGTGTGTTAAAGTCACTGTTGGGTATTGGTTGATTACTAGCTACTTTGCTAGCGTAAGTTGTTGTTGTTGTTGTTGTTTGTGCCTGCTGGTTTGTGCACTCCTTGGGATTATGCCCTGTCTGCTGACATTTAGGACACTTCCTGTAGTTCTCGCACCCCCGGAACCAACGTTTCAGTCTAAATCCCATTACATAAAGGAATGTCGGAAATTTTGGGGCATCTTCTTTTGCCACAGTGAGGATTCGTATACCTGTCTTAACGTTCCCGAATCCCCATACTGTGGCCATTTTTGCTTTCTTAACTTTGGTTTTTATTTTCCACTCAACTTTGTTTATAACTTCTATGGTCTCGACTTCCAGAGGGAGACCTGAGATGCAGACATATATTGTCTTGGCTTCTATCTCTCTGCTTAGAGGTTCAGTTTTGTATATATTTGCCTTATTTCCCTTTATTTCAATTTCGACCGCCTCTATCACGGGGATGTCGAAGTCCTTAGGATAAATGACTACTTGTAATAGCCTGCATTCTACAGGCTATCTACTTTGTCTGTATCAATCTCCATTACCTTAAGAGCAGTCAGAACTTCAGCTTGCCTAGGCGCGCTGGCTACATTTCCAAAATCTATCGTCTGACACTCCGGAGGGTGGAATGCCATAAGCACTCTATCCTCTACTTTAGTCTTAAAGTAGGTACTTAGCTAGGTTCCCCCCGACTGCACAAAGTTAGACAAGATTTCTGTTTCTAATTCCATTTGCACTAAGATAATTTCACCTATCAAACAGTAGCTACTAATTCACTAGGTAATTACTCACAAAGGCGGTGAGCACTATTCTAGATTTTGTGCAATTTGATCTGCATACACCTAAAATACAAAAATTAGTTCAAAATCCAACGGGACTAGGTAAACGTTAATGAAAATGCAATGAAATTATAAAAATTGAAACAAATTAAGGTTCCCAATTGGGACAAAAAGAAACAAAACACAAATGAAACCAAATGAAAAGGAATGTTGGATCTAGTGCAATTGCTCTAGATAAAAAGTGTAATAACTTTCTGTAGGTGAGTTACCATCAGCTGGTATTCCAAGTTTGCCACAGAGCGCACAAAAAGCACGTCTGCTCACCTCGAGTGTTTCTTAGAGATATTCTACTTTCCTTGAACCAACGTGTCTACTGCAGAGATCGCGCTGGGTCTCACCAGTGTAGCAGCAGGGGGGGCGAATCGGACATTTTGTCCAATCGTTATTTTGCTTAATTATTACTTTCTGCACTCAACGATCTAGTGTCGTCAGCGCCTGGTAAAAAAAAAAACGACGTCGGTCCATCCTACACGATGGTGACGTCATTTGGTTTAATTAACACTTTCTGCGCGCCGATCCCAGCGTCGTCAGCGTCCGGTAAGCACATCGACGACCGCGTCGATGTCATCGCCCCCCCTGCTGCTATGATCTTACAAACAGAGTGATCACTAACTCCTCCTCTTGTAGATCAATTAGGTTATTTGACTGATCGGTAAGTCTAAAATTAATTCTTGTTAAAAACCGATTATGGCATCGCATATAGACCGGATTAATCGGGCTCTCAACGATTAAAAATCCGGGAGGGGCTGTTGGTGAAAACGAATAAAGGATATACCCCTGTTGAGCTTGATTTGATTGCTTGGTATCTACCTGGTAACTCCCTTCGATAACATCGCACACTAGATTAATCGCTATCACCGATGCAATATTTACGTTGTATGGAGCAATATGCCTACCACCATCTCCGTTATCGTATCTGAGGATAGTTGATGGGGGGGCGTCCGCGGGTGGATTCTCAGGCCATCCTAGTATGGTTCTTATTGAACTGTTATAAATATCAACCATATACCCCGGTGTGCTTATTTCAATCGTCGACGATAACGTCGGTTCATGAACCGTAATAGCGATTTTTGATTCCTTTCCTGTGATCGATTTTATCCTGCGTTGAAATTCTTTATTGATTTGCTCTATTTGGTATGACCCAGTTGGTATTGTAACCTCCTCCCAGTTTGGGGTCCCATCGGGTTTATTTGTCCGTGCAAAAACCAGCGAGTTATTAGGTTGTTGTCCGTTAAATGCGTCCGCTCGGATATTAGGCCAACTGTGATATACTCGCAATTTTGCCAGCGCTATTTCCTTTACTGGAACCGGTGATGGGAAGTTCACACTGAATTCGGGTTTCGTTGATGTTATCGATATCATACTTGTTTGTACCGGAGTGGTGTTCTCCGCGATCCGCTGAAGTAATTGAGACCCTTCGGGGTTCAGCGACATTATTATTATTCGTTGTTTTTAGTGTCTAATTTTAACAACCAGGTGGTTTCGGCTTCCAGTTGAAAATCCTCGATTTTTGACATCGCGGAGCTATATAACTGGACCATCGTGGAGAATTCAACATCGGATACGAACAAATTATCAATCGATAACGAGATCAACCCGGATAATTTCGAGTATGCGTCGGATACTATTTGATGTTTTACTGTATACTCGTTGAGTTTTTTCTGAAAACACGATGATATCTTCCTAGTGATTGCGTTGGCAACTCCAGCAACTGTTGTCATTGCGGAGACAGCGATTGGAACAGCGATCGGGGTTATCGTGGTCACCGTGGATAAAATAACACCGGCGCCAGCTACTATACCCGACACCGAGTACACGACCGCGTCGATGGCGGTTATTTTACGACGGTATTTTTTTATTTTTACACGGTATTGTTCGGAAAGCGTTTTCAAGTTCGCGGAAAATTCTTTTGCGGTATCGAATCGATATTGATGTGACGTCGGTGATACCTCTGATTCAACTTCCTTGGTGGTCATTTTTATTTTAAAAGAGCTAGTGTTTTTAATTACTTAGATTCGCTACAAATTCCACATACCATGTAATGTTTGCCCCGGCTAGATTTCTATCAACGGCATAAATTGTAAATAGTTCAGTTGCGTTCTTGTCTATAATTGTTGATATTGTATTGTTAAACCCGGATGAACTCGACGATAATATATTAAACTGCATCATTGAAACCAGTGTCAATCGATAAATGCCCTTAACAGTTGCGGTGATATTTACTGTATTCTGTGTAGGAGTCCAATCGAATGATCCATGCCGAATTGTGTATACTGTGTTGATGATGTTCTCATGAGGGATTTTTATTTTTTCGAATTGCTCTGCTACTCTCGGTAGTCCGTCTTTAATCGCTTCAACATCAGTTTTAATCGTTCCTATTTCCTGTATATGCGTGTCCACATCTTTTTTGTTCGCTGCAACATTAGTTTTGATTGTTTCTATTTCCCGTGTATTCTCGGTCATACTTTTTTTGTTCGCTGCAACATCAAGTTTGATTGTTCCTATTTCATATGTATGCACGTCTATACCTTTTTTGTTCGCTGCAACATCAGTTTTGATTAATCCTATTCCCCGCCAATACGCGTCTATATTTTTTTTGTTCGCTTCAATATCAGTTTTGATTGTTCCTATTTCCTGGGTATGCGTGTCCATATTATTTATGATCGTTGTAACATCAGTTTTGATTGTTTCTATTTTCCGTCCATGCGAGTCTACATTATTTATGATCGTTGCAACATTAGCGCCGATTATTTCTATTTCCCGTTCATGCGCGTCTACACTCTTTTTGTTTGTTGCAACATCAGTTTTGATTGTTTCTATTTCCTGTCCATACGCAGTGATATCATTTATAGTTATTGTGATTTCATCCGGCTTGGTATTTTTTTTACCAAAGAATTTATCAAAGTTGTCATCGATCCTGTTAACATTTTTTCGCAACGGGGGTAAATTGGCCGACATCTCCATAAGATCCGAAATAGCATTTTTTATTTTTGCAAGATTTGGTTCGTCTGCCGTCGTGGATCCCCGAAAAAATCTTTCGACAGTGTGTCGCACATCGTCGAAATGCGTTAGCGTCAACACGATCCGTTCTTCATATAATTTAATTTCACTACGTAAACCCTTTAACGAATTTGACATGGTTATATAATTGTCGCCAAGTGTACTTATTTTTCCATTTATCGTCAAGATGGATTCACCCGGTTTGAGTCGTCCGTCGCTGGTATACAGCGCGATAGTGTCCTCGGCGGCATCACGCTGTCGTATTAAAACGTCATTCAGTGACACATTACCGGATTTCAATTTACCCTGGCGGTCTTGAAATACAACTATTTCGCCCGGGTCAACACTTGTTAGATTCAACGTATCAGCGATTTCATCCTCAATTAGTTTTTTTATGTCGGCGGCGGCCGTTTCCGTGGATTCTTTCAGCGCCGAAACCGGTCGTCCCCAAATATCAATCATTATTATCTAATGTAATTGTCTCTAAATTTCCCACTAGTGTATTCGTTTACAACCACATGAGGTGGTTTTCGCGATGATGAAATCGCCGCGAGTACGTTCAATACCTCACGGCCACATATCGGTGGGTCACTTAACTGCTGTGTTGGCAGCGTGGAATAAAAAACCCGGGCTGAACACGCCCGGGCTGAACACGCCCGGACATACCGCATGAACTCTTTCGGCGGGGCTAACCCGTATGAATCAAAATAGACGATTGCACGCGGATCAATCGCGTACGCAACCCAATGAGTTCCCGCTCCGGAGGACCCATCGAGGTTAATTATGCCTGTTTCAGTATTCCTTGGGGCCGCCGGTAATTGATCCCTCATAAAAACACCTCTGAAGTTTTTTATCGCTAACGCGTTTGCGGCGTCTATTAAATCAAAATTAGACATAGGAGTCATTGACTCAGGAGTCATAGACTCCCGAGTTAATAAACGGTTCCCGGTAGTCTTAGACCCTTTCCCGAGTACCATGAATACGGGGTTCCCGGTAGTCTTAGACCCTTTCCGGCCACGGGTCGTTTTTTTTTGTAGCCTTTCCCGGTTGCCTTCTTCAATGCCATCCCCGCCGCGGTACCAACGGCTCCTAACGCCGCCGCCTTAGCCACTGCTGGTGCGGCCGCGGCAATCAACGCTGGAATCGCAGCTAACAGTGGAAATATCCCACCGGTCCTTTCCATGTTTTTAATTGCTGCGGCTGAAAAATCTATTTGAACACCCTTTTTATTCTTCATCGCATCATTGAAATGTTTTATTTGACGCGCCGTCAACGATATCTTATGATTACCACCTGCCATCTGTGACGGCTTCAGCGTTATTGTGGTTCCGCATTGTTTAGCCGACTTTGATCGTAATTTCTTGACTTGACCATCAGTCAACTCTACACTGACGACACTATACGACATTTATTGTAAACGCGTTTTGTGCTTTCAATTACATGTTTTCCACTGGCGCATCAACGATTCTCATTCGTCCACCAACGCCTTCTAGCAGCATTGATTTATCGCTGAGAATGACAGCAACCGCTCTATAATTAACACCACCCGGGGCTATACGAGCTCGGAAGTGTATATCAACGACGGATTGTCTCGTTAAATCAAGATGTTCCAGCGAAAAATAATAAATCGGATACAGGTTTTTAAAATCAAGTTGTGATATTTGCAAACCAGTGTCGACGTTTTGATCACGACCCATATACGACAGCAATCGATGATACACACGTGCGACATGGTTGTCGCCGTAATTAAGCTGTATATCCTCGGATGGTTCCTGTTGTCCGTTTATTCTCAGCGAAACATCCCTGACTCCTAATTGATCAAATATCATATGGCTGCGTTCTTGACTACCCAATCGTTCCCTATTCTGCAGCGCTATGAATATATGACGCGGGGCTGAAACACCCTGTTTTGACGCCAGGTGCCATGTAAACGTATCGGCGACGTTATCCTCTTTAGCATCAGTTGTTACCGCTAGCCAACTCAACAACGATTTCCCTCCCTGTTCCATAAATGCTAACAATCGTGCTTCCGTGGTAACTGATGGAGTCAGCACCGGCATCCACAATGCCATTTTAGTTAAAACGACTTTACCGGCAGCGACGCCAGCAGCACGCCATATTGCATTGTTATCATCGCCCCTTCGCGTCAGCGCGATTGTATGCTTAGCCCCATAGACAACTTTTCTGACATTTCTGCAGAATCCAAATATGTGATGGAGTGGAATCGCGCATGAAAACTGTCGGCGTGGTCCTTGTAACATTCCTACTCGTGCTGCGAATCCTAGATTGTAATCATTGTTGGTGCTTTTTATAATATTGAAATTAGCGCCTGGTCTTGCTCTGCGGTCTGGATTGGCTGCTTCAGCCTGTGGGTCAACTGCGGTATCTCTTTCCGCCAGCACGTTAACGTACTGAAGATGGTCAGCGTTATTGGTGGTGTCCTTCGAAAACATCATAGATGGGCCCGCCGATCTTGTATAATCATCCGAGTATCTCGCCAACCCAATTATCGTTGTTGCAACATCAACCTCGCGTTCTATTGATTCAATTTCTCGCCCGTCAATAAGATATCTGGCGCTCTCAAATAACGCCATGATACCGTTGTTGACGAAGCCAACTCGAACACGATGGTCATCTGCGTATGGTGCATTATCGGCGGCATTTGTCACGAGTTCTCCCTCGATTTCGATAAACGCTTCACACGGCAAAAAATATTTACTGGTATCTTGGACTTGAAGTTCAATTCGCGATCGTAGGTCGGGTTGCGCTGCATAATAAGAATAAAATTGATAATCACGGTCAGAATCATCCCTGCGCACTGGGGCGTCCATATCAAACGCGGGATCAGCGGTTCGCGCAAACATTCTATTATTTATCATGTTGATGTTTTCAATTGAAATCCATCAACGTCGTTTTCGTCGTAAATTCTTTGAATTTAAACCACTCCCCGCTATCGCGTTCATGAGCGCGTTGGTTGCCGCATCGGCGGATGGCTCAGCCATTGATGGCTTCGTCGCCAACGACTGAGTCGTCGCCAACGACTCTAGTTTTTCTTCCACGGCGTTATTTATTACTTTACTGACATTTGCAGGCATCACTGTCGTTGATGGCATTACCGGTGGTTTCTGTTTTCTTTTTGAAAATCTCTTGGATTTCACCAACGACATTAGTTTGTCTCGTGCGGCAGAAAACGCCCTTCCGGCAACATTTCCAATGGCACTAATACCCTTATCACGAATAACATCAATAGCCTTCATTCCTAATTGTTTGGCTAACGGCGCTACTTTTGGAGCCATTCTTGTAAATAACCCCGCAATGGTGCTACCGAGACCATCTCCATAGTACGCGCGGTAAATAGGCAATCGCGAGTTTACCACGTAGACGAGTACTGGTTTATCATGGTTGTAGTGTATGATCATCCTTATTAAAAACACCAGTTTTCCAATTAATCATCCACGAGTTCGTCTATGAGCGTTCGATATGCATTAATGTCCATAATACCGCCTGCAAATAACCGCTTGCAAATATCAGCGGCCTCATTGATTATTTCCGGAGAGTTATTTCCGGCTCGTTTTCCTCCGATTAGTACTTCCAGCCGTGATATATCACTGAGAACACTATTAGGACAGGTAACGCCGTAGGATTCTTTACCAACAGAGTATCCTTTTCCTTTTTTTGGTGTTATACTCTTAACTTCCTTGTGGAATGCGTCGTAATCGGATTTACTACGATGTGGTAATGCATCTTTATGTTTACTCGCTAAATACACTATTCTTGCCCAGTCCTTTAACGACTTTATATTTTTCTCGTAACCGCTATTGATATGCTTCTTATCTCGTATGCTCTTAGCAAAATTGTTGGCAGCAAAATTAATTAATTCTTCCCTGTTGCTGAAGCCTCTAATTTCATCTATTGTGCTCTTCTTGAGTACAATACGGGGTATATTCCCCTCTTTTTCTTCCGGTATTTCTTCTTCTGGTGTTTCTTCGGGTATTTCTTCTTCTGGTTCTTTCGCAGTAGCACCTAATTCTTCCTCGTCGGCCATTGTAACATAAGGTTCTTGTGGTTCGGTTATAGCGAGTGGTGGTGGCCTCCGTGTTGTAGCAGCCGCTATTTTTGCAGGGAGTGTTTCTAAAGACCTTTTTGTTTGTTTTGTCTCTGCCGCTATCTTTTCAAGCGCACCAAGAACGGGTACAGTTACCGCCGTAACATCCTTAGTCGCTTTAGTTACCGGGGCAAATAACTGTTCACTTCCAACAGCAAAATCAGTTTGCATTTGTTGTCGCGTTTGAAGTTTCTCTCTCACTCTGTCTCGTAACGGTATAAACTTTCTAAGCGCTGCTAGCCGCTCTCTGGCTAGCCGAGTAGTAAGTGATTCACCTACCATTATTGTAAATTAATCCGCAATTTTCTAATTTTCCGCCGAGTGTACCATCGGGGGCTCCACGGAGTTTTCGTCTATAATCCTTCTAATGTTTTTGATCTTACTAGAAATCTCCCGGCGTCGTTCATAAACACGTCCGAGTTTTTTTCGTATTATTTCAACGGCAGTGAATAGTCCAATGAATGCATTTGCGTCATTGTGGTACAGGTTCTCATTAATCGTATGTTGTAATCGTTTTATAAAAAAATACTCGCGGGCCAGGGTAAAACGCCCCCGTTTCGACTGTTCGTTAATAATCTCATAATCGGATAATATTTTTTCACTGTCGAGACCATCAGATAATTCAATTCCTTGATTTTTTAATTTTGAAATCTCGGCTAATATATTATTGATGTCTTCGATATTCATTATTCTTATAAAACATCTTGTTTTTAAATAAAAAGAAAAATGAAACCCCGTGTATCAATTCCGAAGGTGTTTAATAATTCGTTAGACGTGACCTCGTCAGCGCCATAGGCGCCGGTGACTTCGTCACGGTGACCTTGTCACTCGCTGATTTCTGTTATATATGAAAATCGAATTCTATGCCCGGTCTTTTTTGAGATCGCTGAATTCTGTATTCCTTCTGCAACAAATCGTATTGAGGCGATATAAATGTCAAAATATTTTCCTGCCTCATTCATCGACTGAAATATTTTTTCCTCGTGAGTTGTTGTATCAAATGACTTTACGGGTTTTGCTTTCTTTGGGTATTTACCGGTTTGGCCTTTTTTGGTATTCTGACTTTGCGAGATAGCTTGCAAGTTTGTAAGAGAATTATCAGTCTTATTATTATTAATATGATCAATCACAAGCCCATTTTCGATTAATCCGTTGAATGCTTCAAATACAATCCTGTGAACATAATACTTCTTTTTTCCGGCACCAAACATCAAATACCCCTGATTACTTACGGTACCAACCGGCTTCTTCAGTCTACGATTTCTAACAATGCCGTCGCGAGATGCCTCGTAATTGACGACCAGGGGATGCGGCTGAAATTCTTGGTCCATTTGTATAATAATACTACTTGTCTAATTTATTATTTGGTTTAATTATGAATCTTTCAACGTAGTCTTGGGGGGTTTTAATGACGAAATCGGCGGTGGGGTCAATGACGGCGTTTTTAATTCGCTTGTCATAATAGCGTTTTAGTTCCCTGTATCGCTTTCCGCCACAATTAATACACAACTGCGATTTTCCTCTTACACCGACGTGACAAACCAAGCACGGGAGGGGGCCAAGAGAACCATTACGAACGCTTTGTAAATGATACCCGCAGAATTCACCTCTACATGATTTATTGCACGGGGTTGTCGACCCAATCATCAACCATTTGCAGTGATTCATTATACTATATTCTTTCATTTAAATACTTGTTTTAATTATATGGATGAGTTTGAGAGATTAGCAGTAATTAAGCCCTGGAAAAATATTAAGTTCAATCTCGATAGAGTCCTCAAGGACACACCAAAAGCGTTAATAAACGATAAAACCCTGTTGAATAAAATACGCGATTGTATCAATGAATTCAAACGTGATGGTGCATCTCATAGTTGGTCAACATTTCGAATTGATGGTGTTGTTGATGCTACCATGAACGACAACCGCGCAGCAATGATAATATCACAACTTGACAGTAAAAGGTATTTCTTCAGAGTAAAATTCATTGTCCGGGTGGAATCAGGCGATTGGATCATACGTGATAAATTTGAACCAGTTTTCAGCGACAAGAAAACAGTCACTGTCAGCCGCGACTCCAAGCCGGGGTTGTTAACCGGAATTGACAGACCATACTATGAACGAGCGTATCCTGAAACAGCAGTTGTTTATGGAAATGCCCGTTAAATAAGAAACCTGATATCGGAAAACTGAAACCGATGAAACAGTCAACGGGGATAAATTGTGTAGCAGAACGAATAATAGAGCATTTTACAAATGCATGTCGAGGAAACAAATTGACTGATTTACGACGTAGCAAAATCAACCAGTGGGAACTAACCGTAAAAGAGCGTGGAGCAACCATCAGCGACATAGCGAGATTAGAAACATCGCTGAGATTTCCAATAACCGTTACAACGATAACCGGTGAAGTATTACACGAATCAAAGTACAAATCAAAGGGAGCCCCAATCAAAATTATCGATCATAACGAACACGCATGGACGCCCGTGATCACAATATTTCCACGGAATAGAACAGTAAAGTATATACCCGAAGAATTCCTGGGAGAACAATTCTCCAAGGACGGTTTTCTCGCGGAGAGGAAACTATTTGATGCTATTGCCTACTTGTGTAAAAACGACCCTGTATCAGTGTGGTTACTTCGCAGCGCTGAAAACGATGCGGATACCTTTGATCAGTTTGTAAGGCCAAACGGTGAATTATATCGCACTGAAGCATTTCACAACAGGATGAAAAAAACCGCCATAGAATTTGAGGAGCATGATGAACAACTGCTAACAAATTGTTTTACGATTCCATCGGTTGCGGCTCATGTTGCAGCAAGGAAAAATGCGTGGAGACCAACGCGCAAGGAATTTCTGCCGGATGTACAATCCAGTTGTTTGGAGTATTATCACGGTGGATTATGGAACACTGAATACAACCGCGACGCTATGATCTCGGTTGATATGGTTGCCTGTTATCCAGCGAGTTTTCTCGGGTATGGATCCGCCGCCGAGTACTTTAGACGATTTGGACACCCCAGTCATGAAATGACTCGTGTTGCTATTAATGGACCACTGCCTGATTTTGATTTAACCGGATTCGCTCGCATAGTATCATTTGAATTCGCGGCAGGACTCCATCGCTGTTGCTATATTTGGATCGGTAGACACATAGCTGAAAAGAAGTGGCTGCCAATAGCGCTGCTACGGTATATGATTGATTGTAGCATGCTAGTTTCGTTGATTGTCAGTGACGCGATTATATCATACCGGGCACAGACTGAAGTCTGGTTACCAGAACCGGAGCGTCTAGATAGCATAATTGACGAGTCCAGAAAAAACATTGATGCCGACGAGGAATATATCATCGAATGGTCCAGGAGGATATTTAACCAACGAAACCACGAGGCAAAAGATCTCGGTAGAAGAATAATTGGTAAGTTCACACAAGGTGGAAAAAACTGCGACTACAAACGATATTGCTCACGGCTGATTATAGATGACGCAGAATATGATTTCGTAATCAAGGACGCAGTGGCAAAAAATAGATACGTGAACTGCAAAACAGCTTTCTTGTCCAATGGAACGAGGTTGGGTACAGTTGTTACCTACAGCGATGGAGACAGCCCGGCGTATCCACATTTGAGGGCGTCTATGCTGGGTTATGCCGCTATCAATTTATTCTCGATGATAAATAGATTCCCCGATACCGCGGTTAGAGTAGCCGTTGATTCGTTTTATATTGACGTAAAGTATAAGGGAAACGTAGCCGAGTTTACTAGTCCGGACGAGAGTTGGGGTACATGGAGAATTAAAAATGAAATACGACGCGATTATTCCCCGTCAGCAGATGTCATCGTTGAGAACAATTACCTACGCGGTAATAATTTATCAGAATGGTCTAATGCACCATCGTGTTCTGATCCAATTTGTAGACACAAAACAGTTTATTTAAGCGGCTGTGGCGGGTCAGGAAAGACGACTCGGGCAATTGAATTATTTCGTACGCGGGCAAGTATAATCGTGCTTACACCGACCCATAGACTAGCGCGAGAGATAAAACAACGAAATGTTGACGCCGTTACTTATCACAGCTTTTTTCGATACAGCGGCGGTGAGTGGACTCCTGATCGAATGGGTGAAAAATTTATTCCCGATATTATCATCTGGGATGAGATATGTACTGTTTCGTTAGATACTTTACAAATGTTTCTTGAGTGGTTGCTGCGCGCGAATACAGCGGTAATCATGTGTGGGGACCATGGCCAACCACCACCATTTGTCGGCGAGGGTCCACATGATTGGTTAAGGGGTTTTGTGGACTATTATGAAGAAACCGATACTGATTACCGGGCACTTGATGAACAACTGCGCGGGGTTAAAAAATTAATCAGATTACAGCCGGATAGAATTCAATGTGAAATAATCCGCGAGGTGATTCCGGAAACGCCGTTAAATGAATTCTGGGAAACATGGAGACCAAACGATTTGATTGTAGCGAGTAGAAAGATAGTCAGAGACACACTTCAGCGGAAGTTGTTTACGTTGCATAAGGAAAAGTTTCCAACGCGTCCAGTGCCGTTATGTTATAGACCCGCGGACACACGGCGGCAGAACATTGAAGTTGAAATTCCAGCCCCGACAGCGTCGGGGACAAAAAAACAAATTCTCGTGCTGAATGATATCGTGCTCGTTGATATCAGCGTCGTCGAGGACGCGCTACGTGCTGATAAATCCCCGTGGACGCTAGGATACGCAACAACAATACATTCCTCGCAGGGACTAACCATCACGGACACAATTGTTTGGATAGTTGATAATCGCATCGAATGGTCGAATCTAGTCTATCTTGCAGTGTCCCGAGTACGGAGGATAAATCAGCTTCGAAGAATTGTTATTGACGGAGCCGGTGACGGAGTCACTGACGAAGCCGGCGACAAAGTCACCATCGATGCAAGCGTCATTGATAGAAAACTCTCGGGTTACCGCCAACAGGATAAAAAAAAACAGCGGCGTTTTGATATTGATGCCGAATTAATAATTGCGTTACGACAACAACAGAATAATCACTGCGCGAGTTGTAATTGTGTAATGCGCTGGCGTTATTCGGATAAAGACGCTCGCCAATTTACCGTGGACAGAATCGATAACAGTCTCGGTCATGTTAAAAACAATGTGAGGTTGACATGTCTTGAGTGCAATAGACGCAACGGCGCTAGTTAAGACCACGCGGGGGTAATTGAGTATCGTCAGGTATCACTTGTAGTTGCTCGCGTGTAAATCCGCGCTGAGGAGCAGTTGAATCCAGTCTGTAGATCGGTGGTCTACCAGTTGATCGTGTTATCGTTGATATGTTATGTGTGGTAACACTCCAAATAGGATCAGTAGCTCTTTTTTTACCGCCTTCAAGCTCTCCTGGTTCATATAGATATCTAACAGTGACATCGCCGAGAATCGGCTTGGAAACACTATCTATTTTTGATCTTCCGGGTATATACTCGTATTTAATCGCGTCGCTGGGCTTCATGTTGATTGCTCGGGTAATCTCGTTATTTAACGCTGCGATTACACCTGGCAACCTTTTAACCCATTCACGAGATCGTTTTTCTTGGATGAATTCCTTCGCGTATTGATATCCAAATAACCGTTCAGCAAGAGTCCGATTGAATCGTTCAACAATTGCCTGATCACGATGTAGCGCAGTATGACCTCGTCGTATCGCGACGCTATGATGTTTCAGCGTTGATAAAACAGCGCCGCGAAATTCACTACCGGGATCAACTTGTAATAGATTTGGCCAGCGCAGAGGGCCTCTTCGATAAATTCTTTCAAACGCAGCGGCTACTTCAGTTGCTGACTTTGTTTTTAACGGATCCGCTTGTTTGTATCGACTCGCAACATCAACTACGGTTAGCGCGTATTTGTAACCGTTGTCATGCGGCAGAAATAGTATATCAGCCTGATGAACTTCATTAGGTACGCTGACATCAAAGCGCGAGAAGTTGATTTGTTTAGGCGGTGGTAGATAGATTTGCCATATAGCCTGTTTGGATAACCAATTAGCCGCAGTGGTCTTTGTTACCTTTGCAGCGTTTGCAAGCTTACCAATTGCGGCCTTCCCCTTCCAGTATCCTCTCGGAGAATAATAGATGGAATCCATCGTTTTTCTTGGATGATTGTTATTAATTACCAGCGCCAATCATTAATTTACCTTTCATAGCCGATTTTACCAACCATGAGGCCAATTTTTCTTTGACGGATTTATCAGGAATAGCATTTAGCGCGTGAATTAATTTTACATCCGCGATATGACGCTGTTGCAGATCGCTACTTTTGTAAGCAACATCATGAGCATGACACGCCTTATCGATAGCGTTTATTGGATACTCACCGGGTTTGGGCTGATTTTGATCATCGAGTCTGATATCTAATCGTGTTCCGGGGCCACAGTAGCTATATCCTGGGAGGTGTTTTTCTCCTGGATACTTTGCCCACGGTGTTCCGGGGAGTTTTGCCAATTTGGCTGCGATGTCACCTCCTCGCTTTTTTTTAAAACATCTCCGGGTCTAATAGAAATAAATCTAAATTTCTTTGTACCGCATTGTACACACTTGCCAGTAAGCGCCGATCTGTTATTTCTTGTTGTAGCGGTTGTCATATCATTTGTGCCAGTACGTACTCTACACTTCACACAATATAGATCCATAATTTATGTATAGAGATATGAATATAATTGATTTTTCGGCGACTGAAACAAGAGAACCAGTTAAGCATGTTGCAGCGTTACCAAACTCGATCCGGATGATTATCATCGGACCATCTGGATCCGGCAAGACGCAATTGTTACTCAATTTAATAATGAGATGGATGAAGTGGGATAAGTTGTATTTGGTTGCTCCTAGCGTGGATGATCAACGATGCTACGAGGTGTTGAAAGATTTCAACGAGAATGCATCAGCGATCGCTAAAAAAAATGTTATTGAGTTTATTACGGATATCAATGATGCACCGGGTATTGATGATATTGATGGCGACGTTAACAATCTAGTCGTGTACGATGATGTTATGTTAGATAATCAAAAAAAACCAGCTAGGATATTTTCCAGAGGCAGGCATAAAAACACTGACGTGATATATGTCACTCAACGATACACTCAGATTCCAAAAGTAATTAGAGACAACTGTAATATTCTTGCTGTGTTCAACGGCGTTGATACACACACGCTACGAAATATTTGGCAGACATGGTGCGGCGGTGACATGGACTTTAATGTTTTTCGAAACTTTTTTAGTCATGCTCAGTCGACCCCACATGGATTCGTAACGATAAATTTACATGATCCTCGCACACGATATCGTATCGGACTTGACCAAATATTCGGTTAGTTGTAAATAATTTTCATTGTAAATAACTTCTTAGCAGCAGGGGGGGCGATGACATCGACGCGGTCGTCGATGTGCTTACCGGACGCTGACGACGCTGGGGATCGGCGCGCAGAAGGTGTTAATTAAACCAAATGACGTCACCATCGTGTAGGATGGACCGACGTCGTTTTTTTTTTTACCAGGCGCTGACGACACTAGATCGTTGAGTGCAGAAAGTAATAATTAAGCAAAATAACGATTGGACAAAATGTCCGATTCGCCCCCCCTGCTGCTAGTGTCGCAAATTGCGATTTTGTTTCCTTACTGGCGACAAAATATACCATCTGGCGATCTTTTGGGCTGTTAAAAATTGCATATACAGTCTTGTGCTAGGAGCTGAGAAATTCAAAGACACCATGACAGGAAGCTGCAAACGTGGATATAAAATTCCACTTGAATCTATTGTTACATAAACAAATATTTTGTTCATATTGATAGACCACCCGAACACAGCATTGTTATATCATAATCCCCTTATGCTGGTGTCTGGCCTTATTACTCTGTGCTGTAACATAACCCAAATATAATCATGCTACCTGGCTAGCTACAAACAACCACCTCTGAAGACGGGAACGGGTATGACTACAATCTACCAGACCATGGCAATTTTGCCCTTTTTGAAAAATGTACCAGAACAAATAGTTTTGCTGAAACTTCAAAGAAAACTGATTACCTTTGAATCATCAGTCGTTCTGTATATATACAAAGTAAATAAATGAAAATTATGTCACTATCCGTTTTGCGATTATTTGAAGTTGCCACAGCAACAACAAATGAGCATTTGTTTGGTCCTTTAAAGAGTGCCTTTTGCGGCGCCTTCAATAACACATGAACCTTCATCAAAGCAAGCCGAAGACCTTTGATCAAAGAAAATCGGCAACAAACTTAAATAAAAGCATTGTTTCATTTTTCATAGTGACTGGAACATATTTGTTGTGCCATGAAAGTTTCTTGTTTGCAACAAAAAGTTCATGCTTATAATAGCTACCAGTGACAGCTTAAACCTGAACTAAAGTTCTTTTGAAACAATAGATATCTGGTCATCAAGTTAGACGAAGGTGGGACATCTCGCAAGAATGTAAACCTATTTAATTTGTTCATGTTTTCATTTCCCTATGAAGAGCCTCATCCCCTTGGTAGCCTGGGCAGCATGGTAGTTGTTTTTGGCTAAGCAAAATCTAGGCTAATTTAAACACATGTACATGTAACATATAAACAACTATACAGCCACGTGCTACGTGCTACTATGATAATAAACATAGAGTGAATTATTTCGGGAAACGCGTTTGTTGACAACAGGATACAGATCAAATGACGATTACCGTTTATATATATATATATATATATATATATATATATATATATATATATATATATATATATATATTAGTTGTGTTTTCTAACGAGATTCGAATTTTCTTACATGTGATCAATTACTCAAATTCATGGATTTTTCACATGCATGTATTTTATTTAACACATTGAGGAGTGTACCACACAAATATAAGTTGCCAGTAGAAATGTGTATTTCAGACTAGTTGTCTTCATTTAATCAAAATTTCCTTTTTTTTTCTCTGCGTAAGTCCTATGGCGCTTGTACTTTTTACCTCTGTGAAACGTCACACGCAGTGAAATCAGTTTCCAAATTTTAAGGGGTTTGGGCAGTTTAGAATTTTTCTTGGAATTATATCTAATTTTATTTTACTGATTTCATATTTTTATCTTCCTATTGCTATAATCTGCCCGCATGCCTTCATAGTGTCAGCTATATATTCTGTTATTTTGTATAGAGTTCTCATTGTATATTTTCCGTCTAGGTACAGTGTATTTTCTTTTTTGTATTTCTCTCCCTTGCTTATTTCATTTATGACTCCTTTCTACAAGTTTTCCTATTTTCACCCTGTATTTTTGTATGATATTTAGTAAAAGGGGCCTTTTTGCACAGTGGACACTTTGGCGATACTGTGACAATATGCCTTCTCACTGCCACCTCTCCTGTCAACCATGCATTATGCATGTATTTGAAACAGAGGCTCTGGATTTTGAAGGACCCTAGTTTGGCCCAGTGCCCCCACGCTCTCGGCCAGTTGACATGTACATTTTCTTGTTCGATTTTACATGTGATTTTTTTGGTAATTTCTTCCCTTGTCCAATTATATGTCAGTTTCTCATTCGACTCCCATAGTTTTTTCTCATCCCTATATTTTATATTAACTCTTTTATATTCTTAAATTTTCACGGGACTTCCAATTTTTTAACCAATTTATTAATTAGATATATAGATAGTCCATTCCTTATCGTAAAACCAAACCAATAGACGTATATACCTTCCAACGATGATTTCGGTTCTGACTGTAGCTTTTTGAATCTGTTTAAAATATTTGTGCATTTGAGTATAATTGGGCTTGGTAAAGCTAGCCCACCCACACACCCCTTTCCTTTGCTCTGTAAAGTGTTTCTTGTTAATGTAGTACATTTTATAGTCCTATATGTAGTTTATTATATTATTGTCTAATTTATGTAGTATATTATTTCCATTGTCTGTTGACTTGAAGACATAATTTAGATTTGTATACATATATGTTTTGGCTACTTGGGCTCGTTCCATGAGGCATAGTGGCGTGAGTGCCCAGATATTCACATTTTTTTATATTTTCTCGTTCATTTGTTAAGTTTTCTTTCTCTTCTTCTCTTCCAAAATAGTTACCTAATGCTTTTACTCTTTCCTTAACTTGGTGAGGGGGTAATCCTGGGTGATTTTCCCGCCATATTCCTATTTTTAAAATTTCTGTCTTTTCATGATTAATTTTATATCCTGATGCCTTTCCGAATTTTTCGAATTACTTTTCCAGGTGTTTGAAGGAAGTTGGATCGCTTATGAAGTTCGTACAATCGTCCGCATGCTGTAGCATTTTTACCCCATCTTTTATGTTTGGAACTTTAATGCCATCATTCTCTTTATTTAGTTTTGCTCTTATACTTAGATTTCAATTGCTATTACGTATTATAGCATAGATAGCGGGCATCCTTGCCTTACTGATCTTTGGATATCAGTTTTCCCTGTGTTTGGTCCATTTACATGTACTCTTTAAGTTATTTTGCTGTACGAGATTTTAGTCCACTTTTGGAAATTATTTCCAAAGCCGATTTTTTAAAATACTTTCTGTATATAGTTGTGTTCTAATCTGTCAAAGGTTTTCTCCTGGTCAAAAAGTACCATAGCAACTTTTAGGCCGCATTCATTTATATAGTCTAGTATTGTTCTGGTGCTTAGGATGTTATTTTGAATGTCCATCCCTTTTGCCCCACATGTCTGATTGATATTTATTATTGTTTCCGTTTCCTTCTTCAGTCTTTCAACTAATACTTTGCTTAAAATGTTACAGTCTATATTTAGGAGGGAGATTTGCCTCCAATTTTTAAAATCCTCTCTATCTCCTTTTCCTTATATATTAACGTTATTATACCTTCTCTCATACTTTTTGTCATAGTATCGTTTCTTAATAGTAGGTTATTGAATAACCATTCTAGTATGGGTGACAACTCACCGCAGAATTTTATGTAGGAACTCCGGGGTGAGTCCATCTCCTCCTGGGGATTTTCCTTTTGTTAGTTTCCCAATGCCATATATTATTTCTTCTGTCAAGATGAAATCATCACACAAGTCATTATGTTCTGATGATATCATCTCCCATTCAATTCCCTGTCGATATTCTTATATTTTAGTATCCTCTGTTTGCCACTTGTACAGGTTGCTGTTGTATTCCTTTATATAATTTAGAATTTCATCTTTACTTGATATCGTCTCCTTTGTATTCAACTTTAGGATATTCATGCATTCCCCCCCCCCCATTTCTTCTCTCTTGTATAGACCTTCTGCTTTTTTGTATAGTCCAGTAAGTTTCACTGCCCTAATTTCCCTACCTCTATTTTCCTCTTCTATTAATTTATTTAATCTACTTATTAAATTATTATCTAATTCTGCTGTGTTTTCTTTTTGTAATTGTGTTTTTATTTCCTCTTTTTCCATTGTTTTGTTTTCCCTCCTTCATTTGGAGTAGTTTATTGCTTTCTTTTTAATATTTAGTTTTAAATTTTCTCATTCATTGAATATATCTTTATTCCCTTTATCTACAAATTTCTTCAGTTCTGTCTTTATTTCTCTCACAAAATCTTGATCTTCTAAAATCTCATTATTGAGTTTCCAATTCCCATTTGCCCCATTTGCTGTTAATTTTGATATTCAAGTCTATATATATTACTTTGTGATCTGATAATTTAAAGTTCATAATCCCTGTATCTTTACATATATCTTTGTCAAAATTTGTACAGTAAAACTTATCCAGCCTGCTACCTTTATTTGTTTTGTATTCGTACGTATATTCTCTCCTTGGCATATTTAAGAATCGATACACATCGACCAGTTTATGGGTTTTTTAGGAAGTTGTCCATCTCTGGCTTAAATCGTATATCATTTGTTGTCAGTTCTCCTGTTCGGTCAATATTATCCCCCACCCAGTTAATGTCTCCCCCTAATATCAAATTTTCCACTGAGAATTTTTCTATATATTTTGACAGTTTTTCGAAAAGATGTTGTTTTTGATACTTGTTTGCTGGCATATATATGTTTAAGAAATATACCCCCTCTATCACAACATGTATCATTGTCCCTTTGAAGTTTTCACCCTCCTCTTTCCTTTCCCAATTTAAGCCTTTCTTCTTTTTTATTAGTGTCGCTACTCCTCTCCTAGTATCCTTCCCTTTAAAATCATTTAATATTAAAATCCCATTTAATTTCTCCTCAATTAAAGCAATTAAATCCCTTGTAAAACCATTGTGAGTTTCCTGTATAAAAAGTACATCATAATCCAAGTCATTTCTCACTTTTAGTATTTTATCCTTGTTAATTCCATTAGCATTTAGTGACAATAAACGGATGTTTTTCCCTCCATTTTTGTGATCTTTGCTAGAGGTCTCCTAAGTCCCGTGTTTGCTATGTGTGTATTTGCTGTATTGTGTGAGTGCTATATATAGTTTTCATATTGGGACAGCAATAGTAGTCAAATTTTCCCAGTTTTCTTAGTAATATTTATTTTTATTATTAGATAATTTACTTTATTTATAACTTTGAATTTGGACGAGTGAGCGGTGTACTATGTATGATAAACAAAAAAGAAAGCCTATTGTTTTGTGTGCGTGGTTATGTGTGTCGCTCCTCGCATGATTTATTTCTTAAACTGGGGTGGGCTGTACTCGGGTGAGTGTCCATACTTTTTTTATTTGTATTTCTCCTGACTCGAGTCTGGCCTCCTCCTTTTATTTAGCTTATTTCTTTTTTTGAGGGGGCGGGGCACCAGACAGATGCCCCCCCATCCAAAAAAAGGTGTTTTTAAGTGTAAGTGTATCCCCCACAGATGTATTGTTTGTTTTTATTTTTAAAATAGAATTTCGATCAAATATTTAAGTTAGATTTTTGATTGGGTATTTTGAAATCCCTAGTGTTATCTATAGGGTTGTTCGTCCGAGTAGGTTTCCATCACCTAACTCGAAATCCCTTCCCTAGACTTTTATTTGACCTTGGTTAGAGGTCGCCTATATCCAATATATGCTATATGCGTGTATGCTATATTGTATGAGTGCTATATACAGTTTTCGTGTGGGGATAGCCATTTATTTCCAAATCATTCCCCGTTGTCTTAGGATCCCTATTATTCGGATCAAATTTAATTATTATATTTATTTTATTCAGATAATTTTGAATTTCGGCGAAGAAACGGTGTGATAAAGTATTTTTGAGAAACAAGCTACCTATTGTTTCATGAGTGCTGTAGTCTTTGTCGTTTTTCGCATAATTGTTTATTAATTGTGGTTGGCTGTGTTCGAGTGCGGTCCACACTGTCTTTATTTATTTGTATTTCCCCCCACTCGAGTTAGGCCGCCTCTCTTTATTTATTATTTTAATACCAAATATTCAGAGGGGGGAATAGAGGTACAGTAAGGGAGCTGTACAGTAGAAAGAGAAGGGATAGAAATAGTGATGTGTAACAGCTATTGTTTTTGTGTTATCTGTACAAGTTTCCCTTGCTGGGCTCGTTTTCCCAGGCTCTTCCATAGGCCTGTTCACTTCGCGTGGCGCCGTGTGACATAGCCCCATGGCGTCTTTGTCTCGTACTTGCCCCAAAAGAGGTCCCTGCCCCCACCCCCCCCCAAAAAAACAAATAATTGATTTCTAAGGTGTATATTTAATTTCCTATTAATAATAATAATAATAATAATAATAACTGGTGAGCAAGGAGATTTTAAAATTTCTAATATTAGTTAAATTAAGGTCTTTGTATTAGGAGATTAAATTGAAGGAATAATCGTACTTCACATCTAGTTTGGTTTCAAATTTCTTTTAGATTTAATACGTTTAAGGTTATCTAATCCCATTTGATTGTTCCGTTACCCTCTGGGTCAGATGGCCTCGGAGTCGGGGGCCAGGATTGGGGGCTCCAGTCTGGTTTCGGTGACATCCTTAAGGGGTGTCATATAGAGCGCCCCCCTCCCGTTCCCTTTCTCCTCACTCCAGGCTCCAGGTTGCGAAGACCCCAAATGGGCTAATCAATTAGATTAAAATATTTTACTTTGATTGAGTATTATTTTTTGATTGTTATGATTTGGCCACATGCCATCATTGTTTAAATAATAAAGTCTGTATTTTTTCTGATTAGGTTTTTGTCGAAGTTACCATCTAAATATAGGATTTGATTTTTATTTAGTTTATTGGCCAAAATCTCCAAAAGGGTTTAAATTTGGCTATACAGTACGGTAGTTGTATAATTGTTAGAGAAAAATAGAAGATTTACTAGATTAAAATACCTAAACCCTGTGTTTTTGTTTATGTTTGCGTGTGTGCAAGTGTTCCAAATGGGGTGTTTTTCTTAGGCTCTTTCATGGGCCCGTCCACTCGGCGTGGCGCCATTTGACATAGCCCCATGACGTCATTACCTCTTACTTTCCCCATACGGGTACCCTGTCCCATCCCTCTTTAAATTGGAGAAAGAAGGAAAATGCTTTTTGCTACAGATGTTAGTAAATTATTCATTTTAAAATATGAAAACCTAACTGCTCAGACTGCTTAACTGAATTTCCAAATAGCTTAAAATTTTAACAGTAGATTACATTTATTTATTTATAGAGTTACCACCTCCCAGTTAAAAGGTGTGGGGCCGAGGTTTCAGCCCGTATTTGCGTTAACGCCCTTAATGAGCGTTTTACCGAGGCCCCTTTCCCACCTCTGTCCGCTGGTTGGTCGCTAATACTTCCTTTTAGGGAAAAAAAATATAAAAAAATAAAAAATTTAAGTAATTTAAGGATTCGAGGTTATTAGATATCTTTTATGCTGCAATTGTTATTTTTTATTGCTAATTAATCTTTCATATATCAAAACTTCCTCGGTACTTCTAGTTTCTTACTGTGATTGTTGTTTTTGTATATATCTTGCCTATTTCTAACTGAAAAACCATACCAATTTATGTAGAGAGCCTCCCACGGTGTGTCGGGTTGAGCATTCAAAGGTTTAAACCTGGTTATTATATTTGCATCTTTTCTTATAATGGGGCTCGGTAGTGCTAGACCCCCTTTTGTTTTGGCCCTATATAAGGTTGATTTTTTTCACATAGTGGGTTTTAAAATTACAAATATAATCAATGATTTCATTATCTGTTTTATCTAAAACATAATTTCCTATGTCAATCGAATTTAAAAGATAATTCAGATTGGAGTACATATATGTTTTAGCAACATGTACACACTCCATTATGTATACTGGCGTCAGTGCCCAGATCTGTTTATTTTTTATATCATCGTAGATACCTTTTTGCAGTTTTCAGTTTTCTTTCTCTTCATTCTTTCCAAAGAAGACTCCTAACGCTTTGACCTTTTCTCTAATTAGGTGGGTAGTCCCGGGTCATTACCCCTCCAGTTTCTTATTTTAAGAATTTCCGTTTTATCATGGTTAATTTTGGACCCAGAGGCTTTTCCAAATGATTCATATTCCTTCACTAACTGTTTAAAGGAAGATGGGTCTTTAATGAAGATCGCGCAATTATCAGCATGTTCGAGCATCTTGAATACTTCTTTTAGATTGGGAATCTTTAGTCCTTCAATCTTTTTATTAGTTCGTATTTTTATACTTAGGGTTTCAATTGCCATTACATATAATAGCATTGACAGTGAGCATCCTTGCCTCAATGACCTCTGTATTACAAATTTGTCCGTAACAGCACCGTTAACCTGTACTCTTGTAGTTATTTTGTTATACAGGATTTCGGTCCATTTTTTGAAAATTAATCCAAATCCAATTTTTTAAAATAGTTTCTGCATGAAGTTGTGTTCCAATCTGTTGAAAGCTTTTTCTTGATCAAAAAGTACCATAGTACATTTTTGCCCTGTTTCATTTATGTAGTCGATTATTGTACTTCTGTTTAAAATGTTATTTGAAATGTTTCTCCCTTTCCCTCCACATGTCTGGTTGATGTTTATAATATCATCCATACATTTTTTCATTCTATTAGCTAACATTTTACTTAGAATTTTGTAATCCATATTCAGGAGGGAGAGGGACCTCCAGTTTTTTAAGTTCCTCTCTATTTCCTTTCCACTTGTAGATTATAGTTATTAGCCCTTCCCGCATGGAATTAGACATTGCTTCGTTGTATAAAATTATATTATTGTATAATCCTTCAAGAATCGGCGCTAACTCACTTTAGAATTTTTTATAGAATTCCGCAGAGAGTCCATCTCTCCCTGGTGATTTGCCTTTCTCTAATTGTTTTATGGTATTATTTATCTCTTCGCTATAAACGAGATCATCACACAAGTCCTTGTGTTCTGATGATATTGTATCACAATGTATTTCATTTCAATATTCTATAATCGTATTTGGTTCTATATCCTGTTTAGTATATAGGTTTTCATATCAGTCTCTTATTACTCTTAATATTTCTCTCTTATCACTTATTTCCTTGCCATTGTCTATTAGCTTCTCAAGTCGTTTATCACCCCCTCTCCTCAGTTCCTCCCTTTTATGTAATCCTTCAGTCTTTTTGTAAATGTTATTATATTTCCCTGCTCTTAATTTTATTCACATATTTTCCTCTTCTAAAATTTGTTTTTAGTCTTTCGTTATAATTTTTCCTAATATCATCGGTTAGATGTTTTTTATAATTGTGCTTCAGTTTCATCCTTCTCCATGTTTTGCATGCTTTTCCTTCTGTTTGAATGATACATTGCTATATCCTTAATGTGAATTTTCAGATTATCCCAATCAGATATAACATTCGTTATTTGGTCCCTCCCTAGGTTATTTAATTTTTCCAATTCCCTTCTAATTTCTTTAACAAAGTCTTCTGTCTCTAATATTGCATTATTTAATTTCAAAACCCCTTTCCCCCCATTTCTTTAAATTATTTATCTTCATTTCCAGATTTATGAGTTTGTGGTCCGAAATTTTGAAATCCCATATTTCTGCTTTTTGCATGCATCATTTTGAAAATTTGTCACATAAAATTTGTCTAATCTGCTTGCTCCATATTTGTATTCTTGTGTGTATTCTGTTTTAATTAGATTGAGTCTTCTATATATATCTATTAACTTATGGTCCCCCAGTAAATTTTCCATGATTCCTTTTGAACTGTAGTCATTGGTTGATAAACCTCCTATTCTATCAACACTTTCCCTTATCCAGTTGAAATCCCCTCCTGTTATTAGTGAATCCAAAGTATAATCATTTAAATATTTGCTCAGGTTTTGGGTACATTCATGTCTCTTGTATCGCGTAGCGGGGCAGTAGACGTTTACGATATGCAATTTGTTTAGTATTATATGTATCATCCTTCCTTTTAAGCTAGCCATTTCATTTACTCTCTCCCAGTTAGTCCCTTTATTATTTTTAATAATTACTGCAACTCCTCATCTTATGTCATCATTTTGGAGTAATTAATAATAACTACTGCGTTCGTTTTATCTTCCACTATACTTTTTAACTCGTCAGTAAAATTGTTATGAGTTTCCTGTAGTTGAATGACGTCAAATTGTGTTAACTTAATTAGTTTGTCTATTTTATCCTTATCTAAACCATTTGTATTTATTGAGGCAATAGGGAAGTTTGTTCCATCCATTTTTAAATCCTTCAGGTGGCCGCATTCTTCGAGACTTACTGTTAATTCAATATTTCGTTATTTATTATTTATTGTTTTGTTAATTGATTATATTTGTGTGGTTTGGTTGCTGGAGGCCTCTAACCCAACCCCCCATTGGCCTCTCATTCAGAGTTTTATACTGTTTTGATTGTATTTTCAGTTTTGTCTGTCATCACTATAAACTGCCACATTGCAGACATCGTAGCGATATGACTGAAAAAGTGTTAAAGCTACGTAAAAAATTCAAATCACATCACATCACATCACATCAGTTTTGTCTGTCACTTCGGTGTGTTTGTCCAGTGTCCATTTCCGTTTCCGTGTCCGTTTCTGATAATTCTATCTTATATCTAGTATGAGAGTCAATATCTTCGTCATCTTTCTCCTGATTTTCATCGCTCGTGTCAATTTCATCGTCGCTAGTGTCACTTAGGCATTTTTCTTTTTTTGGGGGAGCAGTTGTTCCTATCCTCCCCCCCCCCCCGGGGAAATCTCCTCATTCGGCGTCGTGTTTCCACTTTGTGGTGACGCCGACATACATTTCCTTAATTTCCTTTTCATTCTTGTGGCAGGTATTAAGGTGGAGGTTAGGGGCTTCAGACCATGTCGGTCTCTTGGTCCCTCCTCCACTCCCTCTCCCCCTCATTTGTTTTCCTTTCTTCTTCCATAAGTGCTTGGAATCTGTTTGTCAATTTTATTGGGTTGCTAGTTATGGAAGTTTCTTTGGCTGTTTTGTATGGTGTTAAGAAGTGTGCCCATTCGTGAATCGATTGTTGTTCTTCCCTTATTTCTGTCTCATTAAAATCGGGCAGATGAGGAGGAATTTCCTTGTTTGTATTACCTCCGTTTCTTATCTGTTTTAGAGTCTTATAATATCCTCCTGCATTTCTCCTCGCTCTTGCGCTGCTTGGTCTATGTCAGCCTCTTGCGCATTTCCATTCTTTCATTTGCGTATAGACTCTTACATTTTCTTGCTTCATGACCAATCTGTCTACATCTAGTACAGGGTCTTTCTTTTTCACTTACCCTGTACCAGGATTTGAGACGGAAACCCAAGACGTAGAAGAATATAGGAATTCTCTTTGCGTCTTGTTTCATGACTGTTATAATCCTGCTTCCTGTTTTTTTACACTATTGAAACCATATACGGTAGCCATTTTATTGTTCCTCACTATTACTTGGAACTTTTCTTCTATTTTCTCTACAATTTCATTGGTGCTAATTTCAAGGGGGAGGCCAGATATGTGAATCCTCAACCTCGCGTACTATTGGTTCACTTCGTGAAACTTCTGCCCTGTTTCCTCTAACCTCTATGAAATTTTCTTTTATGAGCCGGGACTAGGGGTTTTGGAGGTAGAGAGTAAACTTGTTAGGTCCCGCATTTTGTAACCCGTCAATTTCATGAATCTATTTCAACCTATGTGCCGTTAAGATTTCAGCTTGTCTTGGACAATTTTCAATTTTACCGAAATCTAGCGTTTGGCATCCTTCAGGGTGATAAGCTATCAATTGCTGTTTTCCCTCTGGCCCCTCTAGCCTAGTTTGGAAATAATTCCGTAACTTTGTGCGCCCCTGGTGTTGTTCCAGTTGTGCACCCGCTTGAAGGTCAGCGGCAATTGTGTAAGATTAAATGAGTTGTACTCGCTAGAAAATGGATTTGAGTGAGCAGATCTCACTCCACTAATACAAAACTGTTGAATTGCAAATGTGCTACAACAAAACAAGTTTAAAGGGGAAGAAAGGAAAACCTTATTTAAAATTCAAAATAATGGAAAACTAAACAACAAAGAAAAACCTTAACCATGTCTCTTGTAACTGTACAAGATACGACCAAGGCAATGTTAGGAAATTGAAGGCAAACCCTTCAAAATGTCCTACATTAAGAATTTTTTTCTCAAAATGTAAGGTGCAAAAGGTGCAAAAAAACGTCAAATGTGGAAATGTACAAATGTGTGATGTGCACTTACGAACACATCCGGTTGATTTTCTTGCGGTTTGCTTGGTGCATACCATTCTGTAGTTTCAAGTTGATATACAGCGCACAAAAAGTACGTCTGCTCTCCTCGAAGTACAGGTAAATCTCGAATTTCCGACACGTCTGTCTCTGTCTCTCTCGGTCTCTCAAAATTCAGCCGTGACGACCAGACCTAACCGCAGTTCCATCCCAAGCATTAGTCTGTTCCTAGTGACATGCTCCTCGCTAGAAGGTTTCCAGACATTGTTCTTGCCTTGGGTGGCAGGGTCCAGTTTCGTATATTAAACCGCTGGCAAATTTCGTAACTTAAGGCTATGGTGTGACATTTTCAGGTATTATTGTTTACTTTTTAAAGATATGGATATATTTGTGAAGTAGGTGTTTCGGGCTTGTGTTCTTGAAATTGATGTCAGGCATGTACACCTTCCATAGCTACTCTGCAGTATGCTGATAGTGAAATACCAATAGTTGACTAGGAAGAAGAGCTAGCTTCCCATAACAGTAAAGACATGGGATTGGGGAAAGAAGAATATTTCAAAAACGACTTGGATAACAACTATTTTCAATTGCATCAGGCTGTTTAGTACACACTGTTTTGCAGAATTGTCATCTAGGGAAAGGGCTAGTGTTTGCACTGTGATCATCACATGGTGTCAAAAATGACCTTCGGACATGAAAATTGCCGGTAGAAATTTGGGGTTGTGTGCACATTTCTTTTCTGCTATGAACTGCCATTGACTTCTCTGGTCAAGTGGATAATATTTTTATGCTTTGTTTTAATATAGGTATCTAAAAATATGGACCTTTTGTTTACCTCACTTGTGTATCTGATTTTTTATGATTTGTTGTACTAGGTCGCTGATTGCGGCATTAAATTTGTACATAAAATCTGTCCCCTGCTCCCTTGGAATGATGCTGCTTTCCACGCATGTGTCAGCAATTTAAACAAAAGGCCAATAATAGAGGTATACATAGATGTTCTGTTCTGGCAGGGACAATTACTAAAATGTGAGTGCTCTGAATTATTTAATGCCATGGGTCAAAAGAAGAGTATTTTTACTTAACATCTGGGGGCCCCGAGTGGCCGAGTGGTCTAAAGCGCTCTCCGTTACGGATCACTGCCATCTCACCTCTGTCTGCGTGGGTTCGAGTCCAAGGCTCGGCTAGCGTGGGTACGTGGGAAAGCCCGTCAGTAGCTTCTCGTGGGTCGGTGGTTCTTCCCTGGGTTTTTCAGGGTTCTTCCTCCACCATTAATACTGGCCGCCATGTATAGCCTATCGTGTGCTGAAAAATGGCGTTAAACCCTACAACAACAACAACAACTTAACATCTGCATACCAAGGTCAGTCGAAATACATTTATTAATTATTACCGAGCGTTCGATAGTCAGAACTTATGGCGAGGTCAAAACAGCGTAAAATTTAAGTAGGGAACACGGCCCGACAACGTTAGTCTCTGATGTCAGAAGAAAAAAAAGCAGAGACCTACTGTACTTGTTAGTCAAAAGGCTGCGAAACTCGCATTATTTTTGCTCTGTATAACTGCAAATATCATATTAGTATTATATCTTACTGAACTGAATGTACATTCAATTCATGAGAATACCTGAAGTTGTAAAATTATTTTATTTATTTTTTCGCACCAAGGATGTTTAAATTTGCCTTCAGTTTGATTCGCATCCGGGAAGCACGTGTCGGGTATCCTGTATCTTCTGCTAAAAGGGGTCTCCCTAAACACAGTTATGTACGGTAATGGACAGTAATGGACACTAATGGGGTCAAAAATACAATATTGCGAAAGAAATTATAGTAATGTACATTAAATATTATATTTTTTATAGTACGGACTTAAATACATAAATCATAAATAACAAATGTGGTTGTTATGTTGTTTTATTAGTGCTCATAATAAGCTTTAGTTAAATGGAACAACTCTCTCTCTCTCACACTATATATACATATATATATATATATATATATATATATATATATAGTATGTACGCTGTATCAATGATATACCACGAGATGTATAAATTTTTCATTAAATGGAAACGATGCTTGCTCGAGTTTCCTTTTAATGAAAAATTTATACAACGAGTGGTAGATCATTTATATAACGTACTTACTATACATATATTTTATTTATACCACATACAAGTTTTCATTTTATATGGGAGATAAAACTGACGGCCATAAACAGTACACTCTAGCGGAGTGAACTCTTCACAACCCCTTGCGTATATGTACGCTCAAAGAAGAAGCTCTGTAGTGATTCATAATTTCCTGTACACTTCATTCATATTAATTCCTATATGTTTCCTTTAGCAATAATCAATGAAATGAAAACACAAGGCTGATAGTTAACATTCAAAAGAATTTTAATAATGTGCATGCAAAAATTGAATTTGCAGCGTTTGTTGTCATCAACAGGAACAAGAGGTAATTAACCAATTTAACCGTAACCACGTTTCATTGATATAATTTATGTCCATATTTCGCTATTCCTACTGACTGTCAGTGTCACTTTCAATAATTCTCCTACGTTTCCGCTGTGTGGGCCCTGTTTGAAAATTCGCCTGTTGAAAGAAGTTGACCCAGTTAGGGATCTCGTTCACGTTTTGCGGGAGGTTCATAACAAACATATTTTGTATAGTGATGTTTGATCCGTAGAATGGGTTGCTGATAATTTGATTCTTTTGAATATTACACATTTGGAAACTTGATATAATACAGTCTGTTGCTGTGCAGTTGGATATTTCTTTGTTGTGGTGGTGGGGGTTGACGGCATCGTTACTTGGGTGGCCGGTGTTGCTCAGGTAATTGGAGTACGTCTGTTGTTGTTTGTCACTAATGTTTGAGTAGATGTTTATAGACTGTACATTTACGTGGCCTGAAACTTGCATGATAACAGTTGGGGGAATATTTTTGACTCTTAATTTCTGAATTAAGTACTCTCGGCTACTTGTGTTTGTTATTTTTCTTTCTTTCTGTAATATTTGCCTTTTCTTTCATTTTTTTTCATGATGCATCCAAGTTTGTTAATTCCAACGACTTGTTTCCTAAACCATTTTGGGTTTGTCGCTTAGATTGGCATAGTGTTGGGCGCAATATAGAAAGGATCTTCATGTTGACAGAAGTATGCTGGTCTTAGCTCAGCATACCGTTTGTAGATAGCAAGTGGATCTCTCTCTTTGTTGTTTTTTGTTTTCATACATCTTAGGATTAATATCCCTGATATCCTTTACATTGTCTCCTGTTCTTGTTTTTATCTGCCTTTCATTGAGTTCACGATACTCACATCCCCCCATTTCAGATTGTAATGTTCAGTCACTCCTCTCAAACCAAAATGCACAGAGTTGTTAAACTACAGTGTGTTAACAATGACTTCATGTGTTTCCATCCCCATTAGTTGTTTGCTTTACAATGCATTTATTTCTTCGTCTGTGATCGGTTGACTCCGATTGGGTTTATTTCCTTTTCCTTTAGATTTTAAATCTTTTTGCCTAGCCCGAAGAGCTTTCCTTGTTAATGCAAAATTTGTGTCATTTCCTCTCATGATTGTACTTGCATAATATTTTGTTTTAAGGCGGCGATCAATGGAGCTGATGATGCTTCTTAAACTCAGATCCACCTTTTCTCCGAACACTGAGTATAAAACCAGCCAGGTGCTGATCCAATTCAGATGGGTGTATCTTGTATAAATTTCTGAAATCATTTTTTGACTGCAAGAATTATGTCACTAGCCTTACATCAAAAAGTGCATTCTGCTTTCTTTCTATAAATTTCAGAGTATCATCAGGCTCATGGTGTATAAATCTGTCTTCCCTAACACATTGATCATTTTCATGTATATATGTCTCAGCCATGTCTCTATCAAACTCTCCAGTTAACTTACAGATTAGTAGATTAATTGTTTCTTCATAATCTTGCTCCTTATCTGCTGTCATTGTTTTCTTTTTTCCACAGAGCTGCAGTGTTTGATTTTTGCCAGAGGGAGAGACTGGAAACAGCAGTGATGACAGAGATGGCAGCAGACGACACAGGGTTGAGCTCAATAATATTTATTTCCTGGATTGAGCATGGTTGTTTTCTTTTTCGGAAGGGGGGGGGGGTTGTATAAAAATGTCAGTTTCTAAACAAATATTTTACATGAAAATCATTTTCTTGTTTTTTTTTCCTTTTTAAATGCAATATTCCAAGAAATTCGTATCCATGTTTAGAGAGTATAATAGCTATAAAAACATGTTCATTATACGTATTAATATGCCATGGGCAAATCACGATTTGATATACCAATAATTATGGTATATCAAGTTGCTTTATACCAACACTTTAAATGCCATGTTATTTTTAATGTGTGTGTGTGTGTGTACACACACACACACACACACACACACACACACACGCACTCATATATATATATATATATATATATATATATATATATATATATATATATGAGTGTGTGTGTGTGTGTACACACACACATTAAAAATAACATGGCATTTAAACTGTTGGTATAAAGCAAATTGGTATATAACATTGTGATCCGCCCATGGCGCAATAATACAAATATATAAAGATTCTTTCAACCGCAGGTCTTTAGATCAATGATGAATTTCTGCTCATTCATTTATCATAAATGACATATGAAATAAGCGATATAAAGTATTAATAGTCCCTGTTTTCTAAATGATATTAAAATGGTACACAATTTCATAGGAATAATTTCTTTTTTCCTTTCCCCTATCATGCGTAAATGACAAAATGGACCTATGAATGATGGCAATGTTATTCAAGCCTTCCAGAGGAGGAGGAGGAGGTGGAGAGAGAGAGAAAGAAAGAGAGAGAGAGAGAATTCTATAGTCTTTAGAAATGTTAATGAATGCAGAATAATAACTTAGGTGAACTGTCAATATATTAAAATATTTTAATTACCTCTTGTTGGATATGGGTATGTGAGAAAGCTTGCCAGTAGCTTCTCGAGGGTCAGTGGTTCTTTCCGGGGATTTCCAGGGCCTTCCTCCACCATTAATACTGGCCGATATGTATAGCCTATCGTGTGCTGAAAAATGGCGTTAAACCCTACAACAGCAACAACAACAACAACAGCAACAACCTCTTTTTGGTTCGTCATTTCACTTAGTTTCTATTCCACTAATTTCCATACGCCAGTATGTGAATTCCTGACAGTACAGGTATAGTGTATAAGAAGCAAACAGTGTTTGCAGTGCACACATTTCTTCATAAAAAAACAACATTTTTCATGTTTAAATCATGAGTGTGTCCCATATTTATTTAATAAATGTGAATAAAATAGAAACTGAAAAAGAAAACAATCAACTTATCAATTTGCATCTGTGATTGTGAATAACAAAAACAATCGTAGAACTACATTTTGTAGCGGACACACTCGCAGAGATGTGAGTTCATTCATTCACTCGGTCAATAGACAGTTGCTAGGAGCATATCGTAACTCCTTTCAAAGTGCAAATATGTGTATTTGTATGTGATATAAATAAAATATATGTATAGTATGTACGCTGTATCAATGATATACCACTCATTGTATAAATTTTTCATTAAAAGGAAACTCGGACAAGCCTCGTTTCCTTTAAATGAAAAATTTATACATCTCGTGGTATATCATTGATACAGCGTACATACTATGCATATATTCTCTCTCTCTCTCTCTCTCTCTCTCTCTCTCTCTCTCTATATATATATATATATATATATATATATATAATGGCTCATCGATTTCTAGGTCAATACAAATTTTTTACAGTATCAGCAACAAGCTGAAAAAACTCGTTGAAACATAATAAAGTTTAAGGTTTATATCCTGTAAAAACAGTCATGTAAAGTTTTACAAACATAACCGTTTTCTGTATTATTTGTTTGTCTTGTCTATGTTTTGCATTTGCCTTTGAAAAAGACTCATTAATGAGTCGAAAGCGCCGAGGCTGGTTAGATACTAGTTTCGCACTGTTCGTTGTCAGTTTATTGCATACATATATATATATATATATATATATATATATATATATATATATATATATATATATATACACACAACCTTGATTTTGGCTTCGGAAACTCGAGGACGGATCAAAAGATACTTCTAAAATCTATTTTATTGATTTCGTTTAAAAATGCACCATACTTTAAATTTAAACAAGAGTGATGAAATAACTATAGAAAATTGTGCCTTTGATTTTGTTCTTTTTATTTATTTTATTTTTTCGTCTTAAAACCGCTCCAGTGGCCTAGTGGTTAGAGCGTCCGCCTCGGATGCGGGAGGTCATGGGTTCGATCACCGGCCGAATCATACCAAAGACTTACTTAAATTATACGAACAGCTGCCTCGCTTGGCGCTCAGCATTAAGAAGCTAGTGTTAGGACTGGTCGGCCTGGTGTCAGAATAAAGAGACTGGATGGGAAATCATGTACATGTCTGCGGCATGATGCCCCAGTGCTAGACATCACTACGTATTGCCACATTGCAGACATTGTAGCAATATGAAGGAAAACTTGTTAAAGCTACGTTAAAAAGTCCAAATCACACATTTTTGTCTTAAACTTTCTTGTAACTTTGGAGTTTGTTATTAATGGTATTGATATTTTTGATTGACTAATTTTCCATGCATCATGTTTTGTCGATATTTTGCAATAATACTAGCTAAATTCATCAGAATATTGTCTGACGATAGTCAGCCCAAGATGTGACTATGTAACTACCTCATATTGACTGCACTTAGATTCTGCGTTTCGCACTTGGCGTTTTTTGATGGTGTTCAGGACACTTCTGTCCGCTTTCTTCTACTTTTTCGGCCACCTGAAGGAGTTTTTGTTGCAGTTCTTCTGCCATCTGTTGAGCAAATCTTATTTAGATGGTCATTACCGCAGTCAGTGGGAAATCTTGGTTGTTTTCTTATCCTGTTGTTATTCCGTCGTTCACTGTCAACAAGGTGGTTCAAATATTTTTAACCTAGGCGATAACTGCCCATGTTTCTTAGAAAACGACAGCACTATTTCTTTACAGTAGTCACCAAGTCCTGAAGCAGTTTGACAAATTTTGGTAAAACAATATATCAACACAGTCATTTTGGAGTTTATGACGTCCGTTGAAATAGGTGCTCCACCTGAATGTAACGTATCCAGCATGCTGAATTGATCATTCCAATTAGTTCTCTTTATTATTAGTATTCATTATCTTAAATCTTGTTAAATTACTGGGGCCCCGAGTGGCGATCTCCGTCACGGATCACTGCCATTTCACCTCTGTCTGCGTGTGTTCGAGTCTCGGGCTCGGCAAATGTGGATATGTGAGAAAGCTTGCCAGTATCTTCTCGTGGGTCGGTGGTTCTTTCCGGGGTTTTCCCGGTTCTTCCCCCACCATTAATACTGGTCGCCATGTATAGCCTATCTTGTGCTGAAAAATGGCGTTAAACCCTATAACAACAACAACTTGTTAAATTACTAAGTATCAATACTTGCGATTTTTATTGATACAGCGTTAAAACCCAAACTGGACAGTAGTGTTATTTACTACTGCATTACCTGTAAAGCCCCCTGTTAAATATGAATATATGATGTCCCCTCCACCATTCCCCTCATGAAAGTATCAATCCCGAATGTGATGTATATTCATTTTTCTACAGACATAAACACGTTTCTTATTCAGACTGACTGGATACAGTTCTGACAATGCTAACGTTATGGTCATTAAGAACAAATCAGTTCTGACTAGGATTCGCTCAATGAATCCAGCGGGGAAGTTTGAATAACAGTACCATCCAGTCTCAAGTATAAAAAGGAACGCTAGACTAATGAAGCTTGTATTACCTTGAAGGCCACTGCCAACTATTGACAGCAGAAAAGACTGCATCTAATTAAACACACATTTTGCTTGTAACAGGCTTGAAACCGAATGGATGCATGGATTGAAAGATAACGTAACACAATGTATGAGAGTTTATGAAACAAAAAAAGAAATAATGTTCAATACAACACATACTCAAATTGACTTCCAAACCCACCCAATACATACAATATACGACTACCATACTAAACTTGTTACCAATTCATATATGTATTAAAAAATATGAATATGGTTCTTACAACCACAATATGCGCAATGAAAAGAATACGATGTACAGAGCCAGACGATACAAAGGAATGAACACAAGTACAATTCACATAATCGTACAAAATAAAATAAGTCTGGTTCAGAACCATATGATGCCAGTGAAAATAAGTATGATTCACACAATCATATGATACAGAGAAAAATATGTATGGTTCACACAACCATATGATACAATGAAAAATTGGTACGGTTCACACAACCATATGCCACAAAGCAAATTAAGTAAGGTTCACACAACCATATGCCACATAGCAAATTAAGTAAGGTTCAAACAACCATATGCCACAAAGCAAATTAAGTAAGGTTCACACAACCATGTGATACAATACAAATTAAATATGGTTGACAACCATGTGTCCTTGTAAACATTGTGCAACGTAATGGTTCTTATTCAGGAATTGAGAATTTTTATCATAATTCCTCGTCCTTCTCCAGTATTATACGTCCCTATTCAACAATTTCCATCATGAAACAGATACAATGCCGGTTGAAATGGTCTCACTGCCACACTACAGATCATAGCCTCACCATCCTGGTTAGTCCATCCGATCTATCCGTATATCCGTCCATACATGCATACAGCCCTATGTCTGTAGTTAAAATCAAGAGTGTTGACACCCCCTGACAAGATCCAAGCGATCAAACTATCGCATATAACTATAAGCCTCAATTAATACAACAAAAGCAATGGACACGACCAGTGGTAAAGTACCCTTGCACACCGTACTACACGAGTATCTCGCCGCGAGCGACCTACGACGAGATGCATGTATTGTTCAGTCACACAAAACAAAAAACAAAAATTTAACCACCCTAGGTAACGCTGTATACATCTACCAAGTCGAGTACCCAAATTGTTCTTAAGCCATACCTAATTATTTTCTTGCCCTATTCAGTGGTATTAGTATGCAATTAATTTTAAAGACAGAAACTGGATGTATGCTTTTATTTAATGTCAATGTCATTGTGATTATGCAAGTATTTGCACATATGGATATGTGAATGATGATGGTATTTGACAATGCTGAATCTACCAATGTTCTTTTTTTTCAAATGTATGAAACACTTTTAAGAAAACAGACAAGTTACTTCTTTTATTCAGATTTTGAATTTTCGATCATTTTCTATAGGCTTGTTTTAAAAGATAGCTTAATAACGTAAGTGAATTGCGCAGCATTTTTATTCTTGCATTTTTTCTACGAAATTTAAGATGTAAATCGACCCCACGAGACAACGTACAAGGGGAGATACATGAAAACTATCACAGCTAAATAATTTATTCCTTTAGATGTTCGAGAAATACTATGCATTCCACAAAATGACTTATTCATGAGAAACATCACAAGCAACACAAAATATTTTGAAAATGCATATTTCAACTCTTCTTGAACCGCTAGAGGCATTTGTCTGTACTGTTTGCTGATGGACTAAACATCAAGTAATCTGTAATTTATGTATGATTCTTCTGCCCATGCTTGCCTCGTTCAGAAAACGTATCAGTATTGTTATGTACAAAACATAATCCTGTCTGCTGTATATCGCGTGCTCATAATTTATCTCGCTTGACTGGTAAACATATTTTTAAATTTATGAGCAAATTAATTTAAATAGCCTAAATAATATACTTTTAAAGACTGGTAACTCATGCTATTACTATTAAGTCAATATTCTTTTTCTCTTTCTCTTTTTAAAAGCCATAAAATTGTGATAAGTTTTATTCTTAGAGTAAGAGTATAATATTATAAAATCAGTAAGTTATGGAAAAGGTAGCATTTAGATGCTATTTGCTGAAACTGGTACAGAATTAAAGAGTCTTGATGTTTGTTTCAATTGGTTCTAAGATATAATATACTTGATAAAGTAGCCTGGTTCAAAGTATACCGTGAGATCCAAATGAAAAGTGAAACTAAGGTTCAGACTTGTAAGAAAGTGGTCACCATAATGAAACGTTCAACATTATTTCTTATTCAGCTAAACAATATATATAGAGTGTTATTAAGATAGTTTTATCTCTCAAGTTTACATGTACTAGACTGCTTGATTGTTTTGAAGAGCCAAATACGTGAAATATTTGCCCATAATGCCCTAAAATGCAACTCTCAGTAAAATACCATAACTCAGATATATTTGGTAATGAAAACGAGAATGACTCGGCAGTTATGATTGAAGTGCTATTAATTTATACAAGATGCATTTGCTTGATATATTATTTACCCGTTGGCTCAATTAGCTCTATTATTCGCAGAAGGTTTAGTACGAAAATGTACAATATGCATCTTGGTTACTTGTATGAAAAGATAGCTACTGATAATTCTCAAATGGATTACATTGCTTTGTTTGGCTCAAATGCACTGACATCCACCACACCCGCTAACGACCTAAGGTCTCACTGGACAGTTTATCTGGTGAATTTTCATCCGACGATGACCAATTACAGAAAAGTGAGAATAATTTTACACTGAAGATACAAATAAAAACAAACTAATGATTTTTGTAGAAAGCATACATGTGAGATTTTGACTGCAGTAATCAGGTTAATTCCTGATGCAACTGGTGGTTTTTATACTGAACCAACACTGCCACCAACCCCTAAATTTTACATTCATTTTTGACAAGAAATAGCTATTTTGAATATTTTTCTGTGACAAGGCAGCTAAAAGAATCAGTATGTGCCTTATGCATGAATAAAGTTCACTAGTACTATAACAAATTAGCATACTTTTCATCACCCCTCAACCATCTAGATTTTTAGATATTTACCTCTGTAGCAGACACACAAAAATACGTAAGCCAAGTCGACAGCTCATTTGCAGCCCGAGTTACGCATTTGATCTCCAATGCAAATCTAACTGTGACAGGCAGTCACCAACAAGCCAACCTATTTCCAAGCCTAACTCAAAGTAAATCTGAACCACATTATAGATTTAGCTTATGTGTGAATTTATAAATGCTAGGCTTGTGATAATTAGGTTCATGCCTTCTACCTTAAAAATTAGGGGGGTGTCAAAATACGAAACTATCCAGTGAGACCTTAAAAATTCAAATAGCAGTCTGATTAAGGGAAAATCTTCTTATTTTCAAAACTTTGACCAATTCTAAATAAAACGCAACCTTCAGAAGTTTGAAATTCAAAATTGTTTGTTTCCTATGATTTATTGAATTTATTGATGACCAAAAGCTATCAAACAGAGCAACAGCTATGAGACAGCTTCATACTTCATGTATTACTTTCACCTCTGAAACATACAATTTCTTTATATTATGTCAGTTTCATCATTTTTCATAGCTAATACACCCTGTCTTGTTAGTGCCTGGTGATATCAGAGATATCTGAGAGCACAAATAATACAACTCTTCATGCAATCTGAAATAGTAGTGAATAAAAGATGTAAAGAAGCCAAGCTGAATTTCTTGTACAATGGCTGCAGAATGTACATGCCAAGTACTTGAAAGAATAATAACGATGCACGGCATATATAAACTGACCAGAACTCTCTCACTGATTTCATGAAGAAGGTCAAATCTATTTTAGAATAGAGAAATCCAAGGTAGACTTAAGGGAGGCAACTCATCAGGTAACATCAAATGTATGGACCAATCTTTGTAAACTGAACCACATCAGTTGGGAAACTTAAACAATGAAATTCTATACCCATATTTATCCCATCTGTTGATAAAACAATATGCATGGATAATGTATTTTAAGAACACTAAGAAGGACACCTCTAAATCATTTTCATACTGACCGGCACATAATGTTGTTGAAGTTGCTGCTATTTAGAAGTGTGTTTTGCTAGTGATTGTCACCTGCATAGAACTGAATCTAAAGCAAATAGAAAATCATGCAAAGTAAAAAAGGGGAGGAGAAAAAACACAATGTAAAAAAGGGACATCCATTTAATATAATTCACCAAAAACTTCAATGAAACTGGTGCAGATATATTTGTTCCTGTGAAAGCTCCACAACAATTGGCATGTCTGACTCCCAATAAATTGTTGATGTTGTCCTGCTGTTAGCAATATCACTTCAGCAGGTGTACTCCCGTACACCTTGAGGCCTACAACAAAATAAAACCCTGAACGTCTTATATATAGGTCATTATAACTTAAATTTCTGTAAATAAGATGAAATATATGTATTGAAACATTACATCATGAGTATATATGGATGTAAGAGCATTAAATTAAGGTAATCATCATAAAATTAGGAAAATATACTAAGTTCATACTGAAAATGTTGATAAACTGAATAAGTATGTGAAATACTTCAATTAAACCACCTTGCTTGAAACTTATAAGGCTTTTGTTGTTCATTAGGAGAATGGATCAGGAGCAATACCTGGTAGTATTAAAACTGTTGAGTTAAGTCCCTTCTTCTACTATGATTAAGTGCAATCAAATCTATAGGAAGTGTATGTTTGGAATACCTAACTATGTCAGATTCAAGATATGGAGGTAATAAGGATATGATTTATGGCACAGTGAATCACATTTGACAAGACTGAAAAAATGACACCGGTTCTTAAGGTCTCACTGGACAGTTTATCTGGTGAATTTTCATCCGACGATGACCAATTACAGAAAAGTGAGAATAATTTTACACTGAAGATACAAATAAAAACAAACTAATGATTTTTGTAGAAAGCATACAGGTGAGATTTTGACTGCAGTAATCAGGTTAATTCCTGATGCAAATGGTGGTTTTTATACTGAACCAACACTGCCACCAACCCCTAAATTTTACATTCATTTTTGACAAGAAATAGCTATTTTGAATATTTTTCTGTGACAAGGCAGCTAAAAGAATCAGTATGTGCCTTATGCATGAATAAAGTTCACTAGTACTATAACAAATTAGCATACTTTTCATCACCCCTCAACCATCTAGATTTTTAGATATTTACCTCTGTAGCAGACACACAAAAATACGTAAGCCAAGTCGACAGCTCATTTGCAGCCCGAGTTACGCATTTGATCTCCAATGCAAATCTAACTGTGACAGGCAGTCACCAACAAGCCAACCTATTTCCAAGCCTAACTCAAAGTAAATCTGAACCACATTATAGATTTAGCTTATGTGTGAATTTATAAATGCTAGGCTTGTGATAATTAGGTTCATGCCTTCTACCTTAAAAATTAGGAGGGTGTCAAAATACGAAACTATCCAGTGAGACCTAACGGCATAAAATTACACTTTGTGAGTCTAAAAAAAACCAACACTGTCTAGGGATACGGTAGGTATGTACATATGCAAAACAAGTACTAAATGATTTTTTTCTTCAAACATACATAAAAAAGTAAGATCACATCGCCTAACTTACTACAGATAACCCAGAATGTTAGTGCCAAACTGCATATCACGAGATATATAATCATGCAGGTATTGGCCACAAGAAGGTGTGACTGGATGTTTTCTTCCACCACAACTGTTGTATCTAAAATGGCAAATATTTTTTTTTAAAGAATATATTTTGAAAGCATTCAGACCTGTTTAAAATTTTTTTAACATAATATACCTTTAAAGAGTAGACTCAAACAATAAACTGATAAAATTCCAAGACTTATGTAGGAATTTCTTTCATCAAATTATTAATCAAGAAAACGTATTGAGAAATACATGTACATAAGTAGGCACAATAGCTTTATTCCCAATATAAATGAATCATTAAGTAAGAAATAGATAACAACTAATCAATAATTGATGTGGAAACCTGATCATATGAATGAATTCTCACTGGCAATCTTTACCTTGATAAGAGAAAGCCTTTAAGTAGACACTGACGGTAAAAGGTGAAGGAATGGATGGTCAAGAAATTTCAGGAAGATACTTTGTAAAAATCAGCAAATCTGCTTTCAGCATATCTTAAAAGTTAAATATTGATGTTTTGGTTTAAACTTAATTTTGAATCTGAAATAAATGAAAAATCCAATATTTGCTGTTCTGATAAAATTAGTTCACACCAAATTTGCGAAATATTGCATGCAAAAGTGACACTCAGTAGTTTGCACTGTTGATAGCCCCACCCACCCCTAACATATTTGAACAGAAGTAATGCAACAGTGAAACAATTAACTCACTAACGTAAGGCAGTGGTCCCCTACCTTTTTATGTTTAGAGTTTATGAACGTGGCTGGCACCAACAAATTATTAACTAAACCCATTGTTTGTTTAGGACAAATTAAGATATGAGTAGTGAAGGGGGGCACTATACCGACAATGGGAATTAGCATTACAAGACCCCTTGGGCAAATATACCGACAATGGAAAATTAACATGGAGAAAAATCGTGGGCAAATATACCGACAAGGGGAATTAACATGGCGATAAATTGTGGGCCACTTTACCGACAAGGGGAATTTAACATGGAACTAAAGTGTGGGTCTGTTTAACGACAAGGGGAATTTAACATGGGATTTTTTTTTTTAAAAAATAAAATAAAATAAAATAAAATAAAATAAAAAAGGGGTAGGCAATGGAAAGGCTATCTCTTTTCGAGAAATATGGCTGGCCCTGAAAAGGGCCTTTGGGTTTATGTTAATGTATTCATTAACATAAAGGGCACCGCATTGGTCTTCTTCTTGTCCTTAGGCTGCGTCTCACTGTTGGTCCGTAAACCAGCACTCTTTTCAGGCATCCTTGTCTTTCAACGTAGATCCTACGTATCCACAGGCTGGTGTTTGTCCTGTGGACAACGGTCCACTTGGATCGGACATACATGAGCAAGTCTGTCCGAAACATCATGGAAGACACAAGGGTGGATGACTCAACTGTGGTCCACATCTTGAAGCGACGAGAATAGGTGAATCAATGCAGTGAACTGCGCTTATTTATAGGCAGAGGTAGGATTGAAACGGATTGAGTTCATTCACCAATCCGAACACGCGTTACAAAATTCAGTCAGCCCGCATCCAATCCGAAGAGAGCAGTCTGTGACGTCTGTTGGTCTATATAGATTCGCTAGCGTTTGTGTGCAGTCAATCTATGCGACAGTGATTCAACATGACGGAAACTCAGAAAACGATCCATTGGGCTGCACCAACAGGGGAGACTGCCCAAGGGAACCCGGACTTACTTTCAGAAGAGGTGAATTGGGATTTTGTGGATTTTCTCTCCTCGCAAGAATTTGTTCCGGAACCTGCGTTACGTTCTTCATTACCGCAAGTGGAGAATTTTAGACAGAGACAGAAAGAAGAATTGGAGAAATTTATACAACGACAAAAGGAAGCGGAACAAGCTTTTCTCCTACAGCAACAGCAAGAAGAAGAGGTGAGAAAAAAACAACAGCAGCAACAGCAAGAAAAAGAAGTAGCAGCAAAGAAACAAGAGGGTGAAAATCGAACGGTCACGGTACTGTTGGACATTTTAGCGGAGTTAAGAAGTCTGAAACAAATGTATCAGACTTCTTTATTACGACCGAAGAGAATACGACCTTCCCGAGCTAAACACGTCAACCCTGTGACTAAGCCTACCGTACCACCCTTAGTGATTTCAACCCAATCATTATCATCATCATCATCAACATTACGCAGTCCAGAAGTAGGCCTTGGCCGTGGCAAAGGCTTAAGGCAGTTAAAGTTGATTGCTTAAACTCACCCCTTCACCATGAAGAAAAAGGCCCTTTTCAGGGCCACCCACATTTCTCGAAAAGAAATACAATTTCAATTTGCCAATCAATCAAAAAAAACCCACCCATTTTACCCTTATAGTACGTGTCTATGTATGAGTGCGTGAGTGTACGTTCTTATTTTAAAATCAAAACTCAAAGACACTTACCTTATATCATTAATTTATTCTTTTATCCATTTTTTTACAATCCAATTCACAATTCACAACACAACACTTTAATAAAAAGTTCATTGACTTCTTCTTTCTCCTTGTTTAGTCTCTCTGTTTTTTGAATTTCTTCGCCGTCTTTTCCTCATTTTCTTCCCTTCTTCTTTTCTTCTTCTCCTGTTTCTTTGCCTCTTGTAAATAGAATTGTCTTCTTTCTTCCTCTTCTTCCTCTGAAGAATCCCTCTCTTCTTCCGAAGAATCCCTCTCTTCTTCTGAAGAATCCCTCTTTTCTTCTGACTCCTCTTGTTTCTTTTTTGGGCAATCTGGAGACCAATGTCCTTTTTCTTTACAATAATAACAGGTATCTTGACTTTTGTCTTTTTTAGTCCCTGTTTTTGTTCTTTTTTGACGGTCTGGACACTCTGAAGACCAATGCCCTTTCTTCTGACAGATATAGCAAGTATCTTGACTTTTATCTCGAAAGGAAGGAGAGTAGTCCGTCGGCTGGTCTGAAGAGAATTTTCTAATGACCCCTCGCAAAGCTCTGACGAAACGTTCCATCTGGTTAGTTTCTTCCATCGTTGTGCTCGGCTTGAGAGTGAAATGAATAGTGAAAGAACAAGACACACACCCTTTTATATACGCTGGTCTGCCATGACTATAAATTAGTCTATGGTGTTTAAACTTGAGTCATTTGACGTTTTGCATTCAAGATGAAACGATCCTATTCATTCGAGAAGAAAGAAGAAAGTAAGAGGCAGAAACGTGATCTATCGCCTCGTACCAGGGCTGAAATCTTGGCACAAATTCATGCCAGTGATTTTGAAGAGGACATGAGTGAACCAGAATTTGAAACCTCTAAACCAAGTTCACCACCCTTAGTCAACCCTGAAAAGTACTATTCCATTCGAGAGACGGAAAAGCGCTCCTCTAGAAAATTTAGAACCACGGCTTACAAATACACAGTGAAGTTTAAAGATTTCAAGGCTGAAGTGCCGTTAGAGAAAGCAGAAGTGTTCATCAGTGAGGTGTGGGATTCTTTGCTCACTGCACTCAAGCGACAATGTCAACCCAAAGAAGACGATCGCTTGAGACTTTCCATACAACACGACGGTTTGAAATCCCCTGTTTGGATCGAGTTTAGCACCCCTGCAGAATTGACTGCTTCCAAAGTCATGGACAAGATTCAACACGTACAACAATCTAATGACCAGTTTGACATCACCGATGGAAAAGCCACACTGGACATGGCCCACGTCTCTCCTCCTCAAGGGACTGGACGCAAAAAGATGTTATTGGTGGACGACCTTCGCAGCACCAAAGGGAGTCTCGTCCGAATTCACAACCCTCATGACCAGATGTGTTTAGCCCGTGCCATCGTGGTGGGACGAACCTATGCCGACAAGAACGACACGTAGAATGGAAAAGAACCTGGAAAACTATTCAACGATCTGATCGAGCCAAACAACGAAACGAAGCAGAACTCCTGTTGCAACAAGCTGGCCTGTCTAAAGACACACCCTGTGGCATTCCTGAGATGCAAAAATTGCAAGATGTCCTAGCTCCACGCTACACCTTGAAAGTGCACCCTCAAGAAGTGCGCGGACCTCTGTTGTTTCGAGGGCAAGACTTTAAGGACGGAAAATACATTCATGTCTATTATCACGATGAACATTTCGATACCATTACCAGTATCACTGGATTCCTGGGATACAGTTATTACTGTGAGAAATGTGACCATGGTTATAACAATCGAGAGCAACACAAGCATTGTGGATCGAAATGCACAGGATGTTTGGCCTCTTCACCCTGTCTGAGCGAAGAACCAGTGCCTTGTTCGACTTGTCTGCGCACGTTTGTCAGCCCTACCTGTTACCAACAACATCTGAAGACGCAAGGTTCACAGAAGAAATGCGCTTGTCAACTGCTGAGATTGTGCTCTACGTGTGAACAAGTCATACGTACCAATAATACCAAGGCACACGTATGTTCAAGAAAGAAAAAATGTCACATTTGTCACCACATCGTGGACTTGGAACACCATTGTTACGTGCAAAAATACCAACCCCCACCAGAGAAAGAGGACGGTCACAAGAAGAAACGCAATTTCATCTTTTTCGATTTCGAATGCATGCAAGAGACTGGCATTCACATTCCTAATTTCTGCGTGGCTCATCGAGCGTGCGAGAAGTGCATTCAAGAACCTATCTTCAGTCATTGCCCTCACTGCAGCAAAATTCCTGGAGGGCGTGAAAAAATCTTTCGAGGACCGAACACGTTAGCCGATTTTGCCCAATGGGTCTTAGACCCCGTCGACAAGACGTGGAGCCAAGAGGACATCGAATGTTACGGAGATTGTCATCGTCATGCCACGGTGATGGCTCACAATTTCTCCGGATACGATGGACAGTTTCTTCTCAGATACTATACGGAACAAGGTACCGAGCGTCCTAAAGTGACTTTGAACGGAGCCAAAATCATTTTCATGCAAGTGGGACAAGTACAGTTTAAAGATTCGATGAGTCACTTGGCCATGCCTTTGAGTCGAATGCCTAAAACGTTTGGAATGACAGAAATGGCTAAAGGGTACTTTCCACACTTTTTCAATACGGAAGCCAATCAACATGCCGTTCTACCCCATCTACCTGAGGCTCACTATTACGACCCCGACAACATGGTATCGAACAACGAGAAGCTTTCTACGCTTGGTACCAAGCTCACGCCTCGGACCCTTTCGACTTTCAGGAAGAAATGCTAAAGTATTGTCGTTCCGACGTGGACATTTTACGACGTTGCTGTGGAAAATTTCGAGAACTGTTCATGGAACACGGAGGGGTCGATCCTTTGAAAGAAGCTTGCACCATTGCCAAAGCGTGTTCCTTAGTGTACCGACAACGATTCATGCCTGAAAACACCGTGGCTGTCATCAGCCCTCAAACGACCCACTATGTCAAGCGTCAATACTCGGTCAAAGCCCTACGCTGGTTACATTACTTGTGCGACAAGGAAGACAAATAGATTCAGCATGCCCGCAACGGAGGAGGCGAAAAGACCATCGGAACGTATTCGGTCGATGGCTGGGACTTAGAAAACCCCAAGATCGTGTACGAGTTTAACGGTTGCTTATTTCACGGATGTCCCGTCTGTTACCCTGACCGTGGCACTAAAAATCAGTTTTTGCAACGAACCATGGAAGACTTCTACCAGGACACTTGTCAGCGACGCCTAAAGTTAGAACAGCAAGGATACCAAGTGGTGGAAATGTGGGAACACGAGTACGATCACCGTATGAAAACCGATCCCGAGTTTAAACGCCTCGTGGAAAGTTACCAGTTCATGGACCCGCTGAATCCGAGGGATAGTTTGTACGGAGGAAGGACCAATGCCACCTGTTTGCTGTACCAAGCCGACGAAGAGAAAGGAGAAGAAATCAAATACTTGGACGTGTGTTCGCTGTATCCCTACGTGTGCAAATATTGTCGCTTTCCCATAGGGCACCCGCAATTGCTGACGGAACACATCGACCTCAAAAACATTCGACAATACGAAGGCTTGATCAAGTGCAAAGTTTTGCCTCCCACGAACCTATACCATCCCGTCTTACCTCACCATTGTCAAGGCAAACTGATGTTTCCCTTGTGCCGTACTTGTGCCGAAACGTGCAACCAAGATCAGCCTTCTCAGCACACCCAGGAAGAACGTGCCTTGACGGGAACCTGGGTCAGCGTAGAATTGTTCAAAGCTCTGGACATGGGATACCAACTGTTAGAAGTGTACGAAATTTGCCACTTTCCCAAGACACAACAATACCACAAGGGTGACCCTACTCAGAAAGGCATTTTCGCAGATTATGTGGATGCCTTTTTGAAACTGAAACAAGAAGCCAGCGGCTATCCTTCCTGGTGTCACACTCCCGAAGACCAAATACAATTCAAAGAGAAATACTACGAACAAGAAGGCATCACTTTAGACCATATCGAGAAAAACGAAGGCAGGCGATCGTTTGCCAAAGTGATGTTAAATTGCTTGTGGGGTAAAATGGCACAACGACCGTGTTTACCCAAGACGGAATATTTGACAGAACCTTCCCGCTACTTCCAGATGATTCACGACAAAACCAAATACATGAAACACGTGGACGTCGTTCGAGAGAATTTGATCTTGGTCAATTACGAAGAAGATCTGGACTTTGTACAAGACGACCCTTTTGGAAATGTCATCATTGCGGCTTACGTGACAGCCCATGCTCGCTTAAAATTGTACGAAGCTTTAGAACTGTTAGGGGAACGTGCCCTGTACTTTGACACGGACAGTTGCATTTACATCCATCACCCGATTCAACATCACCCTGACATCGAAGGAGACCGTTTAGGAGCCTGGACAGACGAGCATCCCGACGACAAGATTCTAAGTTTCGTCAGTGGCGGTCCCAAAAATTACGGCTGCGAATACCGTGACAAACAAGGAGAAGTGCACACGACGTGCAAAGTGAAAGGATTGACTCTGAATTATCGTACCAGTCGAGTGGTCAACTTTGGGGTATTGAAAGAAGCCTTGCAATCGGGAGAGAATGGAAACTTTAAAGTGACCACCTATCAACCGAACAAGATTGTACGTTTACCCACTCACCACATCGTCAGTCGACCCTTGGAAAAAGTCTATCAAATCGTGTACCAGAAGCGAGTGCGACTGCCCAACCACTTTACTTTTCCGTATGGACATGTTGGTATAAAACATTGGTTGTAAGAGGATAGTTACCCACCAGAAAGATGACTTCGCCACAGCAAGAATCGAGTGAGAAACCCGATGAGAACTCCAAGTTCAAACCCTACCATTTTCCAGTCTTCTTACCTGACTATTGTGATTGTGCCCGTCGATTGGACACGTTTCAGAATTGGCCTACGGATAGGGAAGGATTACCTTCTTCGCATGTTTTAGCTACAACAGGATTTGTCTACTTGGGACCTGAGTCAGGATTGGGATACGAGGTACAATGTTTTGCTTGCGGACTAAAGTTACGAATGGATCTATGTATCTATAAAGATTCAGCTATTCTGGAACATACTCGATGGTGTCCGCACTGCCCTTACCTTTATATGGCCTTTCCACCCATCACACTACGGTACAATGTTGACGGTACCTTAGAGACGGTACCTTCCAGAACAAGACATAAAAAACGTAAAAAAGGAAAGATGTACAAGCTGGAGACTGCATTGAGACTAGTATAAAAAGGGGGCTATGGTCAAGATCGATAGTTCATTGTGACTACCAAGACCGAGCGAACAAGATGAATACTTTGAAAGAGACATCGTTCCAGTTTGGGGATTGTAAAAAAGTTGTATCTTCCTCTAGTGTGACTAATACTGGATGGATAAGACCCAGGCATTGCGACGGAAAATGTCCGGAAGGAAACTGCGATTGTCCATGTGGTTACCATTGTAATTACGTAACGGAGTTTGCAGACGAGTGCGATTGTGAGCCTTGCGATGGATACGATGCTGTACCTTGTGACCTGAGCGATGCCGTAAAGCATCATGGGAACTTTGTTCTCACTGCCCCTATCATGGAAAGTGATGCTGTGCGTGTCAAACCTGAGGGATGCGAAAGCGATGCCGCTCGTCCTCTTAGACATTTTACCGGGTTTAAAGGGGAATGTCGACCTTCACGTTTACCTCCCTACGGATGTCATCCAGCCCTGAGCAAACTCCTGCCCATGTCACTCAACCCTCATCGAAACGAACCTGTGAAAGACGAATATTCCTTTCCAGTGCGCTTGTCGGAATACTGCGACTTTGAAAATCGTCTTCAATCGTTCAAAGGAAAATGGCCAAAGTATCTGGGAGGACCGACCCCCGAAGAATTAGCCAGAGCCGGATTTTTCTACTTGGGCGAAGGAGATAAAGTCAAGTGCTTCAGTTGCGGTGCGTCACTTCACCACTGGGAACCGCAAGATTCGGCCTACGTAGAACATGCTCGATGGTCACCGAATTGTCATTACTTACCTTTAGTGGGATCGAGACATTGAAGTAACTTCTTACCATAATAATCTGTTCATGGATACTTTACAAGAGAACATTCGTGCTTTGCCTGTGGAGTTGAGAGAACGCATTTATCAAGAGCTGGTCAAAATACAAGTGAAACGTAAAGAACAATTGCATCCGTTACGTCACCGGTGTTTGAACCACTGGTACCTGAAGGCTATACAAGGATTGATTCAATTGAAAGTGTTCCATCGGACAGACATTGATGAACGATCCTCTAGTTTTAAAAAGGATTGGTTTGGTATGGACGATTCTACCTACATCATTGTAAACGTACTGCATCGAATTCCAGAGGAAGAGTTAACGAATTACCAACATCTTGAACACAATGTCAACTTGGTGAAAGAGGAAACTTCTGAACGAACTGTAATGTGTAGATTAGTGACTCAACGATTTAAATTCGACACTGAAGTAAAACCATGTTTGTGCAAACAGTACATTTCTTGTGTCAGACCAAAGAGGATTTAGTATGACCTATTCATGGATACTTTGCTAGAGAACATTCGTGCTTTGCCTGTGGAGTTGAGAGAACGCATTTACCGAGAACTGATCAAAATACAAGTGAAACGCAAACTCAAAGTGATTCGTCCGGTTTTAAATTATGCTCTGTTCCAAAGTACAAGAAGACTGATTATGAGTGGATATTACATTAGGCACAAAGGTAAACGAGGCTATTGGACACCACCCAACGATTCCAAAAACAGTGTATATACTTATGGATACTTTACAAGAGAACATTTTGGGCTTGCCTGTGGAGTTGAGAGAAAGGATTTACCGAGAGCTGGTGAAAATACAAGTGAAACGTAAAGAACAATTGCATCCGTTACGTCACCAGATCTTTAACCACTGGTACCTGAATGGTATAAGAGAACTGATTCGTTAGAAATTCTTTCAGTGGTCAGACATTGTTCAACACTTTGAGGTCGCTAATGATCGACATGTTCATAATTATGGTTACTTCGAGATTCACCTACAGCAATACATTGAGGAAGACAAGGTAAAGGATTACCAACATTTGTTACGTGGAATCTACTTAGCGGAAGAGGAAATTTCTAAACGAACTCTGACGTTTCGGTTACAGTATGCAAGATTTAGATTCCCTACTGGAGAACGAAGATCTCTGGCTAGAATTTACGTGTATTGCATCCAAAAAAAAAGAGAATATAAAAACAGGCTGCCATGCCACGGTTTATGTCACATGTCATCCAACAGATTCCGTGGAAGGAACTCAATGACTATATTCAAACCGTGGATCATTACCATCAATTATTACAAGAACTGTATCCATTCAATTTGGGACGACAAGTGGTGTGTGTCTTAGTGACTTGTTTTTTGGGATTTCGTTTACCAGCCGATTCTTTGTGGACTCTTTACGATCAGTACTTACCACCTCAATGGCCTTAAATGGTCACGAAAAACTCCTTTTGCTCAAAGCCTTGCGTTTTCATCTGGATACTTCTCGACCTCAACAGGAAAAAAAGATTCGTCAACTTTTAGCTACCCAAGACGTGTATGACGATGTGTGTGTAGCTTGTGACTTACATCCCCATTGGACAGATGTCCGTGCCTGGAAAGAATGGGGTTTTGAGGCTTGGACCCAAGAAGTGGCCCAGTATGCACGAGAGTTGTTCAAGGAAAAAAGTTACTTTTCAACCCGTGTTAGTGACGGTGCCAGAAGAACCCGTCACCCAGGACAGGACTGTCGTGGACAGACCTGAAAGACCCTTTCGGGAGGACACTTGTGTGACCTTACCCCCTACTATAGAACTGGTTAGAACATTACCCAAAACATGTTGTACAGACACTTGTGTTTATTCCACGTTCATCGTTATCATGTGCCTTTTATCCTTGTACTTAAGCCTTTGGCTTTTATGTATTTTTGTCTTTCGTATTCATGTTTGAAAAAAAAAAACATTCAATAAACGTGTTCTGAAAAAGTATATAAACTCTTGTCTTGTTTGTTTTCGTGTCACAAGTGACATTTCTCACACCATGGCTACCTCTACTGTCTCTGCTCCCTCTTCCTCTACTGTCAAAGTCATCGACCAACACTTAGATCGTGCCAGTTGGGAGGCTTTGTATCTTCGCCATCCCTTTAACATGCTCATTGCTGGACCTAGCGGTTCTGGCAAAACCGAATTCGTCAAACGTTTGATCGAACATAAACATCATTTGATCGATCGACCACCTCAACGGATCGTGTGGTGTTACAAAGAGTGGCAATCGGCGTACAACCTCTTGCGAGAAAGTCAAGGCGATTCCATCGTGTTTGTGGAAGGCATTCCTAAAGAAGACGACGCCATCGTCTCTGACTCCCGTCAAACCCATTTGGTCATTTTCGACGACATGTTAGGAGAAGACGAAGAAGAAATTAAATTGTGGTTTACGCGCAGAGGGCATCACCGTAATGCCAGTGTCGTTTACATCACCCAAAATTTGTTTCAACAAAGTAAAGCCCATCGCACCATCAGTCTCAATGCGCATTACGTGGTCTTGTTTAAAAGCCCTCGAGATAAATCGCAAGTGCAAGTCTTAGCCAAACAGTTAGGAACGCCTTGGCTGACTCAGGCGTACGACGATGCCACTCAAACGCCACACGCCTATTTACTCGTCGATTTGAAACCTACGACCCCCGAGGATTTGCGATTTCGTACCCACTTGTTTCACCACTGGTGCCAAGACGGAGGGCCTGTCCTGTACACGTCTCCGTCCTCGACTTCATTTCACTCCCCATAAAAATATATAAAAACCTCAGACCCTTTTTCGTCTGTCTCACACAGTGTGAACATGACGTCCCTTCAGTCGCATCTTCCCGTTAAATTGATTCGTGCCTTGTATGGCATCAGTCGAGAAAAAGATCCACAAACACGAGCTCGTGTCTTAGAAGTTAGTCTCAAAGAAGTCTTACGATGGTTCACGGTGACGGCACGTCAAATACTCCAAGGAATCATTCAGATTCCTCATCAAACCCAACACTTTTTCGATCGAAACAAAGTCGCTTTGGTCCAACTGGCCGATCCCCGCATCGATACTTAAACCAAAAAACAAATCATTTTGAAACCTGGAGGGAGCGGTACTCTAGGAGGGGTCATCATTCGCTCACTCTTAAGATGGGATCCTAATGCCCCCAAAGTTATCCCCAAGACAAAAGTCCAACGAAGCCCCAAAAAGAAAAAGAAAAAGACCAGGTCCCCAAGAAGAATAACTTCTCCAGTGGCAGGACCCTCCTCTTACCAGACACCACCCCGGAAAAAGAAAAGAAGCCCCCAGAAAAAGAAACAGAAAAAAGTCCCCAGAAAAAGAAAAGTCCACAGAAGAAAACTAGTCGCAAGAGAGGCACTTCGGCCAGGACGCAACCTTACACTCGCAAACCACGACCTGCCACAGCGGTGACTGCGTCTCCGGCAGCCTCACGTTTGTCCACTTCTCCGTTGATGTCACCAGGAACTGAAGAGTACTTGGAGACGTTGATCACACCAAGAACTTCTCCGTTGATGACTCCCAAAAGAACTTCCCCAGTGGCAGGACCCTCCAATTTAGCGGCAGTGGCTGCTGCTCACAAAGTACCTTCTCCCAAAATCAAAGTCCATGAAAGATCGGGTATGTTACAAAGTTTACTGGATTTGTCCAAGCAAGAACTGGCTCGATTTAGTCCGTTGCGTACCCTTGCACGACGTGTCATGCCTGTCCTCAAACTGATACGACGTAAAGACAATCAGTGGCGACGCGTTCCAGTATAAAAAGACCTGTGACCAAGTCGAGGTATCAGTGAACTTGTAAAAGATGTCACCTCCAAGAAGCCACAAAAGAAAGAGACAAAGGCAGACGCGTCATCCGACAAAGCGCTTAGCCAAGCATCGACGTTACCCTAAGAAAAGACACAGTCGTTCCAAGAAAAAGAGGCGTCAACAAAGGGGAGGATTCCTTGGCGATTTTGGGAAAAACATTGTCACCTTTATGACAAAGCGATAGTCCCCAAAAAAAGATAAAAGGGTGTGTGTTAAGTCATCGACGTTAGTGTCTGTTTGGTGAATGTCCCGGAACCCACAAGCAAAGATGTCACCCTCCAGAAAACCCCAAGGAAAGAAAAGAAAAGGACTACCACCACGTTTAGCCAAACATGGGGACATGTTATCTGTCCTGTCCAAAGCTTCTCCACCCCTACGAAAAAAACTCATTCAAACGGCCTCCAAAGAGGTTATCGATACCGTGTGCGAATGTTGTTTGAACGTTTTGAAAGGCACGATCCATTGTCCAAACACCAGAAACAATGCTTAGGCAAACATCGTCACGTTCTTCGGAAAATGGTTCAAAAGAAAATTCCCATTCGTCAAAAAAAGAAGATGTTGGTCCAACGTGGAGGCATTTTACCTCTCTTGCTAGGCCCCATACTGAAAGGAGTCTTGGGAACCATGTTGGGAGGACTGGTGGGAGCAAGATAAAAAGGCCCTCGGAAGACCCAAGATCTCAGAATTCACCCCTGACAACCCCATGGAAGGACGAAAACTAGCTTTAGTGCCTTACAAACGATGGATGGAATACCATCGGTGGCAAGAACAACGCACCCCGCATTTACCTCCCAATCCCACCACTACAATCCCCAAGGGTCACCAGAGATGCTACCCCACAAAGACCTGAGGAAGAAGAGACGCGCGAAGTGTTTCAAACACCGTCAGCAGCTCCCATTTCGAGTAAGATTGCAGCATCCTTGTTGACCCCGTCCCCCACACCCCAACGAGAAGAAATGAAAGCTTGGGTTAAAAAGATGATGTCCACGCCTCCTTCGACAGAAGTGAAAAAGAAAGAAGGGAAACCAGAAGCGAAAAAAGAAAAGAAAACCAAAGCCATTCCATTGCCACCTCCACCACCACCACCACCACTACCTTCGACTTCTACTCCCGTAGCCCATCGGACACGTACATCCGTTTCCAAACCACCCTTTCGACCCACCCAAAGTAGCATCACCGAAGAGTGGGTGACTTATTAACACACCAACACAAAAAAATGGAAAAAGTCTTAGCCAGCATTTACTACGATCCCTCGCATCCTGCAGGTTACGCAGGAGTTCAAAAATTGTATCGTGCTGCCAAAACGTGACTGAAAAGTCTCCGTTTACCTCAAGTGCAACGATGGTTACAAGAACAAGCTACCTACACTTTACACAAACCCATTCGACGCAAGTTTGCCAGAAGTCGCACCCGAGTGGAAGGCATCGATCATCAATGGCAAGCCGATTTAGCCGATGTCTCTCATTTGGCCAGCTACAATCGTGGTTACAAATATTTCTTTTGTGTCATCGACGTCTTTTCCAAATTTGCCTGGGTCGTGTCCTTGACTTCCAAACCGAGCAACGAGTTAGTGCGAGCCCTGCAACGGGTGTTGAAACAAAGCGGTCGTCACCCTCTTCGATGGCAAACGGACAAAGGCACCGAATTTCTGAACCAAGCTTTCCAAAAAGAATTAAAGAAACGTGACATTCATTTTTTTACCACCGAGAATCCCGAAACCAAAGCCAGCATCGTGGAACGTTTTCAACGCACTTTGAAAGAACGCATGTGGAAATATTTTACGCATCACCACACTCTGAAGTACATCGACATCTTACCGCACCTGGTGCAAGCGTACAACCAATCTTACCATCGAAGCATCGGACGTGCCCCGCAAGAAGTGACTCCCGACAACGAAGTGGTGGTGTTTGAGCGCCTGTTTGATACGTCCCCGACGAGGGCTGTCCCCAAGAAAAGTGGAGAGTTGGCCGTAGGAGATTGGGTGCGCATTGGCAAAACCAAACACACTTTCGACAAAGGTTACTTACCTAACTGGACACCGAATTGTTTCGCGTCACTGGACGAGTGCATGGCCGTCATCCTGCCGTCTATAAATTGGAAGACATGAACGGAGAAGTACTCAAAGGAACGTTTTATTTGCCCGAGTTACAACGTGTCACCAAAAAAGAAGACGACGTGTACGACATCGAAAGCATTCTCGAACGCAGAACCCGTAAAGTGGGCAAACGACGTGTCAAAGAAGTCAAAGTACGTTGGAAAGGATATCCACCCAGTTTCGATTCTTCGATCGACGCTTCGCAAGTCATCGACTATAAAAAGAAGAAGTGACCATCATGCCCTTTCACACAGCAGACTCAGCTACGTCGACCACTCCTTCTTCACCTAGTTCTTCTGAGCAAGATTTACAAAAACAACCCTTGTGGGTGTGGTGTGGAGAACGTGTGCCTAAAACGCAAATCGTCTTTTTCTGCCAAATCTTCGTGGTGTATTGTGTCATCGGGGCAGCCATCGCCAATTTGAGTTTGCAACAAGGAGACAAACAATTGTGGACCATTTTATTGAGTAGTTGCATCGGTTACCTGCTTCCCAATCCCTCCCTGAAATTCTCCTCGAACGGGAACGTTGTGTCCAGTGCCAGTGCCAGTCACCACTCCAACAACAACCACAACCAGAACCCCATTTTGGGCGGAGACACGCCTCTGACATCCACTAACCCCTCGGACAGCCACAGAACTCTGGAATTATGAGTCACCAAAACCAATTTTACTTAACCTTACCCAGTGACAGTTCCATCGAGGTGTTTCCCCACAACACGTTGCGCTGTTACACGGCCAAATTACCTCAAGCCATCCCCTTAGATCACGAAGCCCATTGGGAAGTGGCTTTAGTGGAAATGATTCACCCGACCCAAGTCCTCAATGTCCTTCCTAATCAAAATAAATTTGATGTGGAAGTTTATGACGAACAAATACAACAGTGGATGGATACCCATAGCAAATATATCCATAAAACCCCTCTCACAAAAACTCGACATTACACCATCTATCACTTGTTCATTCCCTCAGGCTATTATTTTAGTGGTCAACATTTGGTCAACACCATAGCCACCAGGTTTAATGGCGTGTTTGGGGAAGCTTTTAAGAATGTCAAGAACAAAACTGTCACCCTGGAATACCACAAAACAGCTCGTCGCTTCCTGATGAAATTTCCTGAGGGGGATAAAATCATGGGTTTATATTTTTGTGATGAATTGTTTGACATGTTGGGCGGTAACATGGAGATGAGGAAGAAAGTAGAACAACAAGAAAAGGAATTATCAGTCATTTACAACAACGAGTCTTTTGGCCAGGATTTTCATACCCCGGTAGAACTGAACCAAGGACTGAATTTGATGTTTGTGTATTCCGATGTGGTGGAATACAACGTGGTGGGACACACCTCCGTACCGTTACTGCGTGTCATTCCTTTCAAAGTGGATTCTGCCGCAAACGCTGACGAGGAAGGTGGAAACACTTACCACGTCCACCGCGAATTTGTCCAACCTCACTATTTGCCCGTCAGCAAGTCGTATTTGGACACGATCAACATTACTATAAAAGGAGATTTGGGACAAAATATTCCATTCACCAAAGGAAAAGTCACGGTGAAACTCCATTTTCGAAAACGGTTCTCTCACGACTCGTAAGTAAGTCATGTATCCAGTGTACCGAGGGGTGGCTCGACAGCGAGGACACGGTTTAGGAGATATGTTAAAATCGGCCTTTCGTTCGGTGGCCCCAGTGTTGAAACCGATGGTGACACGCGGATTGCACGCCTTGAAAGATGCGGCACTGACACAAGGCAAAGAATTTCTCCAAAATGTCATCATCGACAAACAAAACCCTAAAGAAGCCTTCATGAGGGCAGGCAAAAATGTCTTGCTGCAAACGGGCAAAGACATTTTGGGCCGACGAGACACACCTATAAATGCCCTGCACGCTACCGAGTCAGGCATTAAGCAAGGACAAGGCAGAAAGAGACGACGAAGAAAACACCCTTTCACCAGACTTCAAGCGAGAAAGGCCAAGAAAAGAAGAACCGTTCGAGACTTAGACGTTTTCGATTATTGAGAAAGAACAGAACAAAATGATGCACCGAGAGTCTTGCGCTTGTTCCAAGACGGAACTGGATCTGTTTGCCATGCCCCCCACCATGATGACCATGCAAGAATCCCAGTGGGTGGAATTTCATCCCGTCTCCTCATTGACCGATTCCGCTACCATCGAGTTTGAAATCAAAGGACAGCCCGAAGATTACATCGATCTGAATAGCAGTTACTTGTACTTGAAAGTGCAAGTGAAGGAAGGAACACCCCCCGATAACATAGCCGCTGATGAAGCAGTAGCTCCCGTCAATAATTTCATACATTCCTTGTTCAGTGAAGTGGACTTGTACTTGAATAACAAACTAGTCAGCAGCAGCATGGATACTTACCCTTATCGAGCGTACCTGGAAAATCTCTTGACGTATGGAATAAACGCCAAGGACACTCATCTGGATGCTTGCGTGGTATGGAAACCTGACAAAGCGACTAAGTTCAACGGCATTACACTTGCTGGGGATGCTTCAAATCCAACGGGATTTGTAGAACGACAAAAGAAAATTGCTGGAAGTCGTAGTTTAGAACTGATGGATCGTTTGCATTTGGACATGTGGTTACAAGAAAAGTATTTGCTGAACGGGGTGGATGTCCGCCTGAGACTGAATCGCAGTAGTGCTGCTTTCCATTTGATGGCTGCTGCTGATGCCACTTACAAAACCATCATCCAAGAAGCCAGACTCTACGTGCGTCGTGTGGAAGTGTTACCTAAAGTAGGTAACGACATCAGTCAGACGTTGAGCAGAACAACCGCCAAGTATCCGATACGACGCGTAGAAGTGAAAACGTTCACCATTCCTGCTGGACAGCGATCCATGATCGAAGATCATCTGTTCCAAGGACAGTTACCCAAACGTTTGATTGTTGGTATCGTCAAGAATTCAGCTTTCAATGGTGTCTACAACGAAAATCCTTTTGAGTTTCAACATTACAAAGTGTCCAAGATTGAAGTCAGTGGCGACGGCAAGACCTTGTGTACCCGACCTTTCGAACCTGTCTTTAATAACGATAGGACTAAGTCGAATTACTTGAGATCGTACTTGTCCCTGTACGAAGCCACCGGACAGTTAGGAACCAACACCAGTCACGGCATTACGTACGACGATTATGACGGAGGCTATGCTTTGTGGGTTTTTGATTTCACTCCAGACCAAGGCAGCGACGAGGGACATTTCCACCCTATAAAATCCGGCCAGATTCGTGTGGAAATTCAGTTTTCGAGTGCTCTAGCAGAGACGGTGAACGTCCTCCTGTATGCAGAATTCGATAATACCATAGAAATCAACAGTTTGAGAGAAGTCATTCTAGATTACTAGAAACCATGGAAGACTGTTATCCCTCTTTACCTAGTGGAGAAACTTTAAAGATGGAATGTGAGGAGACCGTGGAAGGAGAAGAATCTCAAGATAAAGACGAAGAAGATATCATGATGAAGTCGAGATGGCCAGAACAAGAAGCCCATTTAGTCTCCTGTTTTGCCAAACACTTGGTCGATAAAATGACGGAATTGATCAAGAAAAATTGTTATGGATGTCAAAACGATCATCCCAGTCAAATTCAACACGATAAATGCCTGATGTTGAGTCAAGAAGAAAAATTGGACGAGTATCTGGACGAAGCTTGGAGTCTCATCTCGAACGAAGACGTGTTGCAGCAGTGGTATAAAGACTTGCGTGAACATTCTTGTCCACCATTAACCACTCAAGAGATCCATCGTATCGAAGCTCTCCTGAATCAGAGAGAGGAAACAGAACGAATAACCGTTTATTCATCAGACATTTTCAAGCAAAAAGTCAGGATCGAATTGACGACTTATTATTACCTGTGAAGAAGAAGAAAACAACACAAATGGATACCTGGGAACTTTATTACCTTTTGAACCACAGTTCGTATACGGCTTCTTGGAATCCTGTCGTCTGTGCTAAAGATGAACTCCCTCATCGCAAACCTAAAGACCATCAAGCTTACGTGATCAACACGGACGACAGTCATCTCCCAGGAACCCACTGGGTAGCCGTTTACTTTCCTCAAGAAGGATGTGTGGAATATTTCGATTCGTACGGATTGCCTCCTTTGGAAGACGATATCATTGACTTTATGAGAAGAAATGCTCAAACCACCCGATTCAATAACGTGAAATTACAAGGCACAGATTCCTTGGTGTGTGGACAGTACTGTGTGTATTTTCTGCATCATCGCAGCCTGGGCTATTCCTTAGAACATTTAGTGACTCATTTTGATCCTCGTTCTTCTGCTAGAAACGATGTGAAAGTAGATCGATGGTTTTGTGACCATTATGCTTATCTTTTGTCTCAAGCTAGGAAACGTAGTGTCCATCAATGGCCTAATGATTTCCAACAGTGGAAATCACAATTTCATTCACAACGTTGTCAGCCCTGTTTAAAGTAGATGGTCTATTGAGAAAAAAATGTTTGTGATTTGAAAAAATTGTTTGATGTTATCATGTTGGGTTATTGTTAAAAAATGTTAGAGTTGTTGTTTAGTGTTAAGTGATTTTTGAATAAAAAATGTTGTGTTTTGAAAAAAATGCCTTTGTCTTTTGTTTAGCTATAAGAATGTTGGATTGATGCTCTTTCATTTCTTACTATCCCTCTCATGACACTCACTGAACGTTGCGGCTCGAAAACCGTGTGGGGATGTTTTCCTTCACGTCCGCGCTCTGACTTTAAGAACCGGTTTGTTCCCAGTCTAACCATCCATTGTCGACTCATCCTCCTAAGAAGATGTGCTCCAAACTAGCTAAGCTCAACGAAGCCTACGTGAATTTGCATAGGGTCAGACACAGTCTCATACCGAAGCCAGAAGAAATAGAGAATGTGAGAATGTTAAAAATCACTGAAGACCTGATAGAAGAACTCTTCAGAGAAGAAATGAACAGGGAAAAAGAAGAATGGACAGAGAAGTACAGACTTCAGAGACAGCAGCAACAGCAGCAACAGGAGCAGCAACAACAACAGCAGCAGCAACAACCTGAAGCTGACAGAGGCTTTGTCGATTGGAGGAGGAGGAGAGAAAAATGAAAGAAGAGAATGAAAGAAAGAGAGAGATCAGGTGTCACCCTATGATGAACCCTGTGTGCAAGGTGACACCTGAGGCAAGGACATCTTGCCAGCCTGTAGCTGAACCACAATCACAACGAAGACAAAGACAAAGAAGACAGAGGGAAGAAGAAGAAGTGTTCACTATTCCGCAAACGGAGGAGTGGGATAGTGAAGCCACTCACCCACCGTCTGCTCTTCAAACAAGTCATGTGAATTGGACTAATGATTGGAGTAGACGTTGTGTCTGTGGTGCCAGACCCGGAAGGTGCCACCATTAACCAGGGGCCTCTGAAGTTAAAAAAACAGCCCTTTTCAGGGCTACCCAATACTCAAGAAAAGAAATAACCATCAATTTGCCAATGTGTGTAGGTAGAGTAGTGTGAATATAAACACTAACTCTTTATTAATAGTGGAAGTGTATGTGTTTGTGTTTGTAACTAATAAAGTAAGTTTGTGTGAATAGTAGATTATGGGTTTATTTATTGATTCTTAGCGTATGTAGAGAGTATAGTTAGGGTTTTATTATATGAAATGAAAAAAGTAGGGGATGTTTTCCTTCACGTCCGCGCGTTGTTAGGTCATGATCTAGGTAAGATCAATTTTATGTTTTAGGGGGATGTTTTCCTTCAGGTACGCGCTTTAAGTATAAGAACCCACAGTATTCGTCGTTCAAACCATTCTACAGAGAAGATGGCTTCGAACCACCTGGATAAATTTCAATCATTGCAAGACGTCCTTGACAATTTGGGCATGATAGAACAAATGCTCGTACGACTAGTTGAAGACCACTATTCTTATAGTCCGCATAGAGTAAAAATGGAGATTAACAACTTACGAAAAGCAAAGGACATGATAACTGGTGTGATGAAGGAAATAAAGGAGGAGAAGGAGAATGAAGAGGAAAAGATAAGAATAAGAACATGGAACGAAAAAATTGAAAAAGAAGAAGAAAATGAGAAGAGGAAGAAAGAAGAGGAGGAAGAGAAGAAAGAAGAAGAGGAAAAGAAAAAAAAGAAGAGAAAGAGTGTTGGAGATAAAATAAGAAGTTGGTGGAGGAAAAGAAGAAATTAGAAGCAGAAGAAGAAAACCCAAAGGCCCTTTTCAGGGCCAGCCATATTTCTCGAAAAGAGATAGCCTTTCCATTGCCTACCCCTTTTTTATTTTATTTTATTTTATTTTATTTTATTTTTTTTTTAAAAAAATCCCATGTTAAATTCCCCTTGTCGTTAAACAGACCCACACTTTAGTTCCATGTTAAATTCCCCTTGTCGGTAAAGTGGCCCACAATTTATCGCCATGTTAATTCCCCTTGTCGGTATATTTGCCCACGATTTTTCTCCATGTTAATTTTCCATTGTCGGTATATTTGCCCAAGGGGTCTTGTAATGCTAATTCCCATTGTCGGTATAGTGCCCCCCTTCACCACTGATATGGGCACCAAATAATATACAATCTGATACAAGAAACCATACAATAACAAATATGTAGTTTTATAAGTAAATATATTATTACTCAAGTGAATCGGTAGTGTGATTGCTAAATTTAGGAGCCTAAAACAAGTGCATCCACAAACGTATTGGTGGGCACCACGGCGCCCACAGGCACAGTGTTGGGACCACTGGTGTAATGGATTCAAAATAAGTTGGTAAATTAACAGGAATTTGAAAGAAGTCGACTAACGCTACAATGTATGACTTGATGACAAACAACACAGCTATTTTGGACAAACAATTTTTGGGAAGCATTGGTACAATACTGTGTGATTCTTAGGGTCACACCATCTCCGAGTTTACAAAGAATATTGCATAACCTGTCATGTCAGTCAGGAAAGAAAGTATCTGAGATAATATATTTGTACAATGTTCAAGAATAATTCCTTTAGACTGAAGTGTACTAATCTAGATAGTTGAATGGGAAATCGTAGAAATGTCAGTTCTGTTGTGCGTATTTTTTTCATTGATTATTCATCTTTTGCTTCATACTTTCCACTTTTATCCATCTCTTCACATTTTCTAATTTTGTCTCTCCTTAATTAGGCAGTACGGCAAATATGAATCAAAATGAGAAAAGTGCGGCTTTGCATTCATCATGTTACTTATCATCATGTCGATGTAACTCTGACATCTAGTCAGATTAAAAAACTTCAATCGGCATCAGCGAATAATTCTGGGGCGAAAATAAATCTGAGATCAGCGGTGTTGCATGGGCCAAATAAATTGAAAGTCAACTCAAACACTACAGTGACGCCAAGAAATCAAGAGCTGGTGTGAAACTTGATCTTTCTGCGAATGTGATCAAAGAAACAACAAACACTGGCGGTATATTTCCGTTCCTAGCGGTGTTACCAGAGTTAATTTCAGCAGCTGCTCCAGCGTAAATTATAGCTGCCGGTATGGCACTGAAAAAGCATCAGGACACGGCGTGAACACCTCAATAAAAAAGGGACGCGGTCTAAGATTACTATTAACGCGATACGGTCAAGGTCTGAAATTGCCGAGGACGTTTTGCTAACACTCCCCATGCCCAATTTTGATTTACTTGATGCTGTCCAGCTATTAAACATATTAAACTTCAGAGATGTTTTCATGAGTGTTCAATTACCGGAAAAACCAAATTGTGTTGAAACCGTATCATTAATCTCGATGGACGTTGTGGTCCAGGTACTCATTGGATTGCATACGCGTTTTGATCCACGTGGAGTTGTCTATTTTGACTTATGGATTGGCACCACCGAGGGAATTTTTAGAATATATCAGCAGTGAGCGAAGCACTCCAATCTGGTATTCAACATTACCAACACAGACAACAACGGATCCACCAATATGCAATCCAGGAGTGCTTGCGGTACTTAACGCCGTGTCAAGGTCATCATGGGCCACCGGCAATGATCTGCGTCCTCATAAAGTTGTGCATGAATATAAAGCACGTCGTTTTAAACAGGTTAATGGTTTATACGGGTAGATATTTACGGAACATCTGCTATCGGGAAGCCTCCAGGCGACATTAATTTATCCAAATACGCAACAAGACATGAACTTGTTGATATTTTGCTTATCGCTGATGTTGACTCAAATGAGGTTGTTGTTTTTCAGGATCATTAAGGACGGTTAAAGACGAGCAATATCCCGCTAACAGATATTATTCTTCGAGTTACGGGGGCTACCGAAGATAACTTAGTGATGTTTACTAAAACCGGTAAGATTAAAGAATCGATGAAATCACTTCTTACAATCGCGGGGTAGATTGCTGAACGTATTACAAGAATTGGAGACATAATATAATGCGATCTCAGCATAGCAGAAACACAATTATCAAATCTGTGAGAAAGCTTGCCAGTAGCTTCTCGTGGGTCGGTGGTTCTTTCCAGGGTTTTCCTGGGCTCTTCCTCCACCATTAATACTGGCCGCCATGTTTAGCCTATCGCGTGCTGAAAAATGGCGTTAAAGCCTACAACAACAACAACAACAATTATCAAATCGAGAAAACCAAAATCAAACAATGACGTTGTCACGGAATTGTATAAATTATTTTATTTATTAAATACATGTACTCGGGTTTCGTTTTTTGTGTACAACGACACCCGTGGGTGATTTACATATATTGTGCTACGTTTCGAAATAGTGAGTTCGGTTCATCCTATGCCACACGTGCGAAGTGCTTTCAATGGGAAGAACCGAATGCCTTCAGTGCACAGACTATATCTGTGTATAAATACCTCACCGTAGGTAAAGCTCTTTACATTACGGATAGTCTTGTCAGTCAGCGGTCTACTATAAAGACTTGCATATCTTCAGCTGTAGAGCTGTTCGGAGTGTTCGGAGTGTCCGGAGTGTGTAGAGCTGTGTAGAGTGTCTGGAGTGTCCAGAGTGGCTAGAGTGTCTGGAGTGACCAGAGTGACCCGAGCGTTCAAAGTTATCAGCGTGATCGGGGTCGACGTGGTGCAAGCTGTAAAGCCAACCACAGGAATTAACCGTAGCAGCTGTGAAGCTGAACTGTAGCAGCCGCGGAGCTGAAATAAATTGTGCTGATGACGGAGCGTATCTCCTTATATGTAATCTGTTAGCTGTGGGCTAATTTTGGGGTTCGTAAAACCCATTCTATCTTTCGGGACTGTAAAGATTTGTATATCTGTCCTCTTTTGTTTGCATAATTTCACTATCTGATTGAATTCATTTTACTACATGAGTAATATTGTTTACTAGCTGAGTAAACTATATCCATATTTTCATTGTAAAATCGTTCATTTTACAACATGAGTAAAATTTGAATTATTTACTAGCTGGGTAGACTATATCAATCTTTTAATTGTGAAATCACGGTGAACCATTCACCCTTTGTCTTTGTATTTTGTAAAGTAATTTATTCGTATTTTTCATTATTAAGTCTGTGTGTTCTTATATTAATTAATTAAATATTTGGATTATAAATACACACACATATTCATAATTAATTGCTCATTCAAATCATTCATTATTAAACATTGTATTTATATCATCGTCAAAAGTGTTTTTTGTGAATCTGGAAATCCCACCAGGTTATCTTGTTGCACGCGTGGCAACAAAAAAATACTTGGACAACAACAACACGATAATCAGAACTGTGATCAGTAGGTACGTTGCTAAATCCGGCGATGTAATGACTGCAATCTCCACATGAGCGGAAATGCCATTACTTATTTGAGATAACCAGAATCAAACGATGACGTTGCAATGAATAAATACGTGGACAACAGCAGCATCCCGATGATGACGTCGTTAGTGATAATCAATGGTGGATTGACCACGTTCAGCGCTGAATATACTACTCATGTAAACGCAATTGTGAATTTTCGTAGAAACACAAATAGAACCCTAGATAATTTCTTTGGAAATCCAACGACAATCAGCATTAAGCTTGCTGAAATTAATACAAAAGTTGTTGATTTTTAGTCAACGTTAAAATAACACTCGTAATTATTAACAATGAGCTCACCAACATCAGCTCAAGAATCAATTCCATAAACACTGAACTCGAAAAAAATCTAAAAGATTACCGATGGTCTAATTCACACGACTCCGCCCATCAACATGGTCTACACGGTGGGGTATGGATCAGCAATACGGACACCGCAAAACAAGTATATCATATATGTCGCTTAGGTTACCCGGCTGTTTTGCCCCTATAAATTTGAGATAGATACAACGTATTCATTGCGTCATTCCACAGACAGATTTTCTGGAACCTTCTCAGTCGTGTTAAACAAGGTATCGGAGAAGCATTCACACATGTTGTTCGTGTAAATCCGCCAATGATAATTCCTTTTCTCGTTGGAGTAATTTGATGAATCGATACTCTACCGCTGGTGTATATCTGCCCTGCGTCGCTGCTGTATCATCTCAAAATCATCGTTGATTTTTTTCAACATCGAGTTGAATCGCGAGACCATCTTGCTCCAATTGTTTGATCGTAGAGATAATCTCGTTAATAATTTCCTGTTTCATTATACAACAAATGCATTTCTTTAATAAAAGATTGTATCGAGACCAATTCGATAAAGCGTTCTTGGATCGTGTTAATTTTCGGAGCATATGCGACGAAATCTTTTAACTTACCTATGTCCATATCGCCTGGACACCATATCTCATGAATATTTCGCAGTGTATGTGTATCAACCCCGTTAAAAATAACCAAAACAAGTACAGTTATCTCTAATTACATTGGGAAACTGAGTATACCGTTGGGTGACGTAAATATCATCTATGTTTTTATGTCTACCACGTGAAAATATTCTGGCTGGATTTGCTTGTTTGTCAAGCATCAGATCATCGTAAATCACTAGATTATTGATATCCCCGTTGATATCTGCGACGAACGGCGCTTCGTCGATGTCTGTGATAAGTTCAATAACATCGTCCTCGGGCTCCGCAGATTCATTAAATTCCTTAAGTACATTATATCATCGTTGATCATCCACGGATAGCGCTACTAAATAAAGTTTGTCCCATCTGAGCCACCTCATTATCAGATTGAGCAACAACTGAGTTTTACCTGACCCTGATGGACCAGCTATAATAGCTCGAATAAATTTTGATAACACTGGATGATGATTGACCGCTGCTTGCTTACGTGTCGCTGGTAAGTCATCCACAAAATCCAGATCTACAACAACGACATATCGCGGATGTCAAGCTAATTCACACGCTGAATTCGATAAAGAATAAAAACATACGGGAATCACTCGCGAAGTGGTTGATAAAATCGGCGATGAAAGGTAAAATAGTGATGGGAGCGGGTAATTAAACGCCGACAATTACATAATGGATCGGTTTGTTTTAGTCAAGTCGGATACGGGAGAGATACAGCAGCTATTCAAAAACTCGCCGATTCAGTAGGTGTCACATGAGCCGTAGCCGTAGATTGGTTGTCAAGACAGGCCATATGGCAAATTTATCTTCCACGTCTCATAACAATTTAAATGGACATTTTGATGTCAGCACGCAAAGCGAAGTTCATCAGGCAGATTTCTTGTTTTTATCACATGACCTGTATAAACGGCACAAATACAAATACGCGTTGACCGTCGTTGACGTTTCAAGCAGATACAAAGAGGCTGAACCGTTATCGTCTAAACAGCAACTGAGGTCACAGCAGCGTTTGAACGAATTTATACTCGAGGACCTCTGCGCTGGCCACAATTACTACAGGCTGATCCTGTCAAAGAATTTTTCAGTGCAGTAACGTTGCTGATGCAGAAACAACACATTAAGTTCAGACGTGGATACACCGCAATACATCGCGATCAGGCAATCATTGAACGATTTAATCAAACGCTTGCACAGCGACTATTTGGATATCAATATGCCCAAGAATTACTGCACTTTCAGGACAGATCTTGTGAATGGGTTGCGAGGGTACCTCTAGTGGTGGCGCGTTAAACAACGAGGTCTCGAATGGAATTAGCATGAAACCCATCGATGCAATTGCGTAAAAACATATACCACGACAAAAATCTCCAGAGCAGCTACAACAACCAGTGTAGAGCAGCAAACACATAGTGAGGTATTTATACGAGTTCAGTTGTCGTACTTGTTCATCCTGTTATCAATGGTCATACAAAAATGCTTCGTAATAGTCAATATAGTTGCTTAACCATTCGTGTGGTGATTCAACTGTAAACGGTGGAGGCTGTCCATGATCTCCACACATAATTACAGTAGATATTTTATTAACCAATCAAGACACATTTATAAACCATCTCATCCCAGATAGTTATTCTCGGTATATATTTTTGTCCCATTCGTTCGGGGGTCCATGTATCACCTCGCCATCTAAAGAAACTATGATATGTGCATGTGCTGACACCAAGTTGTCTCATCTCTCTGGCAAACCGTTGAGTTGACGTTAACACTATCATGTCAGAGTTTTTGGATAATTCGATCGCACGTGTTTTTTTACCAGTACCATCTGGACCATTCTCTATATCTCGTGATTGGATCGTTTACGGATGAACTCTGCAATGAATAATCGTTGCAATAATACATATCTGGTGTTTTAACGTCAGCGGGTTTAGAATATTTAAGTATTTGTTCTTGTTTTATTCGCCACGAGCCCCAGTTGACGGCGCAGCCGCTAGTCTCTCCGAGACAGACACAGCTGGTGTCTTCTTCGATAAATGGTTTTAGAAGGTCCACGCAACAACAACTAATATAAAAAGAATCTGTGACGACTCTAACAGCGTCTTTGGGGAAATCTGTTGATCATCGATAATTAATCAGTACGTAAGGTGAAATGATGAGTTGTTTATTGGTCCAAAACCTATGTTCCATTTGATACGAATAAAACAAATCTACTTGCCTATTACTGCAGATTAAATCCATTCATATGTCCCTAACATTTCTTAAAAATTCAAAGCTAACGAGTAAATGACCATAACTAAATGGTGTATATCTAGTCGAAACCTCAACTAGGTGCATGGGGTCGTTTCAGGGGTTTTTACAATAACGCCAAATGCCTAAATCATTTTTTTAAGTATACATTAAGAAGTCTAAAACTAATGTGTGAATATAAATGGGATATGTACAAAATGCAAAACCACATAAGTATTTTGGTCCTAGTCTGATGAAAGAACTCTTTTGGTACGGCGTAGAAACATATCTCGGCCTGCGTCTCTCGTCAAACTAATCTTCCCTCCCCCCCCCCCCCCCCCCCCCGTCTTAGAGCAAAACACTTAAGTAGTTCAGTATATTCATCACCTGGCAATACTCTCCACTATTCAACAGTACGTGTTTCTTGGTTATATTTGCGATTACCGGGAGTGTTTATAAAAGCATGTACAGGTTTTCTCAGACCTTGGTGTACAGTTTTATATTCTTCTGACCCATTACTGATCAATTATGTTTTGTTTTATTTCTTCCCCTTGAGGTATCACATGTCATAATGTGGTGGAATGCGGCAATTGTTGCAGATATAATTTAATTGTTTCATATTGAAGCTATTGTTTTATTTTTGAATTGCATCGACTTCATTAGAAAAAGGTGTTTGGTCAGCAGTTTCTTATCTGGAAATACATATGAAATATAGTTATTTGACTAATTCGGATACAGTTGATCTGTTAAATGTCATTTTGAAATTCGTAGTATACACCTCATTGCTAACTTTACGCTATGTTTGTTAATCTTAATTAACTTTTAATTCCCTTCATTTTTGTGTATGATTGATGGGTGAAATATGGGTTATAGAGTATACAGCTTTGCCTTACTCCAGATATGCACCTTTCAAAAAACTGTTAGCTCCGCTTGGTCATTTTCACTTCCTGGACTTCAAAATTAAATTGTTAAAAAAGAACCGATATCTTTTTTACATATATATTTGGTAATTCATCCATTGCACTTTCAGAAGTTGGTATTGTCTAGATGGGCAAAATTCATTTTTCCAATTTTAATAGGTGCTAAAGATATAGTGCTTTAGACTAATTCAGGGTGATTTTTTAGCACAAGGGAACAGACATTTTAGTTAGCAGTGTGCTTAGATTATGAACAGTTTGCATAAGTACAATGTCCAAAGAAATGCGAGCCACGTTACATCAAAGTATTATAGAGGTATGCCAACATTCTCTCCAATGTGCAAATTTCAAATGCAAACAATTTCACTTTACATACGTCACTCTCTCAAAAGTACACAGTAACCGGTGCGCGCACTCTAAATGCTTGAAATCGGCAACATATATTTGGCACGTACGCTTCAGTGGCTAGAATAGTCACGTGATTATCATCTCGTGTCCATATCGTCATATTTCTTAATGATAGAAGACTTCATCTTCAGGGCAGGTTAAGAAAAATGATATGCAAATTAGAACTGGAAATCCTGTTATTTTCCGGTCAATACTCCATTCACAAAGTCATACAGAATATTCGTAATGATAATCAACTTTACGTAACTATGTTACCGTCTGATCGGATAAAGGGCGGATCCAAGAGTGGAGGCAGAGCCCACAGGCCTCCTCCCACACCCCTTGCCCACCGAAGTATTGAGCGTAAGCCAACCGAACTGTTTCCTATAGAAAATTTTGTCTCCATAGCTAGGAAGTTAACATTATGCCCTGGAAATGCGTGACATCCTGTAGCCTTCGTGGGTTCCGTCCCAAAACGACTTTCCTGGATCCGTCCGAGCGTCTGTTTGCAGTGCTTGCATCGACTATACTCTGATTACATTCACGCCTAATTTGATAACTCTGCTCATCAAAACGTACGGCTAATGTCAAGATTCAAACATTTATTTGCTATTTTTTACTAGTTCAAGAAATAACTAAACGGGTCTACGTTTAAAATGTATGCTGCTGCTGATGATAATGATGATTTATAAAATGATTACATGCCATATAAATTATATCGATATCAATCAACATGTGTCTGTAATTAGTATTAATTATTTCTATCTGTACATATGTCTGTTTCCTTGGTGTAAGTGTGTACGTTAAAATCGATCTTCGTTTTCTTATCCACCACCAGGATTTATTAAGGTCACATTGAATAGTGAATCAGAAGATGAGAGTAACACATTCTCAGAAACGTTTTGCTTGGTTTAAAATAGGGCAAATAATAATAATCCAAATAATTAACTTTCAGTGTGAAGGTAATGCAGTAAAAGTTTAAATGTGAAGATAATCCATCTGAACCATCTATAAGTTCAGACATGAGCCGAATTTAGTGCGTCTTAATAAAACATCTAGGAAATTTGAACATTTCCCCTTTGCTTCAAATTTCCATTCACTGAAACATCAACAAATGTCGATAACTGTTTCGCTCTTTTAAGTAAATTAATAATTTCGATATTGCTATAAAATCCAAATAGAAATCTGATATTTTTCTCATAAATTAATGTTGGGAAACAATTGTAACAATATGGTTTACAGTAAATACCATAAAGGAGGGACCACGCCACACACACACACACACACACACACACACACACACACATATATATATATATATATATATATATATATATATATATATATATATATATATATATAATATTAATCTTGTCGTTTTATATTTTTAAGTTATCTAATTTTTAAAGGGCTGAGAGCTATTATTATAATTATTATTATTATTATTATTATTATCCCATCTTCCTCTTTGATGACGATGTTCAATATGTTAATTGCATCACAATATTATTCATTATAATGGCCATTACCTTGGATGAAATGAAGTGTCAGTGGAAAATATTATTTACGATCAACGATTTCAGGAAACACTGATAATTGTCAACAATGTAACTATTACCTTATTCATTTACTTGAGATTAAGTTATGTAGAAACAAAAAAGAAAACAATTAAATAAACGAAAACGAGCTGTGTTTGATTCCATAGATACCCGCAGAGGTCTCGGGCTATTGAATCCTAACAATTTATCATTGCAGTAGATGATATACACCTTGTAATTGTATATATATATATATATATATATATATATATATATATATATATATATATATATATATATATATATATATATATATATATATATATATATTCGGTCCCAATATTGCATTAAAAAGGTGGTTACTTTCAAGAGATTAAAACAAGTGTTAGACGGTCTCAATTGAAGCAAAAAATGTAGTCATTCCGTAGAAGATATTAATTTAGAAAGTAGTCACTTAGATCATTTTACCGTTAATATCTTAATGACACATCTGCCGAGTAAAAGACAATTGTGATTTAAAAATGGATGTATTGTGTGTGTGTGTGTGTGTGTGTGTGTGTGTGTGTGTGTGTGTTGTTTATTTTAATTAAGCTTGCATATGTTTCAGCTTTTTGAAGAGTTGATAAAATGTATTAGTACCAGGGAGTCTGTGAGAATGGAAAGGAAAACCTTTGACAAACACAAACACTGAAATACAAATACATATGGATGAAGTATATTGTACATGAAGGTAAAATTAAGAAACATGTCGAATGAAGAATATGGATACGAATCAAAATAAAAGGACTCCAAAAGCTACTTATTAAAGGAAGGAGAGAAGGAAGTAACTAAAAATGTAATTCATTGTTATGTAGGAAATGATTACTTCCTTAAAGGAGACCAGAAACCAATGGAAATATAGAATAATAATGAAAGTACTATAGCAGAAAACCTTATTTTGAAGTATCGTCTGCGACCGTAATGCCAATATTTAAATATTGGCCTATCTTCTAGGAGCTGAATTTCCGTGACCTCGTATGCAAAATTTCCGCGCCTATTCGGTTACTTTCGGGATGTGACGTCATAGTAGCGACTCCAGCAGCCCAAGTGGGAGTTGCCAGAGTAAAAGACAATACCGTTTTGGGTTGCTTACGGGTGTAATAGAACATTAAGAAAAGCCTGTTGACATAAAAAAAAAAAATCTTTTCCGAAAGATAAAGGCATAATGAAAGAATGGGTACATTATTACAAACGAGTCGATTTCAAAGCAATACCATACAGCACTATGTGCTCGTTACATTTCTCAAAGGAATGTTACGAGAGGGATCATGAAAAAATAGCAGCTCAAAGATGTGCAAATGCTAGGCCTAGACTAAAAGTTGGCGCTGTCCAGACATACCTTTGGACATTTTAAATCCTGGGAAAAGTGTTAAATGTGTGAGTTACGAAAACAGGCAGAAGGACGAGTAAGTGACCACAAAATGCAACAATCAATCCACATCTTTTATCTAAAAACAGTAGTGCTAAAAGCAAATATGATAGCCCGACACCCTGGGCCCCTTCTGGTTTTAGTTCCGGCCCATCCTGTATTCAAAGTGAGGTGCCCGTCAGGCTTGTCGAAACAAAAATTGTTTGCCTGAGGAAACTCTGATTGCGCTGGTGAAATGAGTAAAATGTATTTGTATTTTCAAGATGTTGACATACATGCCTTAACACGGCACAATCTAAATCAAATCACCACTGTCCTAGGTGAAATTGAGATCTGATTTTAATCAAATGGAAACTTTGCTGAAAATAAAATTCTAAACCGGTCGTGTTTCGAGAAAACACAATTTTCAGTAATCTTATAAAAATTAAAAATTTACACAAAATGCATTGTATACATGTAGTATGCATAAACTGTAATCTGTAAAAACTGGAACTGATATAAAACTATTCCTTGGGCAGTTTAAAAAGCAGCGATTAAAAAAAAAAAAGAGGTCAAAGTTTCACATTAACTATCTGACAATAGAACGGGGGGGGGGGGACTATTGAACCCCCCCTCTCCCAATCTGCGACAGCCCATTTGACGTGCTTTTTCTCCCTGTGATAAGCCTTATTATTCCCCCATGACAAGCCCCTTTTGCATATTCTGGTCAGTTTTGGCTAAATTGCAAAATAGCTAAAGTTTTGATTTAAGTACGCAAACGATAAAGCCGGTGTGACTAATGAACATAATCCTTATCCTTGCATTGATTTTGTGAAAAGGACTGCCCTTCGGACGTACTTCAAAGAAATCATGTTCGACAGTGTGTGTATGCGTAAGCACCAGCAACTGATTACCAAATAAACGATGCCTATTTTGTTGTTACTTACGATGCCATGGACTTAATTTTAACAGTTCAAATCTGCAGTCACAAGTTACCGCACTTGTGGCAACTGTTTTTCCCACGTTTTATGCCCCACCTTATTTTCTTAAGTTTAAGTCTTAATGCGAGTAACTGTTTGCTGAATAAAATATTTATTCATAATTAGTTCTTTAGGGCCACATATACTGCATGGTATACTTTGTTTTATTCCTAGTAATTTAATCATGATAGTTAAACTTTTCATATACGGTAGAGGAATGTCAGGTGTTAACTGGCCGAGTTTCTTTGGCGGAAATGGAGATGCGATTTTATTTGCAGAAAAAATTTCAAAGTGATCATTCATTTAAGTTAATTGGTGACAATTTTATTCTTTTAATTTTTTTAATACTATAGTACTGTTGTAGTTGTTTAAAAACATCTGAAATTTACTTGCATAATGTTTAATCTTCACGTTCTATTTACTGAAGAAAAAAAAAGAAAAAAAACTGTTGCATGATATTAATTATTTCGTCCAGTGCCGGTTTAGACGTGTGTGCGTGTGATTTGAATTTTTAACGTAGCTTTAACAATTTTTCAGTCATATCACTATGATGTCTGCAGTGTGGCAGTTTAGACTGTGGATTGCATACGTTATATTTAAAAATGGTTTCGGGTTGGGTTTTTTTTTTTCTGACAAATGAAAATTGACAGACATAATGTAATAATCGGGACTTCGCTGCTCAAAATTGAGAGATATTACGAGATCGGGAGGTAGATGAGGAAATACCCCCAAAATCGGGAGCTTTTTCTCCCGGCTTGAGAGTTGACAGGTATGAACTGTCCGGGCTTGTGGAATTTCATTCAGGACTTTAGTTTATTTAAGTCACCAGCCCGGGGCCTGTGCCTAACAAATTTCTTTTAGCACTTACCAGCACAGTACATGAACTATTATATCAGATTGCAGATTCAACTTTTGAATGTGCAACCCAAATGTCTGCCTCGCTCGCCAATGGTTATGTTTCGAGGACTGGCTAGTATAGCGTCACGGTACCACGTGATCTGTCGTCTCATCAAAACTCGGAAAAAACTCGGCAATTTACGGAATCGTGGTATCTTTCACGCAATATAATCACTACCCGCTTGCGATATTTAATTTATAAGCATTGCAGTAGAATTAAAATCTGAAGAGAATTACATACGTAAAAGGAAAATTTTGATTTCTAGTCTCCTTTAAGGAAATCAACACAGAATAAAAGCAAAAGTGAAATCTATTGTCATGTGGAAAACGATTATTTTCTCACAGAAATCAACAATGAATAAAATTAAAAGTGCAGTACATTGCTTTTTGGAAAGCAACTATCGTCTAAAGCAAATGAATTCTAAATAAAATCAAACGCGGGATAAAGTGTAGTGGACAATAATAAATACATAGTTTGAACTATTGCATTGAAAAAGGTACAAATCAATACATTGACAATTTTTCTCCTCATTTTATCTTCCATTTTGCAGTAAATATTTTGTTAAGCCACATGAATAAGATGTGTTATTCTCACATTCTTTAAACAACTAAAACTCAGAACCTGTTTGTTTAAAATGTATACTATTATGGCCAATTAGTTTAAATGTAATGTGATATTTATTCTGAAAGTGTAATGAAAACACTCTAAGACCATTATAACAGTATGAACAAGTACATACATTCTCAGTGGTTAATATAATATTTTTATGCCAAACTTCCCAGCTAGAATACTGAAATTATGTACTTTCTGTTCAAATGCAAGTAGACTAGTTATAAGACAGTAAGAGAAATACAAGGATAAGAACTATCAACAACAGTATGGAAAACGTTTATTTATAAATAAAATAATACTTCATGAAATTTAGTTGCATCTGATTTATGATAAGAGAGGCTTTTCGAGTTCTTCAGGTAATTACCTTTCTCATCACTCCATCTACATAAGAATTCCGCATTAAAATCATTGGCGAAAGTACATTTCTTAAATTGCAGTAAAAACGTGGAAAATGAGACAGGTACATTAGAGGTAAACGTATTTCGCTAATTGCTTCGTAAACAATTTTCAATTGTTACGTGTACACAGAGGGAAATATATTCAATGTCTCAACAAATTTGGTATTTTAAATGAAATAATCTATGAATAACTGTTAACAAAAAATATGAAAAGAGAATTTAAAAAACATAAGTTATTTTACAGTGAAGAAAAAATATGGAAATCTATTCATCAGTTTTACATGACGAAAAGCTTGCATTGTAAGTCATACACTTTTTTTTATTGTCTCCATCAAACTTGTGTGATAGTTTCAGAGCTTATTTTGCATGTATCAATAACAATCTATAGTCCATTTTCCTGTGACATTATTTACGGTTCTTATATGCGATTGGTCAAGGATAATTCCAAAACTTGTAATAAATTAAAACAAAAGAGTTCCCTATTTGAGTCATATGAAAAAAGTCCTATAATTTTCTAGATTTTCTTATCATCTGATGTGGACACAGTTTGAAGACATTTTATAACATACATTGTGAAAAAGCATTTATGATCTCAATATAATTTGTCATCTGATTAACATGTATCCGAATAACATTTTTCGTTTAAATAACATTTGCCATGAATAATATTTGTCAAAGTTTAATATTATTTCAGATCTGAAGGACATATGTAAAATATCGTTTGCAATGAATATTATTTATTATCTGAATAGCATTTGTCATTCAAATAACCGCAGATTCAATGAACAAACTGATGTCTGAAAAGTTGAGCACAAAATAGCGTTACGATCCTATGGTCATAAAATAAGTAACAGAAAGAAGCAAAACGAAAACATGTTGTAATACTTAACAAATAAATTAGTTCTCTAAGTTTAAAGATGAAAATTTAAGTGGAAGTTGCAGTATAATGACTTAAATCCAAGACCTAAAACGTTCTACACACGTCAAGGCTAATCGAATGTTCCGAATGAGTTCCACGTCATCGAATCTGCTGCTGTGCGAACTGTCTTGATGTATTACAACGACATTGTTCAGAACTCCTTCGAATAAATTCACAATAATCCCAGAATAAATTTTTAGTTCAACGCGCGCGTTGCAATGCCAATGAGCAGTCCAAGCAAATGTTTGCTCTCAAATTATATTTAAATACAACATTAAATCACATCTGCAGACTGGTGTTAAAACAAGAACACACCAAGAAAGAATGAACTAATTGTTCAGCTCTACCTACTTATATACAGCCTTATATACCAAACACGTATATTGTTTCCTACTCTCTGAGTGGCATTTCATACTATCCCACGTCGTAAAAGAACACACCTGACCGACCCATCCAATGGGAAATAGGGGCCCCGAGTGGCCGAGTGGTCTAAAGCGCTATCCGTTACGGATCACTGCCATCTCACCTCTGTCTGCGCTGGTTCGAGTCTAGGATTCGGCCAATTTGGGTATGTGCGAAAGCCTGCCAGTAGCTTCTCGTGGGTCGGTGGTTCTTCCCGGGGTTTTCCCGGGTTCTTCCAACACCATTAATACTGGCCGCCATACATAGCCTATCGTGTGCTGACAAATGGCGTTAAACCCCACAACAACAACAACAACCAATGGGAAATAGGTTTATTCTTCTAAGAATCTACTTATAGGTTGAAATTAACGTGTAAACACCTATGTAAAACTCAATATCTATCAAATAGAATCTACACCCATGGACAAAAACGTAGCTACTTATTATCTATTTATAAAAGATGACTAAAATTGACAGTCCTAAATAAACATAGTACTCAATATCGATGCAGTTGTGTACCAAATGTTACATAAACTATACAAATGCATAACAATAAAGTTAGTTAAAGAAACCGATTATGTATTTTCAGAAAAGAAATTTGGCATGAAATGTGTGATGGAAAATATGTTCGATTTAATTAGGTCTGATATAGATACGAAGTTTCTATTTAATTATACAGTTATAAACTTATTGAGCTGATGAAACAAATTTATTCTTTCGACTCGAAAATGTAACCCACATAGATAACGACTTAAAATGATGAATATGTTGATGTATGTGCATGAGCCCGGGGCAATTGGACCGATTGTAAAGGACTGATTTTCAGCACAATTCGGTTAAATCTGCAGCGTGCTACCCATCTACCTGATATCTTCATTACCAGCAGTAAAATGTCCATTCAGAGACTAAATATTTTGTTTACGGATTAGGGATATCTGCATAGTCATAATCGGATTCTCCGTGTCTTGTATTCACATGTGCTTCAGTTGAATTTTCATTCGTGCTATTGTTTCTTGCATCATCGTAGAAGGACAAAGCTTCCTGTTATAAAAATAAATATTGTATTAAATTGTCTGGAATGTACCATTTTGAGCAAACATAAAAAGTGTAGGGACAAATCTGAGCTCCAAAATTAAATAGCACAGATAAAATGAAGTAAATAATCGTTTTGATTTTTTTCATACTTTGAGAACTGATCACAGTGATTAGATGTAAGATTCAATGGCCATGTATCCCATATTCATTTAGTAATGGGGCGTGTATTTTTAACATTATTGTGCATGGAATTGTACTTTTTAATATAATATGCTGCGATATTTAAATTGTATTGCAAGTTGTAATGAATCGACATTGTGCTCTTTTTTATTACTCGTAACTGTAGGAGAACATCAAATGTAGATTCTAACTAAATTAGTCCGACAACTCCAAGGAGAGAGAGAGAGAGAGAGAGAGAGAGAGAGTAGTAGTAGTAGTAGTACAAAAAAACAACCTCGTCTATAGTACTGTACAGATTTTCCTGGGGCTCGTGCTCGAAGCTTTCATGTCGAAGGTTGTGGAAGCTTTCAGACTTTGTGTCAGTATGATGTTCATCGCCATTAGTTTTCTTGTCTTTTCTAACCTTTGCATACAGAACGTCTAGTTTTACGTCATCTTGCTGATTTCCTTCACAGTTGGAAAAGCGTTTTCCCTTTATCACATTATGATCTTGTGTTTCATTCATATGACTCCTACCCATTATATTTGAAGGAGAGTGTAATAATTGCAAAGATAAGCCACCCCTTAATGGGTGAAACGTGTCTTGCGTTGAGTCCAAAAGGTTATGCAAACTATTAGATTTCCTCTTGAGATTTGGATACATTACTCTGTAAGGTCTTCTGCTTGTTGTTTCCTGCGTGTATGGAACAGGTAAGGGTCTATTCTGTATCCTGGAAATCCCTTGTGACACTGGTTGATTCATTATCCGGGACGCTATTTGCAATATGTATGAGCGAGAAAGTGATTAGTATTGAATTCAGCTAATACATGGTATATTAGTATTAAACATGAGTCAAGAAATTACAATTTTGCAAACTTTCTGGCAATTTATGCCAAACCATGAATGGGCATGTCATTGTTATTGCTGTAACGGAAACTGTAGTGAAAAATGTAAATAATCGAGAAAAATAGTGAACACCTTGCTGATATAAATATATCCAAGCTTTTCGTACTTTCCGTCCCAAAACCAATAATAAAGGGGCATAACTCTTATAAAAAATAGCAAGAGCACTTTGAATGGTCAACATGCGTATCTCTTGATGACCATAATATGTAATAAGCTTCATAAGAATTCACTAGAAACAGCATGAGTAGTTATATTCTCAAACTTCCGCCGTACATTGCATCCAGCAAGAAGCAGAAAAGGGCAAAAAGTCATAAACGGCAATTGGAACACAACGACGTGACTGCAGGTGCATCTTTAAATTATGGTCATTATATTATGTGGCAGTTTCGCCGTGATCTTTAAAATGTAAAATAAAAAATAAAAAAATAGACACCTCCAAACCCCAAACAAAACAATTCCCCAAATAAAAACAAAACAAAACAAAACAATAAAGAAGAAAACCAAACAAGAACCTGAAAGACAAGTTGCTTTTACAATATTTTGCTTTGCACCGTATACAGCTTTAGAGCAAAAAGGGCAATAACTCTAACAATCTCGATCGGCACTTCTTCAGATGACAGCCATAACATTTACAAACTTTCATGGCGATGCATGAAACAAATGCGAGTCTAGTCATGTTCGATCAATTTTGTTATATATTGGATTCAGGTGCAAGTTGAAAAGGACACGTCTTACACAAATTAATGGATTAAAGTGATTTTTCCATTTGCGCATGCTTTGGGAATGACCAAAACATTGACCAAGTTTCATGGCAAACCATGAAAAACTAGGGGACTTGTGGCTCTGACAAACTCGTGTCATGTATCTTACAAGACAGAGAGGGCAACTCCTGCAAGAGAAATTGCTGCAGCAACGTAATTTGTTGGTATGTGCATCTTCGAGTGATGACCATACATTTAACAAAGTTTTATTTCAATCCATTGAAAACACCAAAAAACGTTGCACCATTAAGATTGTGTGCCAGACGGAGGAATTAAAGGTTAGTGTATGGGGAGGCAAAGTTTAATATCACTGATGACACTATGGAGCCCTGTGGGAATTTAACATTAAATTTTGGGGTTCTACTAGGATCTATAGGAATTTAGAACTACAGATCTCACAATGGGGGCATATGGACATTACACATCAGGTTCAGGCAACTCTAAACTCCAGTAGGGACTTAACATTACTGATGTAACTGTAGGGATCCTGTGCCATTACGGATACAAATGGGAACTTGACATTAGCTACAAAAAGGCAGCTAAACGTTCTATGAAAGCAAAACACACATTGCTACAGGAAATCATTATTAGAGACATACATTTAGGTATAGATGGAGAAAACGGATGATCGTAGTACAGTGGGAAGCAAATACACGCATTGTTACAGATAAAAATATTGTTACAAGCTATACCTTTGCCGTAATGTTTATTTGTGGAATGACTCAAAGGTATTGTTGTGTGTGTGTGAGAGAGAGAGAGAGAGAGAGAGAGAGAGAGAGAGAGAGATCAAATTAAGAGAGAGGGAGAGAATGATCCCAAGGCGCCATATACATACATATATATATAAGTGTTAGTTTCTTTCAACGACTATCTTTTTTTTGTAAAGAATGTGCTACCCTTCAAAACATGTTACCTCTTTCTTTGCATCTGTCCACGTATATTTCGTATTTCTCTCAACAAGTATTAAAATATTGCGTGAAAAATCTAATATCTTTGTTATCTGCTTGTCTGACTGAGTAATTAACGAAAGCCACACTGTGAAATATATGAATTCTATTCAACAGTAGTCAGTGAATCCTTTATAACATATGGTATAGGTACAAAATAATACCTGATCAGCCTTTCTAAACTTTGTTCCTATATTAACGCTACATCCTGCGTAATAATGTTTCGTAAAGAGATAGGTACCGATCGGTGCCGACTTTGATGTAACATACTGGGTGACCCCACTACATCGTACCATATTGGCACATAATTTGTAGAGCACAGATAGTTGTCAGCGTGTCTAAAATACATTTGATGGATGTTGCAATATCTGCCATTTTTATCAAAGAAAATTTCTACCTAAATTGTATTAACGTTTGCCTTAATTTGCAAAAGAAGTATAGAATTTTGCCGAATTATATAACAAATACAGTCGGGCATGAAAAAATATTTATACTTGTCATTGATTCATGAAAATTTATCGTGGTATACAGACCCGACATACGATGGTTATACAGTTCAGTGCAATTAGTGTCTTTTCTTAATTATGTGTGTTTCTTAGACAGGATCAGCAGATCAAATGTATCACTTCTGAATTGGGTTGTAATTGTATTTGTTTCTTAGGACGAGAATTGGTCACCATAACATGCCACACCCCTTTGCGCCTTGTACATTAATTTGCGAGAGCGAGTATTTAATTGTAAATATGTGTGTCTGATCATCACATATATTATCCCTTACACATTGATTTATATGAGTTTTGGTGTTTGTCTTAAGATGTTTGTGTAATGTTATCATGTTCAATCCTCCAACCCATTACTCCTTTGTTGATAGGCGTGGGTACTTGTCTATAAGAGCAATTGTATCATATCCCGTACCTATTACACACACATACACACACACACACACACACACACACACACACATATATATATATATATATATATATATATATATATATATATATATATATATATATATATATATATATATATATATATATATCTGTGCGTGTGTGTGTTTGCAAGTATGAATGTTTGTCATCCTTTTTTACTCATGCCCTCTCAAGGAATAGTAGCTTCAAAGTATGAGGTGCTATATTATTATGATGTGTGATTTTTATTTTGCTATTAATGTTTGCTATTTCAAATACCACACAGATTTTTTGTCCCTACTTTTTACCATACTGGTCATCGACCAAAGAGGTTATGGAATTGTTCGTCGTCTGTACGTTCGTGCCTTAGTACAAGATTGTTATCACTACTCATCCTAAGCTACTTAGATGATTGCCTGGAGACTTTACATGCATATTCAACCTATGTTCTAGTTGGTCCTAAATGAAAACGGTGCAGTTCGGACATCTATAATGGCCGGAGCAGAGGCGATAATAGTGTTATTGCTACTTTTCTTTATTGAATGGTTTTACCGGTATCGGTTTTTCACTAAAAGACCTCTTATGATTACTAGTTGTTTCTAAATAAAGATGATGTCGATCTGACACACAGTATAAAAACATTCTTAATACGAATAAACAAGAAGAGGTCATACTGTCGTAGGGTTTTCATGGGAAGACTTCTTATAATGTCCAGTTAGCCTTAAATGCAGATGGTGCTGATCTGATATCCATTATGGCCGATGCTGCAGCCGTCTCGAAAATCTTGGTATTACAACTCTTGAATGGAAAGTCAAATCTTAAAAATATTTTTATGTATACTTCTATCAAATAGATAGTTATATTAAAACAGGGTTTCACTAATATATTTCGTATGATGCCTAGTTGGTGAAAATGGTTTCAGTCATGTCATACATATAACATGTCTGCCACGACTGTTTTAAACAGTATTATTAGTCAGAAATCTCCCTGAACGGATATAATTATTCTGGTGGTTTTCTCGAAAACGATTTCTAATGATATCTGTCTTGTCCTAGACGTAGATGGTTCCAAGCTGACAGCAGCTAATTTGACAATCATGTTATGGCTGAATAGCATCAAGACTCGACAGTTAAAAAGAGGAAATTATCCTATCTTTACTTACTTTAAATTATGTTGAGGGACTCCGGTTTAAGTAGCATTGTAGTATTAAATTTTGTTCAGAATAATTGTAGGTCTTCTGACCATACATTCAATATAACAGCATAAACGTAATACAGAATTCATACATACATACATAAATAAAAGGTATTTGTCATTACGTAAAACTTGCCAGTACATTTAATTTGCATTTTAAACTAATCACCTATAGTTTCGTTTTGAAAAGACATACAACATCGTGAATGAAGCGAAATACATATAAGTTTAGTTATTTCTCTCGTTCTTTTACTCTCTCGTTTGGAATAACAAATGAATATCTTTATCTTCTTCTGAAGTAATTAATTTTATGTAAAGTTATCATTTTTAATTTAATAATGAGGCAATATTTTTAATGTTTTCAATTCTATCATAAACAAACGTACTACTTTAGTGGATGAAAGGGTCCCCGATCATGCTAGCTTGACTATTCCCCTGATTAAAATAACAGATACTATTGATATTATTAATAAAATATACACTAATAAATCAGCGGGTCTAGATGAAATTGACCCATAAACTCTAAAAATGTCTGAGTCATTGAAAAAATAATTAAATGTAGTATCTGTACATTTCCGGAGTGAATGAAATTAGCAAAAGTATTTACAAGTCAAAAGGGCAATTAAACGAATTAACCATCAAACCTTTGACCCATATCTGTTCAATTTGTACTTTAAAAATTATTTTATAAACATGCCAGATAGCATCTTTTCGATATCTTACCAAGTGCCAAGTCCTTCATAAATCACAATCTTGTCTTTGCAGAAACATTCATGTCAAACCGCATTGACGAAAGTATAGACCAGTAGCTACTAGCGATCGAATCAGGCAAACTTACTGGCGCAATCTTCATCGATTTAAAAAGAAGTTCGATTTGGCTGATTATTCGATGCTCATTTAAAAACTATCAGCCCACAAGTTTCTTCAATCTCAGTTGCTTAGTTCATGTCGTATCTCACAAATAGACTACAGGTTGTTCGCACGGGTAAATATACTTCCTAAGGAAGTCATATTTTAAGCGGTGTTCCTCAAGGATCAAAATTAGGACCTCTTCTTTTTCCATTGCTTATAAATGACGTAGCTTTATATCTAGTGCGACTCCTCAAATATTTTGCTTTCACGTCAACAATATCTACCTGTACTAAAACATATTTTTTTATTTAATGGGGTCATGAAACATAAGTTTTTACACGATCTTTCTCCAGATGATATATCTATCCTATCTGAGCTAAGATCATAAAATACTGAAATATGAGGTCATTTCCCTAAACATTACAAATTTTAATTCTCCATAGATCCTCACTTATTGTGACATCGGTAAGGTTCAGTTCCCATAAGAGTCTTTAAGGTACAGGACGTAATGTTAAATTGCCACAAGACTTTGAAGTGGCCTAAAGGCTAACTTTAAATTTCCAATACGACTCTATAGCGAGAACAGTGAGGTTAAATTACCAGATGTATGTGTGTGTGTGTGTGTGTATATATATATATATATATATATATATATATATATATATATATATATATATATATATATATATGTGTGTGTGTGTGTGTGTGTGTGTGAATAGTCCTGCCACTAATGTTAATTCTGATCCAACTCTTTAGTTATGCTAAATTGCCATAGACGACCACTGTTCCCCGATATACTGCTCACGACAATTACCGTAATATGCAACCAGTTAAGCGTGGTATACTACTTTCATTTTACTCTGCCAAAATTACAACGTATATTGAAAATCGAATTAGAGCTCTTGGTATGTGTATCATGCTAACGAGATCTATATAAAGGAATACATACTAGATATGAAATGTTTTTGCTGTCTGATTGACTTTGTCGATATCTATTACTAGTATTAGCTTAGCGTAAATTCTCATGGAATCGCATCCAGTGATACTTTTATTATGGTTTTCAATTCATTTACATGAATATTAATACAAATGACATTGGAAAAAAATCATACCTGTTTTATTAGACGCATTTTTACACCACAGTGCGATCAACACTAATCCTGTGACCACCAGCAGCACCGCAACTCCAACTAATCCCATGCCGATCACTGTCGTTTAAAAGTTCAATGAAATAAAGAGAAATGTTAAATATGTCAGTCAGTTAACTCTGATCATGAAGGTACCAGTCCTGAAAAGATGTGGAATGAAATTTATATCACTTTGTTTATCTCTCTATCTGTCTAGCTATCCATGTGTTTAACAGTGTATGTATGTATGTATGTATGTATGTATGTATGTATGTATGTATGTATGTATGTATGCATGTATATATGTATGTATGTTTTTTGTAACTGAGCATGAAATGACGAACAAGATGAAACACGTTTCTTTCCAAATGAAAAATGATTTTTTTCAGAGCCAAACCCGTAGAATAAATGTTCACATATCATGGAGACTCAGTCAAACATTATTTTACCTTTAATATGTCTTTGCCATGCAGCTAAGAGCGCATCGCAAGTTAAAAAAAGGTTATCGTTAACGTAACTAACAATGAACGATATAACCATAAATACGGTCACATGCCAATGTTATTACTGGATCACATTAATACTTCACAGGTGCAATATTTGGTAGCCAAGGTAATGCAAAAATATTTCTCACAACTGTTTAAGTCATATGCAAAAAACAGTAAAATAATACTCTCAGAAAAGATGATGAGCTGGCAATAATTTGGAACGAAACCTAGCGTCATAATTAATGACTTAATTTTGATCAAAGTAAACTCTTGTCAATATATATATATATATATATATATATATATATATATATATATATATAATGATATCTTTTAATACAAAGCTTCTATAGTTACACGAGAAGTCATTAGTGCATTTTGAACCAATAAAAGACCTTACCTTCCATGTTGTCCTGATTAAGCTTGATCTCTGTAATGAAAACATTTGATCAATCCAATTTTCTTGTTTCATAATATTGTAATATTTGTCCAAATGTAATAAAATAGATTGTCATCGAATTGCTCTTACAAGGAAATTCCACTGTTAAATTCCAGTCTCATCTGTATGTCAGAAATAACATTGTTTCCTGACTAACTCACTTATACTATTGTTCCATGATGCCTAATGTTCTTATGTTAGAACATTTCCCTTGAAAAATGGAAATTGGTTGAAAGCAGTACCCATACCATGTTTCAATTATATGCCACTCAATCACCTGTCTAAATTACAAGTTTTAAGAGAACGTAATTTGAAACAACGTTACAATAGTTGTACCATTTTTTTTTTTTTTTTTTTTTGGGGGGGGGAGTATTTGCTTGTGAATCTTATAGTCTAATAGGATAGTTAATGGTGGTAGAACAATCACGAAATGTTAAGTTTGCTTTGCTTTTATTTATGTTTTGGATACAATTTTAGAAGATTAATCTAATTTATATAACAATTAAAAGCATCTTTACTATAGGCATGTTAACAAAATTTATATTTAGAAGTATCGCAATGATAATGATATGTCACTCCATTACGTTGTAAATAAATGTATAGAAAGTTTAGTGAATTTGTAGTGACGATTTTTCGTCTTAGCGCAGTAGCTGGCATGCTTGTTACGTGAACCACCACGAATCAGTTTGTACGAATATCAAGTTCAAAAGTTATTAGCATTACGAATGACAGGTTCATACAAGAAACATGCATGTTCGAGTCTTAAAGACATTGAAATATATCTTAAATATAAAGATAATGTGCTTATTAGTTCAGAGAGTTTGATCCTATATCGACTCTCAAAATGCTGTATAAATCTTCGGCTTTCATCGTGACAATAAGACAAAGTGTGCAATATCTTTCGTTATAGGGATCATTAGCCTACCTACCAGTTTAGACGTGAAACCTATGATTTGCAGCAGCTCTGAACTTAATTTTATTTTCTAAGCTTAATTTTTTCGATACTTTTTTATGTGAAATATATCTTTTTAAAAAAAATCCAAACTGGTTTTAAATGATCTGTTGTCTAGTCCTGTAGATGAAGTTAGTTGCCATTTATTGTCACACGAATTATCACCAAAGTGTTTGTATAAGAGATAATGCATACGATAAGATAATTTTGCTCCATAACTACTAACAACTTTAACCAAATAGTTTATCATGCTACTTTTAATATTGATAATTATGGGGAAACGACCAATATATGGGAGGTACAATTTATAGACATTCAATATGATTCTGAGGAAAGAAAGATGAATTTTTCGGCTATATCAGATTACACTTAAAGGATAAGTCATTCGACTTGGCACACACACTTTAACACAATCATATTTATCCGTAAGACAAACGCATGCACTGAAACAAATCTCTACATTAATGATGCAACTAGGGATGTGGCATCAGACGAAAAAGCAGATCCACAGTGACGGAGAGGGTAACATCACACCCCATACCATGGCAGGTCGTGTATAAACTAAGGTATTAGTACCATCCATGGTTGCTGTCTGCACATGCCGCTGGCTAGAGTTAATCTCTTACGCAAGGTTACCGTGACCAGAGAGAGGACCTGGCATTTTGAATCGGCACAGGCGTTAGATAGCGCAACTTCCCACCTAGGTGTTACAGCTTTGTCCTAGATCGGAGGAACCGCAAGGGAACAGGGCGTGATATAAATCTGTCCCCACATGGACAGACAATGAGAAGGACACAGTCCGCTAAGTTTGTTTGGATCAGATCAAAGCGACATCCAATCGGAATTGAGACGAAGGGTGTGATAACAATTTCGATCCGAATTACAACTTCTAACCAGCAAGAAAAATTTAGTCTCGCCTAGGAAGATTGATGAGCAATATAGGGTTACTCCGAGAGAACCACTCGTACGTTAACAGTAAAACTTAGAGAAGAGATTCTAAGGAAAGACAAAGTTTCGTAAAGATCAGTAGGTTATTTGTTCGATTTTTGCAAAATATTATGGACTTGTAATTGTAATTATGTGTAGTATGTATACTTAATTATTAGGACCGTTCAGTACGTAGAATTACCTTTGTAGTGTTCATTTACAGGCATATTTGAGTATTATGAAGATTGTTAGCGTGTTGTCAGAATTAATTTTGTAATTCGCTATTAGATTACTTCTTAGTAAACTAATGCATTTATTCTTGTCATATATGAGATTCTACACATGCCTGAATTGTGAATTTGGAAAATGGTTGAAGTGTGCTAGATTAGTTAATATGGATGTATGGATATATCAGAGCATGGATATTTGAATCTTTGTGTACTTTGTATGAGCTGTAATGTAAAGAAATGTGTCTGATTGTTGTGATATTCTTTATTATAATGTGAGTAGGAATATGTACTGATGTGACGCAATTTATTGATGTATGTATGAGAAGTAATTGTTACCGTGCTTTTATTACGAGGTTGCTTTACCATACAGGAAAATATAAGTATTTCGATGTGAATGAATGCGTGACTGAAGAATTTAATAGCCGTTATCTGATGATAGGCTGGGTGTAGTGTGAGATGAGAGGGCTCAGGAAAATATTGCATCGTCCTTGTGTTTTCACAGGAAGCTTTTCGGGGGACAGAACTTCCGGTTCAGTGAGTCCTGAGTCTCTAAGAGGGGAGATGGAAGTAAGACTAGCAATGCAGTCGAAGTCAACAAGCCTAGTCGGTAGAGAGTCGAGGAGAAGGATGAAAAGGAGTGGAGTAGGAGAAAGTGGGAAAGGAGGAGCAGTATAGAGAAGTCGAGGAGGAGAAGAAATTTGGAGAAAGTCGGGAGGAAGAGAAGGAATTGGAGGAATAAGAGAAACGAATACACAGATGAGTAGAAAAAGAGGACAGGTGGAAAGCTATCTCCCACTGCAAATCAAATGATCCAATAGGCTATCACAGGGTCAAGCAGAAGGAGAGTACTGGGAAATATTAATCATTTGATTATTGAATTATCATCAAATTGTTACTAGTTGAATTTCACTCTTTTTGTATATTCAATCATTTAACCATCGGTATTGCTGACTGGGGGCTCTGAGCTTTACATCTATATTTCACTAATTTAACTTCCAACATAAAATCGAGCCTGAGTGGGACTTCTATAATAATTTAAATCAAATATTGGAAGTACCCCACCCTACACCTACCACAATGACGGAATAACAACCGGTCACGTCACACTCCATGACATTTCATTCATTGTCTTTGGCTGCACTTCAAAATTCAAATTACACACCATCCACCTTACTCAGAAAAATGTATTCTTATTTCTCCAGGGTTAAGGTAATACTAATTTATTTTCATCATCTTTTCTTCATCAGTATTAGGAAATTGTCCAGTTTTTATTCTGCATACAGTACACTGAGAAACGGATGCTATTTTAGAGGGCGCTCACATTAATTTTTTTCCGAATTCTTCAATATTTGGAAATATATGTACCAACCGTGTCTTTGAATTTCCCTAGTGTGTTCCCAAAACCTCTAAAACAGGAATAAAATCAGCCATTTCAGCAGTTGTGGTTGCAGTAAAGTTCAAAAGAATAAACAAATTAAAGTTCTCCCTTTGTATTTTGAAGCCATTTAAGGTTCTGCGAATAAAATTGCAAAGTGAATCACTAACTACCAACACTTTAAATCATTAAAAATATATTAGCATGATATTGGAATTATTAAACAATGGCCGACCATTAGCAGATAACAGTTTTTCATTGGTCATTTTCCAATAAGAAACTTCAATTAAAATATGAGAATGTGTTGCATACCCTGTTATATGGCATTTCTCAAGATTATAGACGATATGTCATTTATTATAGTCTGGCTCCCAAACCCCCACCACCCCTCAAAGTTTTATTTTCACAGTAAGGTAAGGAAATATGTCATTAGAGTCTCGCGAATTATCTGGAGTATAATCTTTGAACTACTGAAGATATTTGGATGAAACTTTAACCAATCATTCATATACAGCATGTCACATACCATAACTTAGACCTTAGTCTTAAGGTTAAGGTCACATTTAGAGAAATATAAATTGGCTACCTCTATCCATGTACAGGTATAATATTTGAACCAATCAAGATATTTTCATGAAAACTTAGTCTGTTACCTATATGGACTTAGCATTATCTCGCTTATTCAGTCATATCCCTTATCTTTAAGATCAAGACAACCAATACAAACAAACAAACAGAATTAAAAACAAACAAAATAATGTAAGCAAGTTGCATGTTTCCTTATCCCCTTCAGAACGTTTCATGAAATGTTACCCACTTCCACATTTTATTATGCAGCTGGCATATATTAGTTAAAGGGTCGAGATCATTTGATGGGAAAAGACAACGAGATGGGCATGTGCGGTGCATTTGGCATTTATAGTCCCAAGATTATCAGATTTCACTGTCTTTATAGTGTCTTAAAAGGCACGGTTTCAACTTTGAGTGGACATTCTGCTGGGTTTACTGACACACTTATGTACAAGGACTTCATCCAATGCCATAATGATTTAAAATGTTTATTTTTACTATGTGTACCCTAACCGCAGTTGTCCTTGAATTTTTTTCATCAACTTAAAATGATCATGTCTCAAACAAAACTGCGTCACTATAACGTACTTTCAAGATTGGTTTCAAAACTGCTACAACTACTGTGTAAATCATTCCAGTTCAAACTGTCTGTTTTAGTCAACTATATCTGCAATTACCAATAAACTCGTCGTTTTGTGTATATTGTGATGGGATAGTTATATGGTGAACAAAAATATTACGTCTCTATGACCTTATATTTAATAAAACACAGTTGTGTCAATTAAATCTTGACTCAGAGTTTCAAGACCTCTCCACCTATTGCTTTAAAAACCTAAACCGAGAAACAATCTTAGAACAAAAACATTTCACACAGTGTTCATGATTTTAAGTACTATGTCAATATTACGTTTTTTTTTTTGGCAAATCATAACACCTTGTATCCTAGGAATTAGGCTAAGAATGAATCATAGAATGAAAACATTTCACATTAAAATTAGATCATTATGACACCACCACCACCACCCCTAGGACATTGAACTGTACATAAATATGGCGCTATAAAATGGTGCATGTGTTCAAATCATAACACCTTTGAGCCTTTTACAAAAAATCGTAGATGTTGAATGCATATGGCTAATCAGTTATATCACAAACATAAACTGGATTGTTGTAACCTGTCATCTATGGTTAGTTGACCACTATCAAGCAAAGTGACTGATGTCACCGAAATATGGGTTATTTGGTAAGCTACTGCTCACTAACGACCACCTCAAGCTCAGTAACAACTATAGCTGGAACGAATAAGGCATGACTATAGCTGGGGAAGGTAGTATGTTCTGGAACTGCTCCCTTGAGATTTTACAATAATGAATTATTAAAAGCTAGGAAAGATGCCGAAAAACACAACTAAATGGAACAACTAATGAACCTAAACAGTCTTGGGGCTTTACTCACCAAATTCCATTCAGATTTCACAACTGATGCATATAAAATATTCAGTACTGTTGATAACACAATGTACGTCAAATTGTAATGTACTTATCAATTTGATTTTCGAGAGGAAGAGAATGTTATTAATTTTGACATAAATTTACAAAAACAAAGGAAGAAACAAAACGATCAACCAACTATGTAAACGAGCTTGTATTTCAAACCCACTTTGAATGGGATTGTACTTTGTGGCCTAGATTTACATGTAGATTTTGATGACAGGTCACATCCTGTCTCCAAATTTCTGACACACTTTTAATTTTAGTGGAATATGAAGCTGAAAACTTCCGTGCATTGTTCTGTTTCTAAATAAGGAGCTTTTAGATACCTCAGAAACTTTTAAAAATAGGCTGAGAGGAAAGGGTTTAATATTTTATAAAAAGTTATGTGCGTTTGGTTTTCCTTTAAAAAGGTTTTCCCATCATTATTCATGGGAGATGAAGAACAAGTCTGGTGGATCTCATACTACTGAATCAACTTGACATAAACGGATGCACATCAGATGTTTATATTAGAAATTTGTATCTTATTGATGTCGAAACGATCATGTTTCTTTTACTACGCATCCTATATAATTTAAATCATCCTAAACAAAATAAAATAATATTTTTCTAGGTCTTTAGCAATATCTTCGCAGATAATATCAAAATATGTTGAACACGGACCGATGTAAGGCCTGATGTTTCTCTTTATCATCAAATAATCAAAGAGAAGCCTCGTCCATTATATGCCTTGTTTTATGAGAGAGAGAGAGAGAGAGAGAGAGAGAGAGAGATGTTATAATGTAAACTTTCACCCGGAAACACCTGAGATGACCCCTACGATCCCGTTGCACAACCAAAGGCTTGTTCTCATTCCCTATGCTAAGCAGCGTATGCAACCGCTTTGCTAATAGGATACTATAGTACTATGCAATGGAACTACTTAACCCCATTAGCTTAAAGTGAATATGGTGTTTAATTAAAACTGCAATTAATGTGAAAATGTCAACATGCTTTATATTAGGGTGTAACTACCCTAATGTACGTGGAGGCTTGACCAGCCTAATTTCAAACGTTTTCCGCAATCTGAATCAAACAGAAAAAAAGACGAAAGAGTAACATTTATAAAAATGTACAGAGTTCCTTTAGTATTATTAACCGCTCCATAAAGGACACTTTTATGAATCCATGGTGAAGATCTCGTTATAATTATCCAAGAAAACCTGCCTAACAGATGAAGCTTATGGCTCATTCTCGCTGCCTTTTAAGGACATAATATTGAAGATATGGACTGTTAACTCCGAATTCAAGAACCATATGCATGTCCATGCACGTTTATGTGGATGATATCTCTTTCGAAATAAAGCCGAATGTATTTCCGATGGATGACTAAAATAACACAAACTCTTTCCAGAGCAATCAAAGGGCATAGGTAAAAGGAACAATCTAATATATATTTTCTTCAGCACACAATAATAGAATGGGGCCTTTAGGACTCTTCTCTCTATAAAATACATTTATTTAGAAACGTCAAGCATATGACCCCCTTCACTGTTCGTTACGAATATATTTCACTGTGTGAATAACTGTTTTCACCAACATTTCTTTTCATTCAGTCTATGGTGAATAAATATCATTTTTCTACCGGTATGAACCAAACATTAGTGCCACCAAAAGGTAAGGAGTTGTCATACGAACCTATGCTCTTTTGATATTGCATTTTAGACTTTGAATCATTTTGATGTAAACAGAAAGAAAACAAATTAAACACACAATGTACTTGTGATTTATGGATATAGTGAAACTGAATTCTTTGAGGAATCTGGCTTTTCGAACAATTAGCTTTGTAAAAACAATGTAAATTTTCAAAAACAAACTTTCAGATGACCTAAACAGCTGGAACAAAATTTGACTACAGTTTTACAGTAATGAAAAAGAATTAATAAAAGAAAATATATTTGCTATGCTTCCTCTGGTGTACCTGTGTATGATAAACATCAAAAGACAATAACAAAGTATCTTAACATTTAATTTTTGTAATTTATGTTATGTATATTGGATTTAATTTATATTTGATTTAATTTAATTGTTTGTTTGTTAGTTTTACATTTTTTATTTCATTACATGCTAATGTAATGTAATTTTATTTACTGGGTTTGACGTATTCCCGAAATTCATTTTCCAGACATTCAGTTCAGTTTGACCTGACTGTTTTTCGTAAACAACAATAATAGAAACTTTGTATTTAATGCTGACCTAGTCCCTGACCTTGATTCAGAAATCATAAAGAGTTGAAGTGAACAAATTTTTTATTCTTTCTTAGAGTAGATTCACGAAGTCAAATCGAGCCATACTTGGAGTACGTGACAACTAACATGCAGCAATTGTTTCAACCTCTTTTCTTTTTTCGGAGGATTGATCCACATCCGGGCATCTGTTTTGCGCCGTAGCTAAACTTAATATCGATGTATTGAGAAATAATAGTCATTTTTGCCGTAACACTTACGAAGTCAAGGTGTTTTATGTTGCGACCAGTTTGAGATGAATTTTAAATTTTTCTTCACAATATTTGGATTTCAAGAGATCATTTTCTCTTGGAAATATTTGTGCTCTAAATTAATTATTGGACAAGGACAGTTATCGAAATTGACAAAGAATTAAAACACTAGAATATTCTTTTCTTTGATTCAACAAAGAACTGTTGATACATCAGGACGACGCTGACCACTGCATATTTCATCGCCTTACATTTTGGATTTCATCGGGATTCGAACATAGTTTCATTAGGACTTTTTATTACTAGGACTTCTATTTTGTTAATTATTGGATTATTCTTGGATTAATTTTGGATTTTGATTCGTAAAACAGTAAGTTCTTTTTCTAATTTTTACCTTCTTTTCCTAGGGAAATAAATTTTTTGTTAAATTTTACAAAGCTTGTTGTCTTCACTCTTTTGTTGTTGCGTTTTTGTAAGAGCCTAAACGTAACACTTAATATAATCTTTATGCTACTTCTGAGTATAAATCCAGATTGACTCTTAAAACTTTATGAAATTCAGAATAATCTCCCTTAATGCACACACATATTCGCTTCGTGTATAACCATCCCCTCAATCATAAAACGTCTTACTTACCTCAACATTAAAAAAAAAAATATTTTGTAATCATGTTTACTTCTACGCTTGCTGGAACGGTCTCGTATTTTAAGATAAAAGGAAGCAGATCGTTCGATTCTTTACGTGTGCCCTAACCTTTGTGCAAAGTTAAAACAAACAGATTAGAAACGGAAGTTGCAGCAATTTACTGTGATATTAACACTAGGATACATTGTAAAATAAATAGCAGTCTCTGGAGAGTGTGGTTCTATGGAGACATTATTTTACCGGAGCTCAATTTCCCGATTTTATAAAAATGGTGTATGTATCGTATAAATAGTAAATGCACAAAACTGCAAATGGGTTTTGTTCTGGTGAGCCGGCGGAAATAACGAGCTTTATATGGCGTAGGGATAAATCGACACGGTCAGGACGATACATATTTCTAAGATATATCAAACGAATTCTTTCCCCCTACTCAGATCAAAACACTAATGCTGTTTTGTATTTATTACATGCAGCAGCAGAGGGACTGGGCCCACCAACTTTTTCGTCCAACAGGACCATCTATCAAAAACTCTTCTGATAGAAGGTCTTATTTCGCAAAATAAACCCTTCTAGCCAGAAACTATGATGACTAAATCCTCTTTTCTGGCTAACGGGGTTATTTCGACAGCGATAACCAGCCGCTATAAAAAATAGTTTCTTCACGGGGTGACGTCGACGACGACGTTGGTGGCGTAGTCCCTCTGCTGCTAATCATTTTAGGATTTTTAGTTAAAAAATGTATCTAACCCAACTCGGTATCGTGTCCGAGGATCGTGTAAATTTATCGTCACAAACCCGTGTGGTTTTCGTTGAGCATGACTAAAGAAATTTTTAAATTTATTGATGCCCATGTCACCACTGCACCAGGTCTGATGAATATTTCTCAGCGTGTGTGCGTCAACTCCGTTAAACACCGCAAGAACGTTACAGTTATCTCTGATCACTTTTGGAATTTGTGTATACCGTTGAGTCACATAAATGACATCAGTGTTTTTATGACGCCCACGGGAAAATATTCTCGCAGGGTTTGTTTGTTTATCCATCATGACATCATCGTACACTACTAGGTTGTTAATTGATCCATCGATGTCATCAATGCCGGGTGCATCACTTATGTCAGTTATGAATTCAACTACGTTTTCGTCGGTCTCAGAAATGCTTGCATTTCCAATGATTGTTTTTGCACTCTCGTTAAAATCTTTTAGCACTTGATAACATCGCTGATCGTCCACAGACGGTGCTATCAAATATAATTTATCCCACTTCATCCACTTCATTATCAAATTCAACAACAGCTGTGTTTTACCCGACCCAGATGGACCTATGATAATCATTCGAACAGAATTTGGTAGCACTGAGTTATGCTTGATTGGCTCTTGTCGCTTTGTCGCGGAAAAGTCAGTGATTTCTATTAGATATATCATAAAATAATATGAATTTATATTGTGTGAAATGCCGAGTACGTACCCCAACTACGGATACGACAACAATTACAACAAAAAATAATCGACAAGCGCTTACAGGCAAGTGTGAACGATGTGGCACAAAAAAATTTAGATTTATTAAAAAAAAGCGGAGGTGATATCGCAGCCAAGTTAACAGCGCTGCCAGGAGCTCCGTGGGCTAAATATCCAGGAGAAAAACATCTTCCAGGATATAATTACTGTGGTCCAGGAACCCGACTTGATATCAGACTTGATGCTCAGGATCAACCAAAACCCGGTGAGTATCCGATAAACGCTATCGATGCAGCGTGCCATGCTCATGATGTAGCTTACCGAAGCAAGGATTTGCAACAGCGCCATCTCGCGGACTTGAAATTAATTCACGCGTTAAATGCAATCCCTGATAAATCTTTCAAAGAAAGGTTAGCGTCTTGGTTGATAAAAACTGCAATGAAGGGTAAATTAGCGTTAGGTACTGGTATATAATGGAGTCGATTTATTATTCCTCAAGCGGATACTGGAGAGGTAACGCGGCAATTGATAAACTTGCCAGCGCGGCATCAGTAAAACGCGCTGTTGCCAAAAATTGGTTATCCCGACAGGCAATATGGCAAATTTATCTACCGCGCCCTAAACAAATTCACTTTGCGCATTTCGATGTTAGTGTACCAAATGAGGTTCATCAGGCTGATATATTATTTCTGCCACATGATACTATCCGAAGACGCACATACAAGTACGCGTTAACCATAGTTGATGTTGCCAGTAGATACAAAGATGCGGAACCGTTAACAACTAAAACAGCATCTGAGGTTGCTTCTGCGTTTGAGAGAATTTATCGGCGAGGACCTCTGCGATGGCCACATCTGCTACAAGTTGATCCTGGCAAAGAATTCCAAGGTGCAGTATCATCGTTGATGAAACAACATAACGTCACCATACGACGAGGACACACTGAAATTCACCGTGATCAGGCAATTGTTGAGCGATTCAATTGAACACTTGCTGAGCGGTTATTTCGATATCAATACGCGAGGAAATTCATTCAGGATACGAGATCACGCGAATGGGTTGCAAGATTACCAAGTGTGATAACTGCGCTAAATAATGAAATTACCCGAACAACCTACATGAAACCTTCCATCGCGATCACAAAAACACAAGGTGTTTTTCAAAAAAATATACCCGTACGACGTGATTCTTCAGCGCAGCAAATACTGGGTAATGTTACTGTAAGATATTTATATGAACCAGGCGAACTTGAAGGTGGTAAACGAAGAGCGACTGATCCCATCTGGAGTGTTACCACACATAGCATATCGACCGTGACAAGATCCACTGGCAGACCAGCAATCTACAGGTTGGATTCAACTGCTCCTCAACGCGGATTCACCCGTGAGCAACTTCAGGTAATTCCCGAGGACACACAATTGCCGCCAAAATCACTGAAGTGACTTAACTAGCGCTGGCACCCCGACGTCGATTACATTCAAGACAGGTCAACATGAAATTATCACGTGTATGACCGCGACTGTTATCTTTTCTGTCTACGGTAAATTGTCTTGAATTTTTATTCGAATGCTGCCATAACATTATACAATTACAGCTCGCACAGTGATTATTCTGCTGTTGTTTCAGCGCAACAACGAAGTCAACATCAAGATCAAAATCGCGATTATTTTTTTTGTCACTCTGTTTGTAACCGGCGAGTTTTTTCTTATTACATCACCATCGGTGATGCTGTTGTTTTCATCGCTATCAGCGTTTGATTTAAAATCCGAAGGATTTTCCAAGACAATTCTTCGCAGTTGAGATGTTCTTCTGACTCTGGACACCGCCAAGTAGACTAAGTTTGACCATTCGATTCGATCATCAATGATCCAGACAGTTGTATCTGAAATAGTTAGTCCTTGAGAACAATGAATGGTCATTGCGTATCCTAGCGTCCACGGGGATTTATTCATCGCTAGTGCATCCTCGACAGCATCGATGTCAACTAACACAATATCATTCAATACTAAATTCTGTTTCTCTGTCTTTCCTGGAATATCAACATCTATATTTTGTAGCCGTGTATCAGTTGGTCTATAACATAACGGCGTTGGCAGCATTGGAAACTTTTTTTTTGTAACTGAAATAGCTGTTGTTGAAGTGTGTCTCTGACTATTTTTCTACTCGCCACTATCAAATCGTTTGGTTTCCACACGCGTAAAAAGTCACTCATCGAAGTTTCAGGAATCATCTCGCGCATAATTTCACATTGAATTTTATTAGGTTGTAGCCTGATTAGTTTTTTAAATTCTTTCAGCGTTGCATCAAGTGCTCGGTAATCATCAGACACTTCTTCGTGATAATCAACAAAATTCCCCAGCCAATCATGCGGAGATGCGCCGACAAACGGAGGTGGTTGACCGTGACCTCCGCACATAACGACTGCGGTATTTTTCGTTAGCAGCCAATCAAGAAATGTTTTTAACGTTTCCAGCGGCACCGTACATATCTCGTCCCAAATTATTATATCATTGATATATTTTGTGCCCATTCGATCTGGCGTCCACGTACCGCCGCTGTATTTGAAAAAGCTGTGATAGGTACAAGAATTGACTCCTCGCTGTTTCATCTCCCTGGCAAGTCTGTGTGTAGGTGTTAGCACAATCATATCTGAATTTCGAAATAATTCAATCGCTCGAGTTGTTTTACCAGACCCGCCCGGCCCGTTCAAATAAACAGTTTTGTGTCTGGTGATTGGATCATCCACAGACGGTGCGGAAGATATTTCTGGCATCGTTGATTTATAATAATTATCCTCTGTTGCAACATCAGCGGATTCACAATACTCGTGTAACATCTCGGCTTTTATTCTCCACGAACCCCATTCATCTCCGCCGCAGAATTTCATTATATCGGTCAGTGATTCTGAATATTTCTTGTCGATGTAAAATGAATCCGTGGCAACTCTGACTGAATTACCAGGAAATCGATTTACCATCGATAACAAATTTATAGAAACATAAGCCAGCATTGAAGATGTCAAATGTGTGTACTGAGGCGATTCTCCGTCGATATAACTTACAATTGTGCCCAACTTTTTCCCGTCGGACAAGAACACATCCTCCCTGTTACAAAATATGTCTCTGGAAACCGCGTCGGCGATTATAAAATCCAATTCAGCTTCATCGATAATCAACCGCGAGTGATGCATTTTATGATCAAATGCTGCACCCTGAGTAAATTTACCGATTATTCTTCGTCCAAGATCTTTCGCTGTGATTTCACTGTTTTTGAGCCTAATCTTGAGAATTTCAGGAGCTCCTTCGCGGATAGCATCAATAGGAGTTTCTGGACGTGCTTGTGTCCATTCTTCGATAACTTCATCGAGAGTTACACGTTCTGGTGTTGGTAACCAAACTGATGTCTGCGGTCGATAACATATGATTGCTTCGCTGACAGTCAACGATACCAGTATGCCGCTGTCAAGCATGTATCGCAATAACACTATTGGTACCCAGCCCTTTTCGACGAAGTGTCTGCCAAACCAAACATAACAGCACGGATGAAGTCCCGTGGCGAATTCAAACGAAGTCACACGAGCAAATCCTGTCAGGTCAGCGTCGGGTAAACTGCCGTTTACGGCGACTCGTGTCATCGAGTTCGTGGGGTGTCCAAACTGCGCAAAGTATTCGCGGCACTCGCCGTTCCCGAGAAAGCTTCCTGGGTATCAGGCAACATATCCACGGAAATCATATCCCGGTAGTCATACCGGGTATTCCACAACCCGCCATGACCATACTCGACACAACTTAATTGTATATCCGAGAGAAACTGACTTCGGGTTGATCTCCACGAATTTCTTTCTCTGGCGGCGTGAGCGGCAACACTTGGAACTGTAAAACAATTAATCAATAATTGCTCATCGCTAGCATCTCTCATATACATTTTTGCGAGTTTTTTCATTTGTTGGTCCAACGATTCTGTTCTGTATAATTCTCCGTTGGGTCTCACAAATTGATCATACTCGGAATCTTCGGAGCTCCTAAATAACCACACCGACACAGGGTCGGTTTTACTCAGCGCGTAAATAACCTCGTATATGTTTCCACGATAAAACTTGACAACACGGTCTCGTGGAAATATTGTAACCGCATCAGTCCACGCGTGCGAATTATGATCAATAATTTCAATCAGTGTTCCTGACTTTTTATAATGCTTCGAACTGTATAATATTTCCCCGGTTAATGGTTTTACTGTTATTGAGTATTTTAATTTACTTGATAGCGCAGCAACATCATTTATTGTTGCCCCGGTATTCTTAACCGATTCACCCCAGGCTGTTATTTTTTCACGCCGCAGGTCGGTTAAACCGTTTCCTCGCTTTGTGTTTTTAAAATGTTCCATTACTCGCTCGGCTACACAATTTAACACCAACGACGTAGTCATTCGCATCGGAGCGAGTTTATCAATTTTTGTTTTTTTTACCGGGTATATTCCATAAATGACTGCGGTTACAGGATACGCTCGAGCGTAATATGGTATATCAATCCCGGTCAGCATTCCTGGTTTACAATTGCTGCTTAACAGAGCGGTCTTTCCGTTAGCAAGAACAGGGTCGAGTTTGTCACGGATAATCCACGTATCGTCGTCGACGTTGACAATAAATTTTATTCTGAAAAAATATTTCTTGTCGCGTTGATTAATATAATCAATAATTGTTTTTGCTCGGGCATCAGTCATTGTAGCATCGATGATGTCCTCGTCGCGGATAATTTTAAATGTCGACCATACATGAGATGCGCCGTCGTCGCGGAATTCTTTCTTACCCTCGTTGATAATATCGAACAGATCAGTTAGATGCCGTCGTCGTGGATCCGGGTTTAGCCTGTCAAGATCGAATCTCCCGGCGCCAACTGCGGTTAGCCTAGAAAACTCCTCCATTGTTATATTTAAGACAAATATTTAAATAAGAAAATATTATATATACAATGAACACCTGCAGATGGTTAAAAATTGGATCTGTAACAGTCTGTGGTAAGCCCTGTAGGAAGGAATTCTGCGGTGAACATATACAGAGCATCAAACGAGGAAGCACATGACCTATTCGTTGCCTGCGATGTGGCATTGGTGTCAGGGGTAAAACACAATTATGTGCGGGGTGCGGGGGAAAACGATACCGTGAACTCAAGCGATATTACAATAAAAAAAATAACGGAGACGCGCTAAAATCCGAGAGTGATTATATAACTAGGTTTTCAGACAAATTATAAATTAGACAAATATATTATTATATAAATGAATCAAGAATTTGTCTCACATCCAACCATTAAAAATTATGAAGCATCACGACAGGGAATAGTTAGAAATAGCAGGTTGAAAAAACCAGTTGGTAATGTTGAAAATTCTGGTTATCTAAGATTTAATGCTGGAGGGAAAAAATATTATAATCACAAGTTCGTGTTCGAATGTTTCTTTGGAAAAATCAAAGACGGTCTTGTAATTGATCACAAGGATCATAATAAACTTAATAATAATTTATCCAATCTGAGAGCAGTGACGCAGAGTGAAAATTGCAAGGCTGGGAATGCTGGCTATAACAATAAAAGAGCCAAGAAGGTTGTATCTATAAATTTAAATACAAATGAAGAAATAATATTTCAATCGACATATGCAGCTGGCAAGCATTTTGGTATTTGTAGGGCTTCGGTACGAAGAGTCGCAGAAAAAATAATTAAATCCGCGTTGTCAAAAACATATAATAATCAGAAAATTATATTTCGTTATTGTTAGATAATTTACTGTAATCCGAGAATTTTCCAAACGGAGATAACTCTGCAGTGACTGCGTGAAAATCCGAAGGATTTTTCAAGTCAATGATACAGTTATTTCCCCCTTGACAAGTCAAGGTGACAGGTACGAGCAGACGATTTTCTGCACAAGGAAGTAAATAACTTCCCTTGTTTTCTCCTTGACGCTATCAAGGTGACAGCGCAAGAATGACAAAGTACTTGATGAAATCAAGAATAAACGTGTATTTATCTTTTTTTTCACAGACAATATCGTTATTTTATTACACTTGTTCGGGTTTATGGCTCATCTGTGGTTTCCACACGATTATTATTTAAGAAAATACGCTTTAAACAAATCACGCTGAGCTATTTCTGGACTTTCAAGTATCAGTCGGTTTATATACAATATCGTCCTAATACTGTATTGGGGTTTCGAAACCCAACGAAGTTGCACACGTACTCTGTTATCGCCCCGTTTCGGGGTAACCTTTTACCCGGAAACAGGGTTGATTTCAGGGGGTAGTGTGCAACTTGTTGGATGTAGAATTATAACCCCGCATTGTGTTTGTACCGTCTTATACTACTGTGTAAGCTTGCTAAAATGCGGTGGCAATTTAGAAGCTTTACAGATGTAAATACTACATGTTATGTGTTATCCCCATACGAGCCTTGCTAGCATATCAAATGGTAAGCTAGGAGGTTCACAAATGGGGAATGTCTCGTCGTTTCGCAAACACACCCTCTGGGCCTTCTAGACGGTTATTTGGCAGTTTAGGGGCTCAATCGGGAGTAAGTGTTTCCGCCCCCTCCTGAGTTTGGTAGGATGTCATAAGACACCCTAGAGACTCAAGGAGATGTGATGTTTTTTTTATTTTAAAGATTTAAAAATATATATAAATATGAATCAAGAAAATATCAATAATGTGATTGATGCTATTCAAAAATTAGAAAAACTAGGATTTAAAATATTACTAAATGTTGAAACTATTCTGTCAGATTTTGAATCATTATACGAAGCTAAGTGCGCAGGGCGTTATATTCTTCCTGCTCAATATCGATTCATAAAGATGATCCAAAATAATTTGTATAAATCGCTAGCCAGCGTAGCGGAGACACAAATAAATGAATTTGTTCCACTGTCTCGTGCAGTCGAAAAGATCAGGCTGGCACTGGCAGCCGAGTATGAAACTAAAAAAATAATTAACAATCGGGTCCGGAAATTAAAGCATTGTATGTCCGCTGAAAATCCAGAGAATTTATCAAGCAATGATAGCTTTGTCACCGATGACGAAGTCATTCACGAAGTCAACGGGAAGTAAATACCTCACCTTGATTGCATTTTACTTGGAAGTGAAATACTTGGAAGTGAAATCGAAAGTAAAAAAAAGTAATATTTTTTTTACTGTGTAAATTATGCAACTGTCCGATTTCGTTGATTTTCATAGCAAAATACCCCCCATGAATCTATGACTTTGGTCTGTTTCGTTGATTTTCATAGCAAAATACCGTTATGAATCTGTGACTTTGGTCTGTTTTGTTAATTTTTACTAGCAATTACCGTTATGAATTTGTGACTTTGGTCTGTTTCGTTGGTTTTCATAGCAATATACCCTATTAAATCGAGGAAAATGGACAATTTCTTTGATTTTTACTAGCAAATACCCTATGAAAATCAGCGAAATTGTCAGTGGTAAAAAAAATGTGTATAAAGTAAAATATTTTTGAAATTCTTCGAATTTCAGGATGGAAATGTCTTTGACATTTTTAAAAATCCTAAAGGATGGAAATGTCGAAGATATTTTTAAAAATCCTAAAGGATTTTCACTGCAGTATTTTATCAAGATGATCCCGTGAAATACACGAGTGAGCAACATTGAGGATTTGGTCTGCATCACAAGTAATCATCGTGATATTGTTTTCGCGGAGTTGCTTCAGCTGAAAGTCTGTCAGTAAAAAGTCATCATTGCCGTGTTTATCGATGATTATTTTAACAACGCCGGGGGAATGATTTCCGGTAAATATTTTTCGGATGAATTCTTCAAGCGCGCTTTTGTCAACGATGGAACATTTCACGTGTTGATACATGCTATTATTTTCGCGTTCATTTAATATAATATATTATGACAGTGCTGTCGCTGATGGTGATGTCGTTAGCGTTTCCCACAGTGCTATCATCGTCGTCGTCGTCGTTGTCAGCGAAATCACTGTCAGTGGAAACACTTTGTGTTTCATCATCTTCATCACTGACAACAAAATCACTGTCAGAATCACGCTGTGATTCACAAACACTTTGTGTTTCACTGTCAGAGAGATTTTCATCATCATCATACTGTTGGTAATTCGAAGATTTTTTGGACATTATTATGATATGATATTATTAATTGAAAGTCCTTTAAAAATACCTTGTATTTTTACGATGGAAATCGTTTCACGATGAAAGTCCTTAGGAGGAAAATCCTTTAGGATTTCACCAGCAGATTAATACTAACAGTCTCCCCACGCAGGTCCAACAGTCTATGTTGTTGGTCAGTGACTTTAAAATTCATCCTTGTCAGCGTCGGATTATGACACCGCAACGATACCGGATTGATTGGCTCTTGCACAATCAAAAATCCAGGCGGTTGTGTAGGAGTAAACGAATACAGTATAAACCCTTGCTGGGCTTGATTTGATATTGTTGTGTCTATGTTGTAACTGCCATCGATGACATCACATACAAGATTGACCGCGACGACATCAGTGATTGCTACGAAGCCCGGAGAAATATGCCGGCCATCGCTCGCTGTGGAATTATCATGTGCCAAGATAACGGGTTCTGGTAGTGTTCGTTTGTGTTGTGCAAGTATGTCATCGAAGTATTCATCGACGATATCAGTGACGAATTTTCGTAGGATGACCGGGGAAACATATCCTGGTAATTTAAAATTCGGCAGTTCAGCTTCGGTCAGCGAGTACTTATCCAAAAATTGTTGTTTAATGATGGAGCTACTGTCGGTTACTACCTGAATCATTCGTTGGTTAATATATTCCATATCTGCGGCAATCTGATTTAATATTTCGATTTGCTTAATAATTTCTCCACGTGAACCTGTTACATCAGAAAGATGTTCTTGGAAGCGTTGCCGTAGATGCGCTAGTTGCGCGCGGTGCTCCACATTAATAGTTTTAAAAAATTCAGTAATTTCGCTCAGATAAACACGAAATCCTAATCCTCCCACTCCCGTTGAATATGTTGCACGAGTAAAAGTCAACACAATATCGTCGCCATCGCTAAGAGGCGGGATCCACCTATCCACCGTTGCACCTTTTATATCATCCAGACGCGGCCTATAACCGGGTGAAATTCCGTGATATGACTTCGCGTCAGTGATATAATCTGATTTTTCGGGTGCAACGGGTGGTGTCGGTGGTGCCGGTGGTGGATTTCGAGGCCATCCTAATACTGTTCTGATTGAACTGTTATAAATGTCTACGTGGTAACCCGGCGTTGAGATTTCGATGATCGTGGACAGCGTTGGCTCGTGTGCAGTGATTGATATTTTTGATTCTTTCCCGGTGATACGTTTTATTTGACGTTGTATTTCTTTGTTGATTTCTTCGATCTGATAACTTCCAGTGGGTAACGCAATGACGTTCCAATCTGGGGTTCCATCAGTGTTATTCTGATACGAGAAAACAAATGAGTTATTCGGCAACTGTCCGTGAAATGATGTCGACCTGATATTGGGCCAACTGTGATATACTCGTAATTGTGCCAACGCGATTTCGGTAACTGGAATTGCAGTTGGAAAATTAATGCTGAACTCTGGTTGCGTCGAGGACACTGATATCATTGTGGTCCTTGTCGGAGTTGTATTCGCGGCTATGTCGAGCAACGCTTGGCGCTGAATTATTTCCATCGTTATTGTTATTGTTGGTTTTCAAATGAAAACCGACCCCCCGCTCATAGTCGTTATATATACCGGACATCAGCGTGAATTCAGAATCTGATATGTTGTTGTCGTCTACACTGGATGATATCAACGAGGACAATTTCGAGTAGGCGCTGTTGGCCGCGTTGGCTAGTTGCTGATACTCGTGTAATTTTGTTATCGCACACGAGAATATTTTTTTTGCGATGATGTTGGCGACTCACGCAATTGTCGTTGAGGCCGAAATCGCGATGGGGATAGCGATTGCAGCAGTTACTGGTGTCAGCGCAGACAATAGCACACCAGTGGATGCAACTACCGCGGATACCGAGTACACTGTTATGTCCAGCACGGTCACACGGCGTTTGTATTTTTTTATTTTTGTTGCGCATCTGTCAATGGTGTTTTTCAACGTTGATTGCCATTCGCGTACCTGATCATACCGGTATTGCTGAGTGCGCAATGACTCTGTCATCGGTGTTGTCGTTGATGCTGATTTCATTATTCAATTACGCGGTAACCAATTGAGGCGTTTCTGCGACGAATTCCAAACACCACCAGTAAGATGTTGCGGTTAATTTTTTGTCTGCGGCTTCAAGTATAAATATTTCTTCGGTTCCGCTGTTTAGTATTATAGTTACAACCCCGGAATACTTATCGGTGGAATGTCTCCAAGGATATGTTGTGAAGATTTCAAATTTAGCGGCTGAAAACACAGACAACCTGTACACGCCAGTGACCGTTGCTGTGTATTTGATAGTATTATTTTGTCGGGACCATGTTGCGAATCCCGATGATACCGTGAATACGATGTTGGTGATATGCCCGGGAGTAACTGTAACGGGGACTTTAATCAAACTGACTTTGTTAACGATCTCAGGAATTCCCGATACGATATCCTGCTGTGTTTGTTTGATCGTGTCAATGTCGGTCTTGATATCAACGAGTTTCACGTCGACGACTGGAGGAGTCCCAAAGAACTTATCCACGGTCTCACCAGTTTTTTGAAAGTTTCTTCGAAATCTTGTAAACGCGCCCACGTGAACATCATACTCTGCCCGCAACGTAGTTAGTTTACCGTCAACGGTGTCTACGTATTGTTTGTTTGCGGCATCTTCGGGACCTTCCGGATTTTTTAGAACGGTTATTTTGTTGCCGTTCATGCTGAGTTCGCCTGTCATTATGTCGCCGGATTTTGCTACACTCGTCGCTGCGACTCTTCGTGCATCATCTCGCAGCATCGCAATTGATATCGACGAATCTCTGATTCTGCCGCTGTCACTGAATACAACGATGTTGTCCGCGACAGCTCCAATAACCCTGCGAATTATGTCATTCCACCTAATATTACTGGTTTTTAGCTTGCCATGCCTGTCCTGAAAAATAACAACCTCATCTGGGTCTATCCCGGTTAGATTTAAAAGATCATCAATTTCATCTTTGGTCGCATACTTCGATAAATCGACGTCTTCGCGGCGCTCCTTGGATCTGCTTGATCTTCCGTAAATATCAACCATTATCTGTTATGGGGTTGTTTAAATTTGGAGATGATTTTTCAACGTGTATTCATGCACGACTTTATGAGGAGGAATCGCTGGATGTTTTGTTATCGCGTCAAGAACATTCAAAACCTCCTGACCGCATATCGGAGGATCGGTTAGTGTTTGTGTTGGTAACGTTGACTGCCAAACTGGAATTGAAAATCCTTGAACGTACCTGAGAAACTCAACTGGCGGTGCTAGCCCGTACGAATCGAAATAGATAATTCCACGCGGATCGATCGCGTAAGCAACCCAATGAGTCCCAGGGCCTTCTCGGTTGTCAAGATTAATAATTCCTGCTTCCGGATTATTCGGTCGTGCTGGTAATTGATCTCGCATAAATACACCTTTGAAGGATTTTATACGTAATTGTTTAGCTGCATCGAGTAGATCAAAATTACTCGCTGGAAGTGTTTTCAAAACCTTTTTGGGTACCATGACGCCGGAGTTCCCGGTAGTCTTAGACCCGCTCCGTATTGTTCCACTGGAAGTTTTAAACGATTGGGCTGAGGCATAGTTGTCTTTCGGGGGCGTCTTGTTGGTTTTTGTGTTCTTGTTTGTCTTTTTTTTTAGACTTTTCTTGTGCAAAATTCCTTTTCCGGTTACTTTCTTTAGTGCCATTCCAGCAGCGGTTCCAACTGCTCCTAACGCGGCTGCCTTTGCCGCGGCGGCTGCTGCTGGTGCTAACGCGGCGGCAATTATTGGAAGAAATGGAAGTATTCCGCCGGTCTTTTTGACCATATCTTTAACCGCAGCCGGAGAGAGATCAATTCGAACTCCAGTCGTGCCCTGCTTCGCGCTGTTGAAATGTTTTAGCTGAGTTTTAGTCAGCGACAGCTTGTTTGGACCGCCCGCTAGCTGATCGTGCTTTAACGTTATTGATGTCCCACATATGCTCGCGTTTTTCGATTGTAATTTCTTCACCTGACCAGGAGTCAGTGACACATTAACGTAACTGTATGACATTTTATTTAATATGATGTTGATCTAATTGTTTACAAGTTGCTGCTAGCAATGTTACATATTTTCCACTGGAGCATCGATGACACTCATTCGGCCGCCAACACCTTCAAGTAGCATTGCTTTATGAGAGAGTATGACAGCGATCGCTCTAAAACCACCAGCGGGAATATCACCAACTTTAGCCTTGAAGTGTATATCAACGACCGATTGTTTGGTTAGATCAAGATGTTCCAGCGAAAAGTAATAAATCGGATACAACGCTGTGAAATCCAACTGTGATATCTGCAAGCCGGTATCAATATTTTGATCACGTCCCATAAATGTCATGAGACGATGATACGCACGTGCAACCTGATTATTTCCAAAATCTATCGTTATATCCCCGGATGGTTCTTGATACCCATTTATTCGCAGCGAAACTTCAGAGACAGCAAGTTTGTCAAAAATCATGTGCGAGCGTGTTTGATTATTTACTCTTGTGAGATCCTGGAGTGCCACGAAAATATGTCGTGGTGCTGATACTCCCTGCTGTGATGCTATGTGCCACGTGAATTGGCCAGTGGCACTCTGAATGGAATCTGTAGATGTTGTCAACCATGATATCAATGATTTACCACCTGTGTCCATGAAAGAGAGCAACCGTTGCTCTTCAGCTAACGATGGGGACATTACTGGCATCCACAAAGCAAGCCTTGATAATACTACTTTACCGGCAGCGACACCAGCAGTATCCTCTCGCCAGATAGCGTCGTTGTCGTCACCCTTCTAACAAGTACAACTGTATGCTTGGCTCCAAAAATAACCTTTCTGACATTTCTGCAGAACCCAAAGATGTGAGACAGCGGAATTGCACATGAAAATTTTCTACGATCACCTGATAGCATTAATTTACGTGTAGCAAAACCAAGATTGTAATTTGGATTTGTCGCCGAGACAGCTGTGACAGCTGCTGGTTTGTCTTGAGTACCTGGTAATTTATCGTTAGTTGCTGCAAAAGAGTTAGCTAACATTGAATATCTAGTAAAATGTATTCCTTCCGGACGATCATTATTATCCTTAGCGAACATCATAGTCGGACCAGCCGATCTAGTGTAATCATCTGAGTATCGTGCTAATCCGACGATTGTCGTGGCAACGTCAACGTTATCCTGAATCGTTTCAATTTCTTTTCCATCGATGCTCTATGAGGCACTTCTGAATAGTGCCATGATGCCGTTGTTGACAAAACCAACCTGGACATTATTATCGTATGGCGTATTAGCGACAACATCTGTTTCAACTTCACCCGTGACTTCAAGGAATGCTTCAGCGGGTAAGAAATATCTACTTGTATCATGTACTTGTAATTCAATTCGCCCCGGCTGATTGGCTGATCTTGCTTCGTAAGAATAATACTGATAATCGCGCACAGACTCATCTTTGAGTATTGGTGCATCCATGTCGAACGCTGGGTCAGATACTCGTTTGAACATTATATAAAATTATCGTCGTCTAAAACGAAAACCACTTCCTGATATCAGGCTCGTATTTATTTGTTCGGGTTGTTGAGTCACAAGAGATACGAGTTTTTGATTTGCGGCCTCATTTATTACTTTACTGACATCCGTGGGCATAAGTTCAGTGCTCGGCAATTTTACTGGCGGTGGTTTAACCGGTTTTGGTTTACGTGCTAACCGTGACAATCTATCCTTGACTGACGTGAATGCTTTACCCGCAAGATTACCAACAGCTCCAAGGGCTTTATCCTTGACAACATCAACCGCTTTCATCGCCAATTGTTTCGCAATCGGTAACGCCCTAGGGGCCATCCTTGAAAACAAACCCGTAACAACATCACCGAGACCATCTCCGTAGGTTGCTCTGTAGACCGGTAATCGTGAATTCACTACTCTGACTGGAATGGGTTGGGCGTTGTGTATAATCATGTTATTCAATTGCTGTTTCTCTAACTAGTCGCTGTAATAACCATCTGCGAGTTCATTAACAAGTTCACGATAGATACCGATATCCATGATACCACGCTGAAATAGTCGTTGACAGATATCAGAGGCTTCATTAATTATTTCCGGAGAGTTATTTCCGGCACGTTTTCCTCCGATGAGCACTTCTAACCGAGATACATCATCGATGATATTATTAGGACAAGCAATAAAACCAGACCCTAAACCGCTCCCGGATGTTTCTTTAGGGTCATCGAAAAATTCCTCTTGAGTGGCTCCCTCATCGGAGGATGATTGTGGTTGTTGGCGTTTATCTATTAACTCTGCCAATCTCTCATTAAATTTTATGTAACCAGGATCGTTTATATCAACGGGTAAATCATGGTTACCAAAATATACCGCTTCTGCCCATTTCTCGAAGGTGTCAATTTTTTGTTTAGCTTTTTTTCTTAAAAATTTTTCTCTGTCATCAAAATTATTTAAAGCAAAAGCGGGAAGATTCCAAACCACCTCCATTTTATCAAGACCGAATTTCGTAAACAACCCCCGAGGAGTTTCTTGCTGGCTCTGCTGCAACGGAGGAGGAAGTCGATATAATTCTTTTGATTCTTTTTCTGTTGGATCTATGACGACTTGCGGTTTAGCTATTTTTTTCGGAGTTGGTTTTTTATGTCGCTTTGTTTGTCGCATTTGGACATCAAATCGATCTGATCCTGACATATACTCTCGATAAAATGAATCACTGGTATCTAACCGTTCAACACCCCGTTTTATTTTATAAATTCCATCGAGAAATTGTTGTTTAGATACCTTTTGATTAGGATCTTTAATAAACTTTTCTCGAGAGTGATAAGCCTTAGTAGCGTCAGCGCCAAAAGTAATTATTTCATCTCTGTTCCCGACTGGGTATTTTTTTATTTCATCCACAAAACCTTCTTCAAAGTCTGTTTGATAATTAAATCCTTTGATCGGTTTCGGTTGAGCCTTCTTAAGTTCTTCTATTGCCTGAAGAAGACTTTGTTGCTGTTTATCAGGATCAGGTTTTCCTATGATAGCGGTTTTTATTGTTTCAGTAGCTGTTGTTACGGGTTTAAATAATTCTGTTGTACCCTCCGTGAATTCAACTTTTGCTTGCTGTTGCGCTTGTAATTTTTCTCTGACACTATCACGAACAGGAAGAAATTTTTTTTATTGCTTCTAGTCGCTCTCGAGCTAGTCTAGCGGAATGTGCTTCTCCAATGTTGGCCATTATTGTTAACCCGAATTTTTAATTCGCAATGGAAATCCTAAAATGATTAGCAGCAGAGAGACTACGCCACCAACGTCGTCGTCGACGTCACCCCGTGAAGAAACTATTTTTTATAGCGGCTGGTTATCGCTGTCGAAATAACCCCGTTAGCCAGAAAAGAGGATTTAGTCATCATAGTTTCTGGCTAGAAGGGTTTATTTTGCGAAATAAGACCTTCTATCAGAAGAGTTTTTGATAGATGGTCCTGTTGGACGAAAAAGTTGGTGGGCCCAGTCCCTCTGCTGCTCATGCACATTCTTTTAAAATGTCTTTAAATATTTTAGAATAAAATTCAAAACGAGTTGCAATTTTAAAAATGTTCGATCCACTGAGTCTAGACATATATATCCGTCTTACCTTTGACATGATGAAGGATAATGGTGTTCGACTTTGATGTAATATTTGTTTCTTGATTTGTAATATGGCATGTGTACTGTCCGGCCATTCTTGATTCAAAGCTAGGGAAGGCTGGTTTGTTGCTATCGATAATGGCTTGACCCTTCCATCGGAATGTGAAATTGGGATTCCAATTTGCGAAACAATCTATTGCGAAAAATTCATGATCCTTGGGAGAAAAGTTGCTTATGCTGAGATTCACGGACATATTGTTAGGTCGATCTGAAAGAAATTTAGGAGGAAAGAAATGTTAAGTTGTAAGAACTAATCTTATTCAAGTGAAATCTGGTTCCTTCCAAAAAGTTATTTCAGGTCCACCGTTATCAATTTTTGTATAGGATCTCTTTCAAAATGAAATCTTAAAAACACCATTCAAAGACATTACACACTTCAAGCACATTGTGATGCTGAATGCTCGAAAAAGTTATCTTTGCTATGGGGATATCTTCTGGTGGAACATCGTCGCCTCTTTCCGATGCGAGTAGAATTACGTTGACTCTCTGAAAGAGACTCGGAGGTAATCGTAGCGATACTTCCCAAATTGGTAAGTTTTCACGGGTGAACGTCCGGATAGATGTATGAAGAACAGGTTCTTGTAAAACGATAGTTGATGAAAATAAAATGCAACCACATTTCAACAGTTGGTGAAAAAATAACTGCACTTTTAATTCTCGTTGTTTTTATTGCAACTATATGATGAACAAAGGCAAGAAGTTTTTTTGTCGCAACTAATACGAAACAAATTATTTGCACTTCAGGGACTGTCAGTTTAGAACGGGTACCAGTAAATGTAAGTCTCTCGTATGGCGAAGCTCCAGCATGCTCAAGCAAGAGTCTATTTAAAGAAGACTACGGAGTGTCCCCGTTCACTCTGAACATCGTCAGTCTTTTCTGCTGATTGATGAAAACAATATTTTGATTCAGATAGTGACCATTTTGAATTATCATTGTGCCTGTTGTTGTGACTCATATTATCCTCACAAAGAATTGATGACGTGTCATCACTAATTGCAATGTAGACAGTAGTTTGGGGCTACAGAACCTAAAAGATTTTCCCGTTTATTTATTCAAACGTTCCAGAATATTAGAATAAGAATTTCCAGAGCAATCAAAAGCATTGGTAAAAGAAACACTCAAATACTTATTTTCTTCAGCACACATTAAAAGAATTAGGTCATTTAGGATTCTCCTCTCTATAAAATAGATTTATCTAGAAACGTCAAACATATGACCCCCTTCACTGTTCGTTGCGAACATATTTAACTGTGTGAATAACCGTTTTCACCAACATTTCTTTTAATTTAGTCTATGGTGAAAAAATATCATATTTCTACCGGTACGAACCAAACATTAGTGCCACCAAAAGGTAAGGGGTTGTCATACGAACGTATGCTCTTTTGATATTGCATTTTAGGCTTTGAATCATTTTGATGTAAACAGAAAGAAAACAAATTAAACACACAATACACTTGTGGCTTATGGATAGAGTGAAACCGAATTCTTTGAGAAATCTGGCTTTTCGAACAATTGGCTTTGTAAAAACAATGTAAATTTTTAAAACAAAAACTTTCAGATGACCTAAACAGCTCGAACAATATTAGACTGACTACAGTTTTACAGTAAAGAAAAAGAATGAATAAAAGAAAATGTATTTGCCATGCTTCCTCTGGTGTACCTGTGTATGATAAACTTCACAATAGAATAACAAAGTATCTTAATATTTAATTATTGTAACTGATGTTATGTATATTGGATTTAATTTATATTTGATTTAATTTAATTGTTTGTTTGCTAGTTTTACATGTTTTATTCCTTTGTATGTTATTGTAATGTAATTTTATTTACTGGGTTTGACGTATTCCCGAAATTCATTTTCCAGAAATTCAATTCAGTTTGACCTCACTGTTTTTCGTAAACAATGATAATAGAAACTTTGTATATAATGCTGACATATTTCCTGACCTTGATTCAGAAATCATAAAGAGTTGAAGTGAACAACTTTTTTATTCTTTCTTAGAGTAGAATCACAAAGTGAAATCGAGCCATACTTAGAGCACGTGACAAATAACATCAAGCAATTGTTTCAAACTCTGTTGTTTCTTCAGAGGATTGATCCACATCCGGGCATCTGTTTTGCGCAGTAGTTAGACTTAATATCGATGTATTGAGAAATAATAGTCATTTTTGCCATAACACTTAAGAAGTCAAAGTGTTTTATGTTGTGACCAGTTTGAGATGAATTTTCAAATTTTCTTCACAATATTTGGATTTCAAGAGATCATTTTTCCTTGGAAATATTTGTACTCTAAATTAATTCTTGGACAAGGACAGTTATTGAAATTTACAAAGAATTCAAACACTAGAATATTATTTTCTGTGATTCAACAAAGAACTATTGATACATCAGGACGACGCTGACCACTGCATATTTCATTGCCTTACATTTTGGATTTCATCGGGATTCGAACATAGTTTCATTAGGACTTTTTATTACTAGGACTTCTATTTTGTTAATTATTGGATTATTCTTGGATATATTTTGGATTTTGATTCGTGAAACCGTGAGTTCTTTTTCTAATTTTTACCTTCTTTTCCTAGGGAAATAAATTATTTGTTAAATTTTCAAACCGTGTTGTCTTCACTCTTTTCTTATTGCGTTTTTGTAAGAGCCTAAACGTAATATTTAATATAATCTTTATGCTACTTCTGAGTATAAATCCAGATTGACTCTTAAAATTTTATGAAAATCACAATACTCTCCCTCAACACACACACCCACATATTCCCTTCGTGTTTAACCATCCCCTCAATCATAAAACGTCTTACTTACCTCAACATTAAAAAAATATATTTTCTATTCATGTTTACTTCTACACTTGCTGGAATAGTCTCCTATATTATGATAAAAGGAAGTACATCATACGATTCTTTACGTGTGCCCTAACCTTTGTGCAAAGTTAAAACAAACAGATTAGAAACGGAAGTTGCAGCAATTTACTGTGATATTAACTCTAGGATACATTGTAAAATAAATAGCAGTGTCTGGAGAGTGTGGTTCTATGGAAACATTATTTTACCGGGAGCTCAATTTCCCGATTTTACAAAAATGGTTTATGTATCGTATAAATGGTGAATGCACAAAACTGCAAATTGTTTTGTTCTGGTGAGCCGGCGGAAATAACGAGCTTTATATGGCGTAGGGATACATCGACACGGACAGGACGATACATATTTCTAAGATATATCAAACGAATTCTTTCCCCCTACTCAGATCAAAACACTAATGCTGTTTTGTATTTATTACATACACATTCTTTTAAAATGTCTAAACATTTTAGCATAAAATTCAAAACGAGTTGGGATTCTAAAAATGTTCGATCCACTGAGTCTAGACATATATATCCGTCTTACCTTTGACTTGATGAAATATAATGGCGTTCGACTTTGATGTAATATTTGTTTCTTGATTTGTAACATGGCATGTGTACTGTCCTGTCATTCTTGGTTCAAAGCTAGGGAAGACTGGTTTGTTGCTATCGATAATGGCTTGACCCTTCCATCGGAATGTGAAATTGGGATTCCAATTTGCGAAACAATCTATTGCGAAAAATTCATGATCCTTGGGAGAAAAGTTGCTTATGCTGAGATTCACGGACATATTGTTAGGTTGATCTGAAAGTAAATTAGGAGGAAAGAAATGTTAAGGTGTAAGAACTAATCTTATTCAAGTGAAATCTGGTTTATTCCAAAATATTATTTCAGATCCACCGTTATCTATTTTTGTATAGGGTCTCTTTCAAAATGAAATCTAAAAAACACCATTCAAAGACATTACACACTTCAAGCACATTGTGATGCTGAATGCTCGAAAAAGTTATCTTTGCTATGGGGATATCTTCTGGTGGAACATCGTCGCCTCTTTCCGATGCGAGTAGAATTACGTTGACTCTCTGAAAGAGACTCGGAGGTAATCGTAGCGATACTTCCCAAATTGGTAAGTTTTCACGGGTGAACGTCCGGATAGATGTATGAAGAACAGGTTCTTGTAAAACGATAGTTGATGAAAATAAAATGCAACCACATTTCAACAGTCGGTGAAAAAATGACTGCACTTTTATTTGTTATTGTTATTATTGCAACTATCTAATGAACAAAGGCAAGACATTATTTTGTCTTAGCAAATACGAAACAAATTATTTGCACTTCAGGGACTGCCAGTTTAGGACGGGTGCCAGTAAAGGCAAGTCTCTCGTATCGCGAAGCTCCAGCATGCTCATGCAAGTGTCTAGTTAAAGAAGACTACGAAGTGGCCCAGTTCGCTCTGAACATCGTCAGTCTTTTCTGCTGCATGATGAAAACAATATTTCGATTCAGATAGTGACCATTTTGAATTGTCATTGTGCCTATTGCTGTGACTCATAATATCCTAACAGAGAATTGATGACGTGTCATCACTAATTGCAATGTATACAGTAGTTTGCGGCTATAGAACCTGTACGATTTGCCCATTTATTTATTCAAAAGTTCCAGAATATTAGAATAAGAATTAAAAGTGCAAGCATTTCAACGATGGTTGAAATGTTATTGTGAGGGCCTATTCCATGTAAATAGCCAGATGTTCGTCAGCCAAACAATTACCAAGTTGGGAAGTATCACTAGTATCGCTTCTGAGTCTATTCGACTCAAAGAGGCAAGGATGTTTCGATTTCTGCCTTATTGTAAAACCTTAGTTTCCTGTGTTTTATTGATACATGTTCCTCTTCTAATTTATTCCGCAGAGTAATTTCAGCTAATAATAAATATTTTAGAAAAAAGTGGAAAAAGCAAAGACATATACCGATATATCGACACTGTAAGTATTATTCATCTAGGTTCTCTGTTATCCCGGATTTCCTACCACAGATCTGAAGGCATATTGAGGTTATTGCAGAGAAATACAATACGCATGGGCGTCTGCTACGCGTGAATGCCTATACCAATGACTTTGTAGCATGTTTTTTGCGGGGGTGCTGTGTGTATATTCGAAATGGTATAGGGATTGGTGCGTGTAGGAAAAGCTATCGGTGCAGAACCCTCAGACACGGGTTGAAATCTCCGTAGGGTACGAATTAAAAATTATCGAACTTCTATGATAAACATTCTCCTTTATGATATAGGGATAGCACTTTCCGTTCTGTTTGGTGTATTTATCTATCTCTCTCTCTCTTACTATATATAGAGTGGATCTGATACGATAGTGTTTGCATTAAGTACGCGGGATGGTTTAAAATTACAAAAATGGTTTAAGAAATTTAATCATTTTTATGCACATTTAAGCAATATTGCTTTTGTTTAGTCAGAAGAACCAAACCGCAGATGGTCCAGGAGAGTATTGACATAATTTTTCCTATTAATTCAAATTCCAATTACCCGCACACACCAATATATCTAACTCAAAAGGAAAACATGTATTTTGCAGAGGCATAAGTCGGATTATATTTTAAGATACCGCAATAAACATAAGATATGTGCTCTTTATATTTATGTCTTCGTTTATAGCTTTGTTAGATTTTAGTAATTATTTATTGATTACGTCTCTCTTTTGAAGATATTTCTCAACCCTTATCAAATAGCCTGTTTCTATTAGGAGACGTCATAACGTACATATTGAATTCTTTGGATATTTTAGGTATTCATGTTTGGTAATGTGAGACAGGAGTAATTCTTTGCATTATGTGTTTGGGTCGTGTTTTTATTGCCTGGTGATAAGCACTAATAAGAGAAAGATCATTCTGGTGTGAAATTAGATTTTCGCGATGTCCAATCATTAAGTGACTAGGGAAAAATTGCTCTAACATTTGTGCTCTTATAAACCTTTCAGATGAAAACGACTTTTTTTTTCTTTTTTATGTATTATATCTATGATGTGTGTTTAACTTGTGTCCATGATTGTAAATTGTAAGGGTCATTTGTAAACAACATATTACATTATTAAATTTTGTACATAATTGTTGAGGATACTGTAAGATAATGATCATTTGCATACAAGATGTTTACTTGGACATGTTGTTTGCTAAAATTTTAGCAAACAAACCTGACCTTGTTTAAGAAATCGATGGAAATTTCAAGCGTATTTTGTTGTGTCATAAGTCAGGTCTGTATATAAATGAAGACCAAGCTGGCAATTAGTCATTCCTACTTTAAGTTCAGCTCTAAAATCATTGTTAGCTGTGCTAAGATGTAATTTGAAAGGAATTTATTTAAATATTATTGGTTTGAATTACAAAGTGCTCAATGACCTTTTTGACTAAATCACTATTTTGGGATTATTGTGAATTCTTTCAAGGACAGTCTGTATTATAACAGTGTGATTCATCAAGACTGTTGACACATCATCTCATCCAAGAATATAGACATTTTAGCACATTCAACAATGGAATTCATTTTGAACACCCTATACATTTAGACTAGTGATAGAACCTTTAGGATCATTTTTAATTAATTCACAATAATGTAAGTTCTATTTAAATTTTCATTTATTGAATTTTACTAAACCTGTTGGATTTACTTTTTTCTGTTACATAGATTCAGACAAAAGAGTCGCAACATCATGAGATCCTTTAGAATGTGGTGAAAAAGGACTAACAAGCCACGCACACACAGGAGTTTGATTCACTCAGTATGAGACCCCACGCGTGTAATAACACATTTTCCCGATTTGTAAACATTTAGTAATTTAACCAAAAACTAATTAACAACTTACATTGCCGGCCATTTGATCTGAAATGTTTATATTCATTTTATATTAGATTTTTTTAAGGATTGACTGTTTATTGCTTTAATCCAACGAAGTATGAACCGAAGAAAACGATGTGCAAATTGTATAATCGACGATGAGGAATATATAAAGCTTGCACAGCGTTATTCGGTTTATATTTCGTTGAATTTATAAAATAAACAGTAAATACTTACAATTAAATTCAAAAGCATTAATAGTTCAATAAACTCACTGTTAAATACAATTCTTTTATTTAATTATATTTTGCATTTCGTTCATAAGGAGCAATAATACAGAACAGTGAAGATTCATGATGTATTTCTACAGCCAATCAGAAAAAAGTATTGTTTGTTAAAGCCACGCCCACTTCTCAGCTGAAGACGAGGCCACCACATCAGTTTAGAAATCAAAATCCATACTTGCACAATAGAAATTATCGTCCACAAGGACTGTTTCGTTGTTCTCAGGCGAAGCCTGATTTCGTTCTTCATTTTCATCATTGTTTAGGAATTTAGACACATCACAGGGCAAAATGCCATTTGGCACTGTACCTATTTTTTCTCCACATCAAGATATACAAGCAGACGATATTTATTTATTCATTTAAAGTGTATTTTGTAAGTAGCATTAGCAAATATATTTCATTTATTTGAAAAAAATTATAGTCTTTGGCTCATAATTAAAATATTTCGTAAGAAGTCTGAATTTGAGTGATCCTTTATTATAAGTATAGTCCCCATTGAGTATTATGTACACATAAAAGTAGTATAGCTGGGCGTGGCTTTAAAAAAAGTTGGGTTCATACAGGTATGTCCCCAAACAATTCAAAAGGGCATGGCCAATGAGACTGCAGCAAATCGTAATGACAAAAGAAATATATAACTATTCTTACATAACTCGGAAAATTACCATTTTAATAGTGTCTCTCAACCTTCTTGTCGGTTCTTTATTGTACCTACATTTATACAAAACAGAGAATACACAAATACGAAATCAAGAAAATGTCACAAGATAACTGCAGGTTTCTTATCATTACGCCCAGTAATTTATGAATTATGATATGCGTGTAGTATTACAAACGTGATAAGAAATCAATATTGTTTCATGAATACATACATAATACAGATTTTGGTTATAGAGAGGACATTTAATTTTCACTGACTTCAAGGCAGTCATATATGTATTTCGCAATTACAATTACACACTCCAGGGCTAGGTCTAACATCAAGATTTGCCATGTATGTTTAATCATTGTACTTTTAGCTGACAGACAGGGTGTGTCCGGTGACACTGATATATTGGCCAGGATAACATGGAAGTGTCCTCCGATTTGGATATATGACAGGTAGCGAAACAATTGGCATTGGTTTTGAAGACACCAAGAGAAAGAGTAATTTGTTCCGGGTACCCTCCGATAAGGTGTCCTTGCCCTGTTTCTTTTAGAACAATTCAACGAACTGCTCTTCTTGAAATTTACAGCGCTCAATTTCAGTACTAAGTGGAGTAGAATTAAGAGCATTGTTGTCAATATCTATGCAATTTAAACATATAAAAGTTTTCGCAGCATAGTCCATTTTACACACGCTAACACACAAGAAAAGACACACACACACACACACACACACACACACACACACACACATATATATATATATATATATATATATATATATATATATATATATATATATATATATATATATATATATATATATATATATATATATATATATATATAATATTTATTGCTTTCTCGGGATTAATTGTTTGGTCAAGTTTCAAGTGCATATAAGTTTTGTCTATTTATTTTCGCTTTGGGGTTTACATGTTACCCAATAAAAGAACTGCAATTCTGTTTATCTCCTTTATTCAATCTGATCATCATCGGCCACTTCCTTGAAGAACCTAAGTTATGTAGCAGAGGCAATCCTTTTCAATGTATTAAATTAACTAAAACGCTCTTATCACCTAACGAAATACTACGTCATTATGTGGACAAAACTAATATATTGATTCATTAATTTTAAAAATAAAGAAAAGTTTCAATAGTTACTTTCAGTCAATGATAGCTTGAATATTATGATTGACTTGTTGGTAAGTCCAAAAAAGAGTGTATTTGAAAGATTCTGAATATTATGTTATAACATTTTCGTTTCTTTCAACCTTTCAAAAATAACGTTCAAGAAGTAATAACTTTTATAAAATGATTTGCCTCTGCTTACGAATTACACCGGATATCTGCATATATATACGTGTCGCGTAACAAGGGCACGTGACAGTGACGTAACATTGTTGGAGAAGGAGAACAATTCTGCTACTGTGCAAGAAGGAAACTATAAAATACCGATAATATCCGACTGATATCAAATTCGACTAGTATGAAATTCACGGATGTAATTCCCTGTACAATCGTACAAATTTGAGTTTGATTAATAGTGTTAAAGATGATGGCGAATCCATGGAAGATGACCTACGTTCTGGAAATCTGATGTCTGCGATTGGTGAGCGGATTGTGGTTGCTGTGAAGAAAGCATATTGATGAAGATACTCGATACAAAGTGGAAGATATTTCTTTAATCACTTCATTAATTCGATTGTTATTTTTACCATACTGAAAATTCATTTGAAACTCAGAAAGGTTCTTGCAAGATGGGTGTGAAGTTCTATGTGACTCCCTGTTAGTCGTTGGGGTGGGATGCTCCCAATATTTATTTGAATTACTGAGGAATTCCCACCCTGGCTCGTTTTTGTAGGAAGTGAAATTAGTGATAGAGAGAGAGGTAAAGCTCCGAGCCCCCAGTCAGCAATACCGACAATTAAATTATTAAGAACACAAGGTGAAATCCAAAAGAATAACAATTTAATACATAATACAAATTAAACGATATTAAGTTCTCAACCAATCTGCTTCCTCTCGACTATGTGACAACCTATTTCATCACGTGATTTTAGTGTGAGATGGCTTTTCCCTGTACTTGGTTTCTACTCATCTGAGTTTACTACGCCAATTGCTTTCCTCCTTCCGGCATTCTCCGATTCTTCCTGTCCTCCTCCCCTTTTGTCTTCCTTTCTCCTCCTCCTTTTCTTTCTCTCTTTCCTTCAACGAGCCTTGTTCCCCGCCTAATTCTATTCTCCATTTCTTCTTCCGGCGTTCTCCGCTTATTTCTATCCTGTCTCTCTGAGACTCGGGACTTCACCACTCTGTCCCCAGAAGCTTCCTTTACGAAACTTTCTGTCCTTAGAATGTACTAAGAGTTTTCCCGGCAAATCACTTTTTTTTTTCTTTTTCGGGGCACCAGACAGATGCCCCCCCCCCCCATCCTAATTTAATAAAATATTTTATGTGTTTTTGTGTTCCCCCAGATTTGTTGTATTGTGTTATTTCATCGTTTTCTTAGTAACGTGAATTAGGATTTCGGGTATTTTTTCCATCCCTAGTGTATCTATAGGGGTGTACCTCCGAGAGTGATTTCATTTATCCTCTCGGGTTACTTCCCCTAGTTTGCTTTTCTGTGACCTTGCTAGGGTCTCCTAAATCCCGTGTGTGTTATATGTTTGTGCTATATGTTATGTATGCTATATTGTGTTATTGTTGGGATATCATTTACATCAAATTCTTGCAGTGTATCAGTTTTCCTATTATATTCCGTGTTTATAATACAACGGAAATTTTATTAATTTTGAATTTGGAAGATTGGTGATATCCCCTTAATGTTTTGAATCTTAGTGATTCTTATGAAGTGTATTAAATTCACCTTTCTTTATGAGATGAGACTGAGCTCCAGGGGATGTTCACATTTTTTAAAAAATTTTATGTGTCTCCCCCATGGAGCAGGTCTATCTTTTAATTATAATTGTTCCAAAAGTTCGTCACAATAGTGGTCGTTGATGATGATTAAAAAAAAAAAAAAAAAAAATTAATTTAAATTAAGTTAAATTTTACATTTCAAAATTCAGATTTTTCAAATCTTTAAAATTTGAAAAATAGATTTCTTTTCACATAAAATATTTGTTAGTGTAAGAGGATAAATAGATAGATATTCATTTTATATTTTTAGGTTTTCTAATATCTCAAGAGGGTTGTTTTCCAGACTCTTACATGGGCCTGTTCACTTCGCATAGCGCCATGTGACATAGCCCCATGGCTTCATTATCTGTACTTTCCCTCTTGAAAGCTATTATAAGTTAAAATTTTATTGGCCCACAAATTTTTATAGTATTAACTATAAAACTTAAAATTTTGTATAAAGTCTGTTTGTTAAAATTACCATCCAGGTATAATATACATTATGGTTTAAAGTTATCATTTATATTTATTTCATCTATTATGTTTTTCCTAGTGTTTAATGTTTCCCTACAATTTAAAATTACATGTCTTTTAGTATATGGACCTGTTTTGCACAGCGGACATTTTGGCGGTACCCTGACCATATGCCGTCTCGCTGCAGCCTCTCCTGTCAACCACGCATCATGCATGTATTTGAAGGCGAGGCTTTGTATTTTCAAAGAACCTAGTTGGAACCAGTGCCCCCATGCCCTTTTCCAGTTGATATATAGGTTTTCTCTTTCCACTTTACATTGTATATTTTTGGTAATGTCGTTCCGAATCCATTTATATGAGAGTTTTTCGTCCAGGTCCCAAAATTCTTTTTTATCCTTATATTTCATTAATAAATCTTTTATACTTTTAAATTTCCTAGGAGTTTCTAATAATTTCATAACTTTGTTGTTTTTATAAATTCCCTCCCTGTTCCGTAAAACGAAACCAAACCAATATATATAAATCCCTTCCCAAGGTAATTTCGGGTCGTCATTCAGTCGTTTAAACCTATTTAAAATATTTGTAATTTTTAAAATTATGGGACTTGGTATCCCTATCCCCCCCCCCCAGTTCTCTTGATTTATACAGAGTTTCTTTTATAACATAGTGTAATTTAAAGTCCTATATGTAGTTAATTATGATTTTATCTATATTATTGAGTATTATATTACTTATGTCGGTGGACTTCATTATATAGTTATGGGCCCGTTCCATTAGACATAGCGGCGTAAGTGCACAGATATCAACATTCCGTTTTATCTCGCTTTCCATTTTTTTAACAGTTATCCTTCTCTTCGTTTATCCCAAAGCAAACCCCAAGTGCTTTAACGGTATCTTTAAATGCATGGGCTGTTATGGTTGAATGCCTACCACGCCAGTTACCTATCTCTAATATCTCCGTTTTGTCCTGATTAATTTTAGATCCCAACGCTTGTCCAAATTTTTCATATTCCTTTATTAGGTGCACAAAGGATTTCGGATCATCTACGAAGTTGGTGCAATCATCTGCATGTTGTAGCATTTTCACCTCATCTGTAATATTTGGAACTTTTATACCTTTAATTTCCTTGTTTAGTTTTATGCTGATACTTAGCATTTCGATTGCTATTACATATAATAGCATAGATAGTGGGCACCCTTGCCGCACTGATCTTTTTATGTCAGATTTTTCTGTCATTGCTCCGTTATTTTGTACTCTGGATGTTATATTAGTGTATAGTATTTTAGTCCATTTTCGGAAAGTTTCTCCGAAACCAAGTTTTTCTAAGACTTTCTGTATATAGTTATGTTCAATTCTATCAAAGGCTTTTTCCTGATCAAAAAGTACCATGGCAGCTTTTTTGTCCTTTGTTATGTAAATAATCTATTATTGCAGTTATGTTTAAAATGTTGCTTTGTATATCCCTATTTTTTGGCCCACAAGTTTGGTTTATATTATTTATGTCCCCTATCCCCTTTTTTAGCCTATTACTTAAAATTCTACTCAATATCTTGTAGTCTATGTTAAGGAGGGAGATGGGCCTCCAGTTTTTCAGATCTTCTCTGTCCCCTTTTCCTTTATATATTAAAATAATGATTCCTTCTTTCATTGTTCCTGACATTTCCTTATTTTTTAAAAGTGTATTATTGTATAACCAGTCGAGAATGGGCAACAACTCTCCACAAAATGTCATATAGAATTCTGCGGAGAGTCCATCTCCTCCCGGTGATTTTCCCTTATTTATGGTCTTTATACTTTCTAGAATTTCCTCTTGTGTGATAAAGTCATCACAAAGTTTTTTAAAGTCATGGTTAATTTTCTCACAGGGAATTTTTTTCTAAATAATCATCTATTTCATTCCCTGCTATATTTTGTGATTCATAAAGTGTGGCATAATAGTTTTTAATTTGTTTCATAATTTCCCCTTTTTCTGTTATTGTTGTTGTGTTTATTTTTATTTTATCTAAAGTTTTATCTCCCCCATTCTTTTCTCCTCCCTTTTATATAGCCCCTCTGCTTTTTTATATATCCCCGTATATTTTCCTGCCCTAATTTCCCTACCCCTGCTTTCTATTTTATTTATCTCTTCCAATCTGTTTTTTAAATGGGTCTCTATATCATTAGTGTTTGGTTTTTGCATTTGATGTCTAATTGCTTCCCTTTCCATTTTTAGTTTCTTACTTTTTAAATTACAGTGTTCTATGGCTAATTTTTTAAATTTAACTTTTAATTTTTCCCATTCCAACATTATATCTATATTTTCCCTACTTTTAAGTTTTTCTATCTCCTGTTTGGTATTTTGTATAAAATCTGTATCTTTTAGGATCGAATTGTTTAACATCCACCTTCCTTGCCCCCATTTTATTCTAGTTTTAATTGTTATAGTCATGTTTATAAGTTTGTGGTCAGATATTTTAAACTCGATTATATTAGTTTCTCTATGGATATGTATTTTATAATTATTGCAATAAAATTTATCTAAACGACTTCCTTTATTTATTTTATATTCATAGGTAAACTGTTTCCTTAATAAATTTTGTACTCTATAAACATCTATCAATTTGTACTTTTTAATAAAATATTCCATTTCTGGTTTAATTCTAATGTCATTTGGTGCCAGATTTCCCTCCCTATCTATATTTTCTCCCACCCAATTAAAATCACCCCCATAATAAGATTTCCTGTAGCATATTTCTCTATATATTTAGTTAAATGTTCTAAAAAGACTTTCTTTTGTTCCCTGTTTGCCGACATGTATATATTAATCATGTGTATTTCTTCAATTATAATATGTATCATCCTACCTTTAAAAACCCCTTCTACTTCTACTCTATCCCATGATAATCCCCTTTTATTTTTAATTAAAGTTGCCACCCCCCCCCCTTTAATATCTGTATGTTCATAATCACTGATTAGTAAAATACCGTCCAGGTGACTTTCAAATGTTGCTTTTATGTCATCTTTAAACCCATTGTGCGTTTCTTGTATGAATAACACATCATAATCTAAATCTTTCGGAAATTTAAATAATTTTTCTCTATTGATACCATTTACATTAATAGACAGGAGTTGCAAGTTTTTTCCTTCCATTCCTGTCTCTTACCAGGGTGTTGCTTTTTGTTTATATTAATTTTACAAATATAATTTGAAATATAATTTATGTGCTTAGTTGTGAATTTTCGGAGGGGGGGGGGGGCACTGGTTTCCCTACCTCCCTCTGATGAAATTGTACTGCTTAAACTTTCTACTGCACTTGTGACCGTTGTTTGCATCGTACTTTCCGTTTCTGTATTGTATGTTTGAATTGATTCTATTGTTGTTTCCTTGTTTCTTGTGTCTTCCTCTATTTCCGTGTCGTATTCCGTGTCTGTTTCCGTTTCAGTTTGTCCCTTTTTCTCCCCCTCGCTATCGTTTTCTGGATCTGCTTCTTCTTCTTGCATCTCTGTTTCTCTGTTTTTCTTTTCCTGTTTGTTCTTTTTCTTCCTCGATATTATCTTTTCTTGGGGAGAGATTACATCTGAATTTCTTTTTGACCTCCTCCTCTTGGGCATCGGTGTTGACGTTAGGGGGTTTGCTGTTTGGAGGCTATCTTCTTGTTGGGTGCTTTCGTTTTCCAGGACGTCATATCTATTTTTTGTCGTTATTCCCTCATCCCTTTGCACTTCTTCTCTGGTGGTTTTGTTCGGACTCAGGTAACTCTCCCAATCTAGGGTCCTGTGTCCCTCTATTTTGGTGATGTCCAGATCAGGGAGAACTTGTATTCCTTCTTCCTTTTCTTGCCTGATTTGTTTTATTAAATTTAGTATTTCATCATGTTGCTGTTGTTGTTGTTGTTGTTGTTGTTGAGATTGAGCTTTCTGCCCTTGGCCCGCTGCTTTACTGGCGTAAGTCGTCTCCTGTTGTTCTGATTGCTCCTTTCCCCCTGGGCAATCCCTGGGTCCGTGTCCTTTCTGGTGGCACAGGGGGCAAACTCTGTCCAGTTCACTCTCCCTGCACCAGGTTTTTAGTCTAAAGCCCAGAACATAAAAAAGATGGGTATTTTCTTGGCGTCTTCACGGCTTACGTATATTAGCCTGTTGCCAGACTTTATGGGGGCAAATCCCCATACTGTCGCCATTTTGTGGGTAACTATCGTCACCCCCATTTTCTTTTTTAGTTTCTCTATTAGCTCCTGGCTGCTAACTTCCATTGGTAGCCCCATCACGTTTACTTCTGTCAATCTTGGCTCCAAAGTCCTAATGAAGGGTGCGGTTTTATATACCCTGGCCACCATCCCCTTTATGGTAAGTTCTTCTTCTTCTAGTATGGATTCTTCTCCTTTGGGATATACTACATATTTGTTCAGTCCTCCATTTTGTATAGCTTCGATTTTTCCTATATCCACTCCCATCGTATGTAGGCCCATCAATACCTCACTTAGTCTGGGTGGGTTGGTTGCTCCTTCGAAGTCTATTGTTTGACACCCAGCCGGGTGGTTAACAATCATCCTATTTTCTTCAAAAACAGTGTGAAAGTACTGTCTGATTTTTGACCGGATTGGGGCGGCTTGTCCCTCTTCTTGATCCATTTTGTTTTGTCTTTTCGGTGAAAACAACCGTAGGTTGGTTGCACTCTACTGTTACTACCACAAATAACTTTCTATTTGATATTTAGAGCCGGTCAACCCTCTCTGATTTTGTCCTACTTCTATAGAACTAACTTTTATATACTGATTTTTTGGATGATAAAGTGCAAAAACGCTGTTTGCTACTGTGTATATAGTGAATACAACTCACTCTGTAATGTCGCACCTAATCCCAGCCGGGATTAATACCGTGCAACAGTGAAAGTGTTACAAATAAATTACAAATAAATATATACTAAACTACAAAAAGGCAAATCACGAGTGGCTCCCTCGGAGTGAGTATATTCTGCTTTACCAGTACAACGGCTTACAAGTCACTAACTCGTTATCAGTTCAAGTGACTGTTAAGTTCTGGTTCGAATTGATGGCCCCACCCTTCCTCAGTTATGGTTGGATATCAATTCTAGCCCCAGTCTGTCCAGGTTAACAGACGTGCCTCAGGCCATCTGTCAAGGCGGGGAGATTTACAATAGCATCGAGGGTCCTTTGTTCTTAGAACAAAGCTTTTAACATCCATATGCGAGCGATGACACCTAACGAAGGGTTCTTGTACAAACAAAATCGCCGTAACAGTGTAGGGTCGACATACTCATTGCGCTAACACATTCCTTTGTTCCTGACTTACGTAATCGCGGGCAGGCAAACGTGACAATGGGTCTCGCATTTGTTGACAGATTATCAAACAGTTGAAATCGCCAAACAATCGCTCACCAGAAATGAAAAGAATGACCAGAAACAATTAAATGAGATTGTCACATGTGATAATATATATATTTACTTTCTTGAAGAGAAAATATAAAGTTTTGGATCCTAAAAAATGAACAGGGACCACAAATCGCTGTATGAAGTCCTACTGTAGATACAGTTTCACACTCATTTCTTTTTCGATGCAGAAGGGTCAGTCGACCAGAATCCTGTGCAAAACTCAAAGTGTCACTGGATATTTTGATGCATCCAAATTATTACCAAAGGTACTTGATAGCTACCTTACCACCCGTTCGCGCATTGGTACTTGAGGTATCCATCTATTCCACGGCAACGCACCCGCGCATAAATACGTCCTCCTAGCAGACTTCCAGAATGAGCGTGGCTTCGAAACTTCGCCACACTGTCCATACAACCTTGAATTAACTCCATCTATTTATGGATGAATCCCGTTATCAAATATTCACTGAGGAGCAGAAGATTGAAAGCTGTCATGTGGTTGGAAGTTCCGTTTTCCAGGGTATGAACGACATTCCAAAAAGTGAATACAAAATGCATTTTATTATTGGAAAATTAGACTAAAAACGTTTGAAGAGATGTATGGGTAGTGTTCTGAGGTGATGCATTAACGTTCTGTTCACTTTCAGGACATGCAACGAGATCACGTGACAGTCGATCCTAAATATGATGATGAAAAAGTTTAATTGGAGATTTAATAAAACATGTGTGACTGAATTGAAGTGGGCAATGAGCTGCGTAAGATTTGGTGGTTAACATCAAGTGTTGAATAGGGTGACGTAATGTTGGAGTGGAGTGGCTGAGGTACATAAAGCCGCTGGCATATAAATGTACCTGGTCCTCAAGTAAATGTCCCCGCATACATTTGACACTTTAGGTCTTGCTTTTGCAAACGTATCTGTGCACTGTACAGCAGTTATTGCATCTCTTCATTGTGAGTATTATGATTCTGAGTTATTAGTAACTCCAGTTTGAAATACACGTCTCCCCCCCAAAAAAAAAAAAAAAATATTGACCCATCACTGACACTATTTGTTACAATATCCTTTGTCAACGTTATATACATAACGTAGCTAGATGTCATCTGTAGGCTTCTTTCATAATTATCAATAGTTGTCGTTGTTATAATAATCAGTATTTTCTGCTATTATTATTATTATTATCCAGGAATATAGAGATAATATTATAATTGAATCTTGCCCACATATGCATGAGTCTCTCCTGCTACACCACTTGAATGAGCATACATTTGTCTTGGAAGACTGCTCGAATTGTAAGGCACTTGACTTACTCGACGCTGGTGGATTTACAATTGGAGTATTCTCATACTCTCTAGTTTGTGTTTGTTTTCCGCCTTTACTCTTTTCTTCATTTTTTGGACGACTTGACACCCTATTTACCTGACATAAACGTTAGAACTAGTTTTGTTGTTGTATGCAGACGATTTAATTGTCTTCGCTGACACTACTCATCAGTTGAAAATAATGCTCAATAGGCTGAATACATATTGCCTAAAGTGGTAATTAAAAGTGAATATGGAAAATGTATCACCCTCAGGTCATTTTACATGTTCTGCTATCTTTTCTCCACAGTGGAGTTAGTGCAAAATACGTAGAATGAAAATTTCAGACATTTTTTACTTGCAGAGAGGGACCCCATTACTGACTATGTTACAAAGTAACACGTGCAAAATGTCACAATATACCGATAGAACCACAAGAGTAGTGAAGTGGGATACCCTGGAGACAATGGGAATTACCATTACAGGACCCCTTGGGACACTCTGGAGACAATGGAAATTTAACATGGGGAAAAATCATGGGACAATCTGGAGACAATGGAAATTTAACATGGAGAAAAATCTTGGGACAATCTGGGGACAATGGAAATTTAACATGGGGAAAAATCATGGGACAATCTGGCGACAATGTAAATTTAACATGGGAATAGATTGTGGGTCTGTTGAGCGACAAAATGGAACAGGGTCGGGACCCTATTTTAATAACGTCCCGACCTGAGGGGTCTATGGAAAGGGAACATGGGAGAGGGATAGAACACACACACACACACACACAAACACACACACACACACATATATTAAATAAAAAAATGGGGTTGGCAATTGAAAGTCGATCTCTTTTCGAGAAATGTGGGTGGCCCTGAAAAGGGCCTTTGGTTTTCTTCTTCTTCTTCTAATTTCTTCCATTTCTCCACCAGCTTCTTATTTTCTGTCCTACACTTGTTCTCTTCTTTTCTTTCTTTTCTTCCTCCTTTTTCTTCTTTTTCTCTTCTTTCTGCTTCTCTTCCTCTTCTTTCTTCCTCTTCTCATTTTCTTCTTCTTTTTCAATTTTTTCGTTCCATTCTCTCATCCTTATCCTTTCCTCTTCATCCTCCTTTCCCTCCTTTATTTCTTTCATCAGAGCACTGATCATGTCCTTTACTTTTCTTAAATTGTTGATCTCCATCTTCACTCGATGGGGACTATAAGAATAGTGATCCTCGTTTAGCCTCACTAACATTTGCTCCATCATACCCAAATTGTCCAGGACGTCTTGCAATGTTTTCATTTTATCAAGTTGGTTTGAAGCCATCTTCTTTTTTATTCTCTGTAGAATGGTTTGAACGACGAACACTGTGGGTTTTTATAGTGAAAGCGCGGACGTGATGGAAAACATCCCCCTAAAACAAAATTTATATTACCTAGATCATAACCAAACAACGCGCGGACGTGAAGGAAGACATCCCCTACTTTTCTCATTTCATATGATCTACTATCCACACACGCAAAGCATTAAAATGAAACCCTAATCTACTATTCACACAAACCAACTTAAGCTCTTACAAAACCCAATAATCTACTATCCACACAAACGTACGTGAGCGCTTACAAACACACACACACACACACATACACACAGAAATAAAAAGAGTCAGTTTTTATATTCACACTACTCTACATACACACATTGGCAAATCGATTACTATTTCTTTTCTAAAGTATTGGTTAGCCCTGAAAAGAGCTGTTTGTTTTTGAACTCCAGTGACACCTGGTTAATGATGGTACCTTCCAGGCCTGGCACCACACACACATCTTCTTCCCCAGTCTCTTTTCACTCTTTTTTGGGGGAGAGCAGAGGCGGGATAAGTGGCTTCCTCTCTCCTTTTCTTCCTCTTCTTTGTTTCTTCTCTCCTCTTCTTCTTTGTTTCTTCTCTCCTCCTCTTCTTTGTTTCTTCTCTCTTCTACGATGGCTTCTGCAGCCAGCTCATTCACTATACACCTGGCATATTCCAGTTTAGCTAGTATGGTGTTCATTCTGGTGGTGTTGATCAATCAACAAGGGTAGCTAGACTGCCGAACGATTTTTAATTTATACTGAAAGCGCGGACGTGATGGAAAACATCCCCCTAAAACAAAATTGATCTTACCTCGATCATAACCAAACAAACGCGCGGACCTAAAAGAAACACTCACTCACTTTTTATACTACCCATCACTATTCTAAAAAAATGCATTAAACCAATAATATACTATCCACATACGCAAAGCAATCCAATCAAACCCCAAATCTACTCTCCCCACACGTCAAACAGCAAAAAAAACAACATGATCTTAATCTACTATCTACACCGACGTACGTGAGCACTTACAAACACACAATCATATACACAAACACATACACTCGCACCTTAAAAAGGTCAGTGTTTATATTCACACTACCCTACATACACACATTGGCAAATGGATTACTATTTCTTTTCTAGAGGTATGGGTAGCCCTGAAAAGGGCTGTTGTTTTGTTTGCTATGGCAATCTTTTAGTTTCTAAGAATGCGATGTCCTCTGACGATAGACTTTCTGGCGATAGGTCTGCTTCTTCGGAAAGAGAAGAAGAACTCTTTGGTGTCGATACGACAATCGCAAAGCCTCTGTCAGGTTCAGGTTGCTGCTGCTGCTGCTGTTGCTGCTGTTGCTGCTCTCTCTGCTGTTTCTGAAGTCTGTACTTCTCTGTCCATTCTTCTTTCTCCCTGCTCACTTCTTCTCTGAAGAGCTTTTCTATCAGGTCTTCAGTGACTTTTAACATTCTCACATTCTCTATCTCTTCTGGCTTCGGTATCAGACTGTGTCTGACCCTATGCAAATTCACGTAGGCTTCGTTTAGCTTAGCTAGTTTGGAGCACATCTCCGTAGGAGGATGAGTCGACAATGGATGGTTAGACTGGAGGCTACCCCCGACTTTAAAGTCAAAGCGCGGACGTGAAGGAAAACATCCCTCCACGGTTTTCGAGCTTCAACGTTCAATGAGTGTCATGAGAGGGATAGTAAGAAGTCAAAGAGCATGAATCAAAATTCCTATAGCCAAACAAAAGACAAAGGCATATTTTTTCAAAACACAACATCTTTTTATTCAAAATCATTTAACACTAACAAACAACTATAACATTTTTAACAATAATCCAACAATATAACATCAAACATTTTTTTTTAATCAACGCTCTACTTTAAACAGGGCTGACAACGTTGTGAATGAAATTGTGATTTCCACTGTTGGAAGTCATTAGGCCATTGATGGACACTACGTTTCCTAGCTTGAGACAAAAGATAAGCATAATGGTCACAAAACCATCGATCTACTTTCACATCGTTTCTAGAAGAAGAACGAGGATCAAAATGAGTCACTAAATGTTCTAAGGACTAACCCAAACTGCGATGATGCAGAAAATACACACAGTACTGTCCACACACCAAGGAATCTGTGCCTTGTAATTTCACATTATTGAATCGGGTGGTCTGAGCATTTCTTCTCATAAAGTCAATGATATCGTCTTCCAAAGGGGGCAATCCATACGAATCGAAATATTCCACACATCCTTCTTGAGGAAAGTAGACGGCTACCCAGTGGGTTCCTGGGAGATGACTGTCGTCCGTGTTGATCACATAAGCTAGATGGTCTTGAGGTTTGCGATGAGGGAGTTGATCTTTAGCACAGACGACAGGATTCCAAGAAGCCGTGTACGAACTGTGGTTCAAAAAGTAATAAAGTTCCCAGGTATCCATGTTTTGTGTGTTTTTTTTTCTTCTTCACAGGTACTAATAAGTCATCAATTCGATCCTGACTTTTTGCTTGAAAATGTCTGACAAAAAACGGTTTCTTCGCTTCGTCTCCCCACTCTGATTCAGGAGAGCTTCGATACGATGGATCTCTTGAGTCGTTAATGGTGGACAAGAATGTTCTCGCAAGTCTTTATACCACTGATGCAACACGACATCGTCCGAGATGAGACTCCAAGCTTCGTCCTGATACTCGTTCAATTTTTCTTCTTGACTCAGCATTAGGCATTTATCGTGTTGAATTTGACTGGGATGATCGTTTTGACATCCATAGCAATCTTTCTTGATCAATTCCGTCATTTTTTCGACCAAGTGTTTGGCAGAACAGGAGACTAAATGGGCTTCTTGTTCTGGACATCTTGACTTCATCATGATAACTTCTTCGTCTTTGTCTTGAGATTCTTCTTACCCGGTCTCCTCACATTCCATCTTCAAAGTTTCTCCACTAGGCAAAGAGGGATAACAGTCTTCCATGGCTTCTAATAGTCTAGAATGACTTCTCTCAAACTGTTGATTTCTATGGTATTGCCAAATTCTGCATACAGGATGACGTTCACTGTATGATCTGGAGGTGGATTTGCAAACTGAAGTTCCACACGAATCTGACCCGATTTTATAGGGTGGAAATGTCCCTCGTCGCTGCCTTGGTCTGGAGTGAAATCAAAACCCCACAAAGCATAGCCTCCTGCATAATCGTCGTACGAAATACCGTGACTGGTGTTGGTTCCTAACTGTCCGGTGGCTTCGTACAGGGACAAGTACGATCTCAAATAATTCTTCGCGACACCAAAGTTGGGCTCAAAGGGTCGGGTACACAAGGTCTTGCCGTCGCGACTGACTTCGATCTTGGACACATTGTAATGTTGAAACTCAAAAGGATTTTGATCGTGGGTTCCGTTGAAGGCTGAATTCCTGACATTACCAACAATCAAACGTTTGGGTAACTGTCCTTGGAACAGATGATCTTCGATCATGGATCGCTGTCCAGCGGGAATGGTGAACGTTTTCACTTCCACGCGTCGTATCGGATACTTGGCGGTCGTTCTGCTCAACGTCTGACTGACGTCGTTTCCCACTTTAGGTAACACTTCCACACGACGCACGTAAAGTCGGGCTTCTTGAATGATAGTTTTGTATTCATTGGCATGGGCCATCAAATGGAAAGCGGCACTGCTACGATTCAGTCTCAGACGGATATCCACCCCGTTCAGCAAATACTTTTCTTGTAACCACATGTCCAAATGCAAACGATCCATCAGTTCTAAACTTCGCCCTTGCAGAATTTTCTTACGACGGTCGTTAAACCCCACATTGTGAGGATTGTCATCTTCTGTCAGGACTGTGTCGCTGAACGTGCCTACACCTGCCGTGTCAGGTTTCCATACCACGCAAGCATCCAGATGAGTATTCTTGGCTTCTTTTCCGTACGTCAAGAGATTTTCCAGGTAGGCACGATATGGGTAAGTATCCATGCTGCTGCTGACCAGTTTGTTATTCAAGTACAAGTCCACTTCACTGAACAAAGAATGCATGAAATTGTTGACAGGAGCTACCCTAGCATCGCCTCCTGGATTGGTGTTGTCCGTTTTGATCACTTTCACTTTCAAATACAGGTAACTGCTATTCAGATCGATGTAATCTTCGGGTTTTCCTTTGATTTCAAACTCGATGGGAGCGGAATCCGTCAAAGAGGAGACCGGATGAAATTCCACCCAATGGGATTCTTGCATGGTCATCATGGTGGGGGGCATGGCAAACAGATCCAGTTCCGACTTGGAACAGGCGCAAGTCTCTCGGTGCATCATTTTTTTCTCTTTCTCAATAATCGAAAACGTCTAAGTCTCGAACGGTTCTTCTTTTCTTGGCCTTTCTAGCTCTAGACGTGTGAAGTTTGGTGAAAGGGTGTTTTCTTCGTCGTCTCTTTCTGCATTGTCCTTGCTGAATGCTTGACTCGGTAGCGTGCAGGGCATTTATAGGTGTGTCTCCTCGGCACAAAAGGTCTTTGCCCGTTTGCAGCAAGACATTTTTGCATGCCCTTATGAAGGCTTCTTTAGGATTTTGTTTGTAAAATGATGACATTTTGGAGAAATTCTTTGCCTTGTGTCAGTGCCGCATCTTTCAAGGCGTGCAATCCGCGTTTCACCATCGGTTTCAACACCGGGGCCACCGAACGAAAGGCCGATTTTAACATATCTCCTAAACCGTGTCCTTGCTGTCGAGCAACCCCTCGGTACACTGGATACATGACTTACGAATCGTGAGAGAACCGTTTTCGAAAATGGAGTTTCACCGTGACTTTTCCTTTGGTGAATGCAATATTCTGTCCCAGATCTCCTTTTATAGCAATGTTGACCGTGTCCAAATACGACTTGCTGACAGGCAAATAGTGAGGATGTACAAATTCGCGGTGAACGTGGTAAGTGTTTCCACATTCCTCGTCAGTGACCGTGGCAGAATCCACTTTGAAAGGAATGACACGCAGTAACGGCACAGAGGTGTGTCCCACCACGTTATACTCCACCACATCGGAGTACACAAACATCAAATTCAGTCCTTGGTTCAGTTCTACCGGGGCACGAAATAACTTGCTAAAAGACTCGTTGTCGTAAATGATTGGTAATTCGTTTTTCTTGAGCATGGCCTTTCTCATGTCCATGTCTCCGCCCAACATGTCAAACAATTCAGGACAAAATAAAATAGACACGATTTTACCCCCGTCAAATTTCATCAAGAAGCGACGAGCCGCTTTGTGGTATTCCATGGTGACACTTTTTTTGACACTTTTCAAAGCTTTCAGAAACACGACATTAAACCTGGAGGCTATGGTGCTCACCAAATGTTGACCACTAAAATAATAGCCTGAGGGAACGAACAAGTGATAGGTGGTGTACTTTTGATTTTTTGTGCCAGGGGTTTTCTTGTCATATTTGCCATAGGTATCCAAGTACTGTTGCAATTGTTCGTCATGAACTTCCACATCAAAAAAATTTTGATTGGGAAGGACATTGAGGACTTGGGTCGGGTGAATGATTTCTACAAAGCCACTTCCCAATGGGCTTCGTGATCTAATGGGATGGTCTGAGGTAATTTAGCCGTGTAACAGCACAACGTGTTCTTGGGAAACACCTCCATGGAACTGTCACTGGGTAAGGTTAAGTAAAATTGGTTTTGGTGACTCATAAGTTCTGTGGCTGTCCGAGGGGTTACTGGAGGTCAGAGGCGTGTCTCCGCCCAAAATACGATTGTTGTTGTTATTGGAGTGGTGACTGACACTGGCACTGGACACAAGGTTCCCTTGTTTCCCGTTGGAAGAGAATTTCAGGGAGGGATTGGGAAGCAGGTAACCGATGCAACTGCTCAATAAAATGGTCCACAATTGTTTGTCTCCTTGTTGCAAACTCAGATTGGCGATGGCTGCCCCGATGACACAATACACCTCGAAGATTTGGCAGAAAAAGACGATTTGCTTTTAGGTACACGTTCTCCACACCACACACACAAGGGTTCTTTTTGTAAATCTTGCAGAGAAGAACTAGGTGAAGGAGTGGTCGACGTAGCTGGGTCTGTGTGAAAGGGCATGATGGTCACTTCTTTTTATAGTCGATGACTTGCGAAGCGTCGATCCAAGAATCAAAACTGGGCGGATATCCTTTCCAACGTACTTTGACTTCTTTGACACGTCGTTTGCCCACTTTACGGGTTCTGCGTTCGAGAATGCTTTCGATGTCGTACACGTCGTCTTCTTTTTTGGTGACACGTTGTAACTCGGATAAGTAAAACGTTCCTTTGAGCACTTCTCCGTTCATGTCTTCCAATTTATAGACGGCAGGATGACGGCCATGCCCTGGTTCAGTGACAGGAAACAATTCGTCGTCCAGTTAGGTAAGTAACCTTTGTCGAAAGTGCGTTTGGTTTTGCCAATGCGTACCCATTCTCCTACGGTCAACACTCCACGTTTCTTGGGGGCAGCCCTCGTCGGGGACGTACCAAACAGGCGCTCAACCACCAGCACTTCGTTCTCGGGAGTCACTTCTTGCGGGGCACGTCCGATGCTTCGATGGTAAGATTGGTTGGACGCTTGCACCAGGTGCGGTAAGATGTCGATGTACTTCAGAGTGTGGTGATGCGTAAAATATTTCCACATACGTTCTTTCAAAGTGCGTTGAAAACGTTCCACGATGTTGGCTTTGGTTTCGGGATTCTCGGTGGTAAAAAAATGAATGTCACGTTTCTTTAATTCTTTTTGGAAAGCTTGGTTCAGAAATTCGGTGCCTTTGTCCGTTTGCCATCGAAGAGGGTGACGACCGCTTTGTTTCAACACTCGTTGCAGGACTCACACTAACTCGCTGCTCGACTTGGAAGTCAAGGGTACGACCCAGGCAAATTTGGAAAAGACGTCGATGACACAAAACAAATATTTGTAGCCACGACTGTAGCTGGCCAAATGAGAGACATCGGCTAAATCGGCTTGCCATTGATGATCGATGCCTTCCACTCGGGTGCGACTTCTGGCAAACTTGCGTCGAATGGGTTTGTGTAAAGTGTAGGTAGCTTGTTCTTGTAACCATCGTTGCACTTGAGGTAAACGGAGACTTTTCAGTCGCATTTTGGCAGCACGATACAATTTTTGAACTCCTGCGTAACCTGCAGGATGCGAGGGATCGTAGTAAATGCTGGCTAACACTTTTTCCATTTTGTGTTTGGGTGAATAAGGCACCCACTCTTGGAAGATGCTACTCTTTTCCTCTTGGAGTACTTTCTTGGATTGCAATGCTTTGCGTGTGCGACCAGCAATAGGTGTCGCAGAGGAGGATGTCGGAACAGGGGATGTCGGTTCTTGTTTCACTTCTGTTTTCACTTCTGTCTTCACTTTCTTTTTCTCTTGTGATGAAGAAGGGGTGGTCATCATCTTTTTAATCCATCCAATTCTGGAGGTAGGTGGTGTTGTTAACTTGCGTACTTTTTCTGGTGGAGTTTGAAACCCTTCTTCTTCTTCTTTTTCTGTCTTGGCCACTGGTAGTGGTGGTGGTGGTACTGGTGATGGTGCTGGACTTTTCATCAAGGTCTTAAAATCTTTCAGAGTGGGTAGAGCTGTTTCGTCTAAAGCTTTCTGGTGAAAGAGTTGTAGTCGTTGCAAGAGTTAACCGTACTTTTGCGATTTTTCTGTTTCGAACAAATCTTGGCGATCCATCAAGGACTGCAATTCGTATTGTAACTGGGACATTTCGCTCAAATGGGGATTAGGAGGTAAATGCGGGGTGCGTTGTTCTTGCCAACGATGGTATTCCATCCATCGTTTGTAAGGCACTATAGCTAGTTTTCGTCCTTCCATGGGGTTGTCAAGGGTCGATTCTGAGATCCTGCGACTTCAGAGGGCCTTTTTATCTTACTCCCATCAGTCCTCCCAACATGGTTCCCAAGACTCCTTTCAGCAATGGGCCTAACAAGAGGGGTAAAATGCCTCCACGTTGGACCAACATCTTCTTCTTTTGACCAAGGGGGATTTTCTTTTGAACCATTTGGCGAAGAACGTGACGATGTTTGCCTAAGCATTGTTTCTGGTGTTTGGACAAAGGGATCGTACCTTTCAAGACGTTCAAACAACATTCGCACACGGTATCGATGACCTCTTGGAAGCTGATTGAATGAGTTTTTTTCATAGGGGTGGAGAAGCTTTGGACAGGACAGATAACATGTCCCCATGTTTGACTAAAGGTGGTGGCATTCCTTTCCTTTTCTTTCCTTGGGGTTGTTTAGAAGAGGGATGCTTTTTGGAAGGTGACATCTTTGAATCTTCAGGAGCACCAAAACACTGATACCCCGACTTGGTCACACACAATTTTTTTATACTGGAACGCGTCGCCACTGATTGTCTTTACGTCGTATCAACTTCAGGACAGGCATGACACGTCGTGCAGGGGTACGCAACGGACTAAATCGAGTAAGTTCTTGCTTGGAGAAATCCAGTAAACTTTGTAACATGCCCGATCTTTCTAGGACTTTGATTTTGGGAGAAGGTACTTTGTGAGCAGCAGCCACTGCCGCTAAATTGGAGGGTCCTGCCACAGGGGAAGTTCTTGGGGTCATCAACGGAGAAGTTCTTGGTGTGATCAACGTCTCCAAGTACTCTTCAGTTCTTGGTGTCATCAACGGAGAAGTGGATGAACTTGAGGCTGCCGGAGACGCGGTCAAAGCCGTGGCAGGTCGTGGTTTGCGAGTGTAAGGTTGCGTCCTGGCCGAAGTGCCTCTCTTGCGACTAGTTTTCTTCTGTGGACTTTTTTTTTTTTCTGGGGACTTTTTCTCTGTTTCTTTTTCTGGGGGCTTCTTTTCTTTTTCCGGGGTGGTGTCTGGTAAGAGGAGGATCCTGCCACTGGAGAAGTTTTCCTTGGGGACCTGGTCTTTTTCTTCTTCTTGGAGCTTCGTTTGACTTTTTTCTTGGGGAGAACTTTGGGGGCATTAGGATCCCATCTTAAGAGAGAGCGAATGATGACCCCTCCTAGAGTACCGTTCCCTCCAGGTTTCAAAATGATTTGTTTTTTGGTTTGAGTGTCGATGCGGGGATCGGCCAGTTGGGTCAAAGCGACTTTGTTTTGATCAAAAAAGCGTTTGGTTTGATGAGGAATCTGAATGATCCCTTGGAGTAATTGGCGTGCCGTCACCGTGAACCATCGTAAGACTTCTTTGAGACTAGCTTCTAAGACACGAGCTCGTGTTTGTGGATTTTTTTCTCGACTGATGCCATACAAGGCACGAATCAATTTGACGGGAAGATGCGACTGAAGGGACGTCATGTTGAAAATGTGTGTGAGACAGACGAAAAGGGTCTGAGGTTTTTATAGATTTTTTTGTGGAATGAAGTTAAGTAGAGGACGGAGACGTGTACAGGACAGGCCCTCCGTCTTGGCACCAGTGGTGAAACAAGTGGGTACGAAATCGCAAATCATCGGGGGTCGTAGGTTTCAAATCGACAAGTAAATAGGCGTGTGGCGTTTGAGTGGCATCGTCGTACGCCTGAGTTAGCCAAGGTGTCCCTAACTGTTTGGCTATGACTTGCACTTGCGATTTATCTCGAGGGCTTTTAAACAAGACCACGTAATGCGCATTGAGACTGATGGTGCGATGGGCTTTACTTTGTTGAAACAAATTTTGGGTGATGTAAACGACACTGGCATTACGATGATGCCCTTTGCGCGTGAACCACAGTTTAATTTCTTCTTCGTCTTTTCCTAACATGTCGTCAAAAATGACCAAATGGTTTTGACGGGAGTCAGAGACGATGCCGTCGTCTTCTTTAGGAATGCCTTCCACAAACACGATGGAATGGCCTTGACTTTCTCGCAAGAGGCTGTACGCCGATTGCCACTCTTTGTAACACCACACGATGCGTTGAGGTGGACGAGCGATCAAATGATGTTTATGTTCGATCAAGCGTTTGACGAATTCGGTTTTGCCTGAACCGCTAGGTCCAGCAATGAGCATGTTAAAGGGATGACGAAGATATAAAGCCTCCCAACTGGCACGATCTAAGTGTTCGTCGATGACTTTGACAGTGGAGGAAGAGGGAGCAGAGACCACAGAGGCAGCCATAGTGTGAGGAATGTCACTTGTGACACGAAAACAAACAAGACGAGAGTTTATATACTTTTTTCAGGACACGTTTATTGAATGTTTTAAACATGAATACGAAATACAAAAATACATGAAAGCCAAAGGCTTAAGTACAATGATAAAAGGCACATGATAACCATCAACGTGGAATAAACACAAGTGTCTGTACAACATGGTTTGGGTAATGTTCTGACCAGTTCTATAGGGGGTAAGGTCACACAAGTGTCGTCCCGAAAGGGTCTTTCAGGGATGTCCACGACAGTCCTGTCCTGGGTGACGGGTTCTTCTGGTACTGTCACTAACACAGGTTGAAAAGTTGCAAGGCTCACAATCGCATTCCACTTCAGAAGCCCCAAACTTGAATTGTGCCTTTCTAAACTTGTTTTGTGTTTCTCTGAAAGTATTCATCTTGTTCACTTGGTCTTGGTAGTCACAATGAACTATCGATCTTGCCTAGGGTTCCTTTTTATATACAGACCAATACCGACGTGTCTATACGGTAAGGTGAAATGATTGGGAAGTCGCACTCGCTTCTGGTACACGATTTGATTGACTTTTTCCAAGGGTCGACTGACGATGTGGTGGGTGGGTAAACGTACAGTCTTGTTGGGTTGATAGGTGGTCACTTTAAAGTGTTCATCTTCTCCAGATTGCAAGGCTTCTTTCAATGCCACAAAGTTGACCACACGACTGGTACGATAATTCAGAGTCAATCCTTTCACTTTACACGTCGTGTGCTCTTCTCCTTGTTTGTCGCGGTATTCGTAGCCGTAATTTTTTGGACCGCCACTGACGAAACTTAGAATCTTGTCGTCGGAATGCTCGTCTGTCCAGGCTCCTAAACGGTCTCCTTCGATGTCAGGGTGCTGTTGACTCGGGTGATGGATGTAAATGCAACTGTCCGTGTCAAAGTACAGGACGCGTTCCCCTAACAGTTCTAAAGCTTCGTACAATTTTAAGCGAGCATGAGCTGTCACGTAAGCCGCAATGATGACATTTCCAAAAGGGTCGTCTTGTACAAAGTCCAGATCTTCTTCGTAATTGACCAAGATCAAATCCTCGCGAACGACGTCCACGTGTTTCATGAATTTGGTTTTGTCGTGAATCATCTGAAAGTAGCGGGAAGGTTCTGTCAAATACTCCGTCTTGGGTAAACACGGACGTTGTGCCATTTTACCCCACAAGCAATTTAACATCACTTTGGCAAACGATCGCCTGCCTTCGTTTTTCTCGATGTGATCTAAATTAATGCCTTCTTGTGCCCAGTATTTCTCTTTGAATGTCTTTTGGTCTTCGGGAGTGTGACACCAGGAAGCATAGCCACTGGCTTCTTGTTTCAGTTTCAAAAAGGCATCCACGTAGTCTGCGAAAATACCTTTCTGCGTGGGGTCACCCTTGTGGTATTGTTGTGTCTTGGGAAAGTGACAAATTTCGTACACTTCTAACAGTTGATATCCCATGTCCAGAGCTTTGAACAATTCTATGCTGACCCACGTCCCCGTCAAGGCGCGTTCTTCGTGGGTGTGCTGGCAAGGTTGATCTTGGTTGCACGTTTCGGCACAAGTACGGTACAAAGGAAACATCAGTTTGCCTTGACAATGGTGAGGTAACACGGGATGGTAAAAGTCCGTGGGAGGCAAAACTTTGCACTTGATCAAGCCTTCGTATTGTCGAATGTTTTTCAGGCCGATGTGTTCCGTGAACAATTGTGGGTGCCCTGCAGGAAAGCGACAATATTTGCACACGTAGGGATACAGCGAACACACGTCCAAGTATTTGATTTCTTCTCCTTTCTCTTCGTCGGCTTGGTACAGCAAACAGGTGGCATTGGTCCTTCCTCTGTACAAACTATCCCTCGGGTTCAGCGGGTCCATGAACTGGTAACTTTCCACGATGCGTTTCAATTCGGGATCGGTTTTCAAACGGTGATCGTACTCGTGTTCCCACATTTCCACCATTTGGTATCCTTCCTGTTCTAACTTTAGGCGTCGCTGACAAGTGTCCTGGTACACGTCTTCCATGGTTCGTTGTAAAAACTGATTTGTAGTTCCACGGTCAGGGTAACAGACGGGACATCCGTGAAATAAGCAACCGTTAAACTCGTACACGCTCTTGGGGTTTTCTAAGTCCCAGCCATCGACCGAATGCGTTCCGATGGTCTTTTCGCCTCCTCCGTTGCTGGCATGCTGAATCCATTTGTCTTCCTTGTCGCACAAGTAATGTAACCAGCGTAGGGCTTTGACCGAGTATTGACGTTTGACAAGGTTGGTCGTTTGAGGACTGATGACAGCCACGGTGTTTTCAGGCATGAATCGTTGCCGGTACACTAAGGAACACGCTTTGGCAATGGTGCAAGCTTCTTTCAAAGGATCGACCCCTCCGTGTTCCATGAACAGTTCTCGAAGTTTTCCACAGCAACGTCGTAAAATGTCCACGTCGGAACGACAATACTTTAACATTTCTTCCTGAACGTCGAAAGGGTCCGAGGCGTGAGCCTGGTACCAAGCGTAGAAAGCTTCTCGTTGTTCGGTACGCATGTTGTCAGGGTCGTAATAGTGAGTCTCAGATAAATGGGGTAGAACGGTGTGTTGATTGGCTTCCGTATTGAAAAAGTGTGGAATGTACCCTTTAGCCATTTCTGTCATTCCAAACGTTTTAGGCATTCGGCTCAAAGGCATGGCCAAGTAACTCATCGAATCTTTAAACTGTACTTGTCCCACTTGCATGAAAATGATTTTGGCTCCGTTCAAAGTCACTTTAGGACGCTCGGTGCCTTGTTTCGTATAGTATCTCAAAAGAAACTGTCCATCGTATCCGGAGAAATTGTGAGCCATCACCGTGGCATGACGATGACAATCTCCGTAACGTTCGATGTCCTCTTGGCTCCACGTCTTGTCGATGGGGTCTAAGACCCATCGAGCGAAATCGGCTAGCATGTTCGGTCCCCGAAAGATTTTTTCCCGTCCTCCAGGAATCTTGCTGCAGTGAGGGCAATGACTGAAGATAGGTTCTTGAATGCACTTCTCGCACGCTCGATGAGCCACGCAGAAATTAGGAACGTGAATGCCAGTTTCTTGCATGCATTCGAAATCGAAAAAGATGAAATTGCCTTTCTTCTTGTGACCGTCCTCTTTCTCTGGTGGGGGTTGGTATTTTTGCACGTAGCATTGGTGTTCCAAGTCTACGATGTGGTGACAAATGTGACATTTTATCTTTCCTGAACATACGTGTGCCTTGGCATTATTGGTACGTATGCCTTGTCCACACGTAAGGCACAATCTCAGCAGTTGACAAGCACATTTCTGCTGTGAACCTTGCGTCTTCAGATGTTGTTGGTAACAGGCAGGGCTGACAAACGTGCGCAGACAAGCAAGACAATGCAATGGTTTTTGCCCTTCGCTCAGACAGGGTGGAGAGGCCAAACATCCTGAGCATTTCGATCCGCAATGTTTGTGTTGCTCTAGATTGTTATAGCCATAGTCACATTTCTCACAGTAATAACCGTTTCCCAGGAATGCAGTGATACTGGTAATGGTATCGAAATGGTCATCGTGATAATAGACATGAATGTATTTTCCGCCCTTAAAGTATTTCCCTCGAAACAACAGAGGTCCGCGCACTTCTTGAGGGTACACTTTCAAGGTGTATCGTGGAGCTAGGACATCTTGCAATTTTTGCATTTCAGGAATGCCACAGGGTTTGTCTTTGGGCAAGTCGGCTTGTTGCAACAGGAGTTCTGCTTCACTTCGTTGTTTGGCTCGGTCCGATTTTTGAATAGTTTTCCAGGCTCTTTTCCATTCTACCGTGTCGTTTTTGTTGGCATAGGTTCGTCCCACCACGATAGCCCTGGCTAAACACATCTGGTCTTGAGGGTTGTGAATTCGGACGAGACTTCTTTTGGTGCTGCGAAGCTCGTCCACCAATAACATCTTTTTGCGTCCAGTCCCTTGAGGAGGAGAGACGTGGGTCATGTCCAGTGTTGCTTTTCCATCGGTGATGTCAAACTGGTCATTGGATTGTTGTACGTGTTGAATTTTGTCCATGACTTTGGAAGCGGTCAATTCTGCAGGGGTGCTAAACTCGATCCAAACAGGGGATTTCAAACCTTCGTGTTGTATGGAGAGTCTCAAGCGATCGTCTTCTTTGGGTTGACATTGTCGCTTGAGTGTGGTGAGCAAAGAATCCCACACCCCAGTGATGAACCCTTCTGCTTTCTTTAACGGTACTTCGGACTTGAAATCTTTAAACTTCACCGTGTATTTGTAAGCCGTGGTTCTAAATTTTCTAGAGGAGCGCTTTTCCGTCTCTCGAATGGAATAGTATTTTTCAGGGTTGACTAAGGGTGGTGAACTTTGTTTAGAGGGTTTGGATTCTGGTTCACTCATGTCCTCTTCAAAATCACTGGCATGAATTTGTGCCAAGACTTCAGCTCTGGTACGAGGCGATAGATCACGTTTCTGCCTCTTACTTTCTTCTTCTTTCTTCTCAAATGAATTGGATCGTTTCATCTTGAGTGCAAAACGTCAAATGACTCAAGTTTAAACACCATAGACTAATTTATAGTCATGGCAGACCAGCGTATATAAAAGGGTGTGTGTCTTGTCCTTTCACTATTCATTTCACGCTCTAACTGAGCACAACGATGGAAGAGACTAGCCAAATCGAACGTTTCATCAGAGCTTTGCGAGGGGTCATTAGAAAATTTTCTTCAGACCAGCCGACGGACTACTCTCCTTCCTTTCGAGATAAAAGTCAAGATACTTGCTATATCTGTCAAAAGAAAGGGCATTGGTCTTCAGAGTGTCCAGACCGTCAAAAAAGAAAAAAAGGGGCTAGAAAAGACAAAAGTCAAGATACCTGTTATTATTGTAAAGAAAAAGGACATTGGTCTCCAGATTGCCCAAAAAAGAAACAAGAGGAGTCAGAAGAAGAGGGATTCTTCAGAAGAAGAGAGGGATTCTTCAGAGGAAGAAAGCAGCCAGGTAAAGAAAAAGAAACAGGAGAAGAAAAGAAGAAGGGAAGAAAGTGAGTAGGAAGAGGAGGAAAAGACTGTGACGGTGAAGAAATTTAAAAAACAGAGAGACTAAACAGTGAGACACAAGAAGTGAATGTACTTTTTAAAGTGCTCTGTTGTGAATTGTGAATTGGATTGTAACTATTGATAAAAGAATACATTAATTATATAAGGTAAATGTCTTTGAGTTTTGATTTTAAATAAGAAGCTACACTCACGCACTCATATACACGTACTATAGGGGTAATTTTTTTTTTTTTTTTTTTTTTTTTTGAGTTATTGGCAATTGAAAGTCGATCTCTTGTCGAGAGAAGTGGGTGGCCCTGAAAAGGGCCTTTGGTTTTTGGTGTAAGGGGTGAGTTTAAGCAATCAACTTTAACTGCCTTAAGCCTTTGCCACGGCCGAGGCCTACTTCTGATGATGATGATTGGGTTGAAATCACTAAGGCTGGTAGGCTTAGTCACAGGGTTGGTGTGTTTAGCTCGGGAAGTTCGTATTCTCTTCGGTCGTGATAAAGAAGTCTGATACATTTGTTTCAGACTTCTTAACTCCGCTAAAATGTCTAACAGTACCGTGACTGTTTGATTTTCACCCTCTTGTTTCTTTGCTGCTGCTTGTTGTTGTTGTTGTTGTTTTTTTCTTAACTCTTCTTGCTGTTGTTGCTGTAAAAGAAAAGCTTGTTCCGCTTCCTTTTGTCGTTATATAAATTTCTCCAATTCTTCTTTCTGTCTCTGTCTAAAATTCTCCACGTGTGGTAATGAAGGTTCCGGAACAAATTCTTGCGAGGTAAGAAAATCCACAAAATCCCAATTCACCTCTTCTGAAAGTAAGTCCGGGTTCCCTTGTGTAGTCTCCACTGCTGGTGCACCCCAAAGATCGTTTTCTGAGTTTCCGTCATGTTGAATAACTGTCGCATGGATTGACAGCGCACAGGCGCTAGCGAATCTATATAGACCACGTGACGTCACAGACTGTTCTTTTCGGATTGGATGCGGGCTGACTGAATTTTGTAACGCGTGTTTGGATTGGTCAATGAACTCAATCCGTTTCAATCCTTCCTCTACCTATAAATAAGCGCAGTTCACTGCATTGATTCACCTGTTCTCGGCGCCTCAAGATGTGGACCACAGTCGAATCATCAACCCTTGTGTCTTCGATGATGTTCAGGACGGACATACCGATGTATGTCCGATCCGAATGGACAGTTGTCCATAGGACCGCCAGCAACCTATGGATACGTAGGATTTACGTGGAGAGGCAAGGATGCCTCAAAAGAGTCCTGATTTACGGTCCTACAGTGACGCGAAGCCTAAGGACAAGAAGAAGTCACAAATGCCCTTTATGTTAAGGACATATATAAACCCAAAGGCCCTTTTCAGGGCCACCCACATTTCTCGAAAAGAGATCGACTTTCAATTGCCTACCCCATTTTTGTATTTAATGTGTGTGTGTGTGTGTGTGTGTGTGTGTGTGTGTGTTCTATCCCTCTCCCCTGTTCCCTTTCCATAGACCCCTCAGGTCGGGACCTTATTAAAATAGGGTCCCGACCCTGTTCCATTTTGTCGCTCAACAGACCCTCAATCTATTCCCATGTTAAATTTACATTGTCCCCAGATTGTCCCATGATTTTTCCCCATGTTAAATTTCCATTGTCCCCAGATTGTCCCATGATTTTTCCCCATGTTAAATTTCCATTGTCTCCAGATTGTCCCATGATTTTTCCCCATGTTAAATTTCCATTGTCCCAAGGGGTCCTGTAATGGTAATTCCCATTGTCTCCAGGGTATCCCACTTCACTACTCACAAGGAAGCACATTTGAACCGTCTTATATAGTCTGATTATTTTTTATTTTATTTGATTTTAATCTGTGATAAGATATGATATGATCAAGTCAACGTATTCGTGTATTAATGCACAGAGACGATTTACTTAGACTTAGATGACCCTATGATCAAAACAACCTTTCAGCAGTGATATATTCTGAGAGAGAATACGCTGTGAGAAGCTTGGTAATAGTCTTGTTTCTTGTGCAATCATAATATATGTATTGTCTACTTTTGACGAGTTATTAAAGATATCTGATTTTGTCAAAAGAACTTTAAATTCGCAGCTCGAAATGGCTTCATCCTAAAGGTATGATTTCATCGATATGATGTCACTTAAATATGCCCTAGCGCTGTATACTCTGGTAGATAATGAACGTAAGGAGAGGTGATTGAGACTTATGTCTTTTATCGAAAAATAAATGGTTGCAATATTTATAATATTTCAGCAAAAGTATACGACACTGAGAAATCAATAAACGGTTTCGCTGGCTGTCGCTGTAGGAACTCAGATGAAATTTCAAAAAAGGCAAGCATTCATTCTCCAGCATACACTTGTGAGCAAATATTCACTCACAAGCACACACTTTTCTCTATGTGCTCAATAAGAAAGGTGAAGCTAAAGTATTCAACCTGTGCAAATTTATGGAGCTACTGTGGCACACGTTGTTTCCTATGCAAGGATTCTTACATAAAAATGTGAATTTAACCATGTGCAGCAGAAGCAAATCAACATCAGTCAATACCTTTTTCATAATTGTTATGGTTTGAACCCTTAACTATGTGAATATATTGCTCGAAAGCTTCAGTACTCCAACTTGTCACTAGCGGTCATCACTAATGACCATGACACTACTTATTTTTTGCAAGAATTTTTACCAGGTAGGTTAGTTTGTTTTGTTGTTATATTGATTTGTAATCTTTAAAGGCTGATGTTCAAAAGCGGCTGGCCTCTAGAAATGGGTATGTAGCATATGTTATTCATGGATTGTGATTCGTTGAGTAGCTGGAAATAAATCATTGTTTTAAACATTGCGTGAATGACAATATGATTATTGACCACCATTTGGTGCATGCGTACTTGGCTAACAACCCTTCCTTTACAGTCAATTAACAGTTACGGTTTATCTATCAGGCATTAAGCTTAAGCTGTCAATCAATGTGCTAAGTAGTTTATGTTGTCTAGTTGACAACCAGACCTTGATAAGGATCAACTCTACGAAATCTAAATTCTGACACAATGAATGGGCATCCCAATCTCTTTTCTAGTAAGCTTTAGTATTTAGTGTGTTGAGAAATCTTGAAGTAGATGCGTTAAAGTTTGCCTTGTCGTAGTGGACTCTGACACTAGTTCAATGAATAAGGTATGTTTTGACACAAATCAATCTTGAACAGTTCATTTTCTTGCACCATACTGACTCTCATTTCGGTGTTCATTGCGATATATATATATATATATATATATATATATATATATATATATATATATATATATATATATATATAAGGACGATAGGTTACATAAACAGTGTATGCATGTATTCAGTTATACCCTATGGCTTGCTCTATAGGCCCTAGTCTTTGTTTTGCCGTATTGGCCTTTAAAAGTTTCTAAAGGCATTGAAAGTTTGTATGTTTAGGAAATATTTTCTAGAAACAGATCCACATAAAAGCTACTTCTGCTTGTGCAAGATAATTTTAATACAATTGAAAAGGATTCAATCAGATTGTAAAGACTACTAAGGTCACTCAATATATATTTCACTAGTTTAAATTAACTCATATATTACTTGCATTACATAAAGATCACTGTCTGTTGAATAGCCGTCATAGTTTTCTGGAGAAGTCAAGGTTCTTTATTCTGGATACGTCAGTCACAATCTTAGTATACCGGTTCATGTACATTTAAAATTCGATTGTTTGGGGGTATTTTTTGACACTTTTCCACCTAAAATTCCACAGTATTCATACTAAGAGAAGTTATCGGCTCCTCCAGCATTAAAATGTCTGATTCTATAATGAAAAAGACTAAATATTAATAAATAAAGAGAAAAATGAATACTGAATTTTTTATATAGGTTTTTCCTTAAACGTTGCAATTTCGCTTTTGATATTATGACTTACCTATTACTACCAGGTTGATAGAACTGGTGTTGCTTTTAACAAATCCTGTATACTCTTGAAGTGTATAGTTGCCGCTCTGTACAGGAGATACGTTAAATATATCCAGAGATAAGATCCACCGATGATCCCGTTTTGATGTGTTGCAGTAGCTTGATGAATTGTCCAAAATATTGCACTGACCATCTGTAAGCTCAGCAATTTTGTTCCCTAACGAATGAAGGATGTCGGCTTTCAAGGTTGTAATTTCTTTATTCCCTAATGTCCAGTTAAGAGAAATGTTGCATCCGGCGATGACAAATGTATCAGCTAAAGATCAAAATCGGGCATAATTAAAATAGATAGCATGAAGCATGCAATGCAAATGTAAGAAATTCTCTGGAAAAGTAAGTGAAACACTTTCACCTTAAAATCCAAGATGCCAGTATTAAATGATAAACAGTAAGACCGGATGGGTGCTTCCTGAACTTTGGAATTGATAACGAACAAATCTTCTTACATAAAACGGAACCATACGCGGAAGTAAGAACATATGTAGTCTCTCATTGTGTTATTAGAGGTATTTCTAACTGACAGTTGTGTTTTTTTATAATTATAACAGAACATTCATTGTTAAGGAAATAGAATATGTCCCTATCTAGAATATTTAATAAACAGTTCGAACGCCATACAATTTGCAATTTTTACTCTTTTTACAACAAACACAATAAAATAAAATATACCTGCCTCGACTTAATCATGCTTCAACGATACATGGCACACAAGACCGGATTAATCCATACACTAATACTGCTATAGTCATAAATAAAAAGTCGCATGATAAACTACTGGGGTAAAGTGATTAGCGGTTATAAAGAAATATTTTCCAGTGGATGTACTTTCTCTAATACAAACACTTGGTGATAGCTAATATGACATTAAATGGTTATTTGAAGCACAATCTCGAATAGATGATGTTCGGTTAAGTTACGTATGGAGAAATCGAAGTTTTGTACCAGATAAATGGTCAACAAATTCGGTAGAACAACGACTAAAAGATCAATACATACAAGCTCGGTCCCTCCTGTTGTTTATTTAAAGAAATGAGTGTTCTGGGTGATTTAAGTTTGATGAATTTACCACGAGTCGAATAAATTTGTTAACTTTACATAGATAAATAAATAGTATGTTTGATGACTTCATACTTTTTTTGCAATATGCAATGCATACTTAGACCATTACCTGTAATTAGCCTTAGACCCTTCGTCTCCTTAATCTGTCCTGACAACATGGTATCACAGCATAAGCTGCACTTTGTCGAAGTGATTATAATTTTTTAATGCGGACGTGGTATATTACGAAGGTAATTTTTTCAATAAAATAGACCATAACGTCCGAAGAAGTGCATGCAAAATAGGCACCCTTATTCTTTTGGTAGATCACCATATGCACCTTTCATGAGAGTTACGGAAATGTAAGTTATCAATTGCGAACATAATGTCTAGACGTCAAAAGAATTTGATACGTACTATACAAATTTCTCATTTCATCCTAATAACAAATTTCTTCTAATATGTTTCTTCGGCCACATTAGATTCAACAAAGGAAACTATGAGACAACACTTCAAGTCCTGTGGGAGTGAATCAACACTTTATGCAATGTCCCGACCGAGCTAATAAAAGGCAACGTCAAATGCAACTTTGGCGATATTTTTGAGCTGTTGTCAAATATATATTCTATATATTTAGTGCTTCTTGCTAGGCATGCAACCTAATTTTATGAACGTAAGCTGTATGCAAAGTTTGGTTTCCATAACAGATTAGAGGATAGTTTCGTTTTAAGAAAACTGGATCGACAAGCGACATGCAAATTTGAAATTATCTATCATATCCTGAGAGAAGACAAAACATAATTCGACCCCATGCTTTGCATTTCATTTGGAGAACAAAACGATACTAACATAAAATTATTTTGCCTGCCTTTCGTGGCCTTTTTAAACAACCCACCCACCCCCACCCACATATTATTCACGGCATACTTTGCAAAATCTAAACTACAATGTGATGCGAGTGATTTACTATAAATAATCTCTGCAGAAAGAAAATAAAAACTTTACATTGAATTTGGAAGAACATACAGTTATACTTACTACTGCATTCGGCAATTGTCTTCACATAAAACACAAAATATAGTAAGATTATAGTAGCAATGCGATCCATCTTGTTAGATATAGTGTGCAGATCAGACTGTTTAATGGGAAGCTCTTTAACGCTTGACGAGTCAAGGTTTCTGTCCTCAGTGATATCTGTACAAACGAAATAAAAGAGCCTACTGTGGCACATCCGACAACAATCACGCAATTAATGTGATGCGGTTTCCTGGCGGCCCTCAAAACAGAAAAAAGTTTCTAGTTGTTTCGTAGTGTGCCACGTAATTTATAATGAGGCTTTCAAAAGTAGTAAACTGTTTTACTAAGGAATTGCTATCTGACAGGCTATTGACGTTTCTTTATAATTGCCATTTTATGTACAAGATTTGCAAATTGATATAATGGCAGAATTTGTTCATATTCAGTTCTATATTTATTATTTTTTTAAAAATCGTGCATTATAACATGTAGTGAATTCAATTATCGAGCGATTGACAATAACTATTTATAGACAATATTCTTTGGATAGAAATACATAATAGGTGCCACTTTTACCAATTTTCGGTAGTTTAGAGGTTCCTATGGGGGAAGTTTCTGGCAGTTCTGAGTGAGATAAATATATTTGCTTTACACATTTTATGTTTACGTGTTCCTAGTGTTCTTTCTGATTCAGTTCGATATGCACATTACCATAAGCAAGTGATCTGTACAGTAACCATGTTTTAATTTGATGACCTCAATGGAAATGGGATCGAGGAAAGGACATATTTTTATTTCTTCTTTGGAAGAGGGACAACCTTATGTAACGCATCCATTTAGTAAGACAAAATGATTTAGAGTACAATAAAAATGAAACCATTCTGCTTCATATTAGCTTCAAAAACGAATTCTACAATATAATGAAGATACAATAAACACTGTAGTTGCTTTATCAAAGAAGCACAAGTATTCAACAGATAAATGCAAATTATTTACGATGGTACCACAGACAGGCTGAAATCACCGAGAAGACTATGATTCCAATGTATAATTTAAAGTTGTTGGCTTTTAGATTAAATGGAACTTTCGACACATTATACGCTATATCATGCAGAGGAATTGGGAGCTACGTGTCATGGCCAAGGGCATGCCAAGACGGTAGACCATTGCTGGCCTGGGTGGGTTTCTAGCCTACGACCCTTGGAAAATAATTATGACGCTCTTCCAACAGAACTACCGTAGATGAAGCTATTTAGTTTAGCGTGCAATCAATCACATAAGCAAGAAATATAAATGAATATAACTTTCTATTGCACCATATTATATAACTTCTTAATTCGGTGCGCCTGCCATGTATTTATAGGTTACTGCATTTCTGTGGGAAAATATGAGCGAGTTTTTTTTTCTTTTTCTGAGATATACTGCACGACCTTGGGAGTTAAGTATTAGTATTAAAAAAAAAAACGAGTTCATATCTTCCAAAACAAAATCAGAAACCTTTTTATTATATGCTCATTTCTTTTTCTTTCCTAAGGTTTAATAATAAAGGAATATACTACATAAAGCAAAGTAATTGAAAAGTTACGAATAGTTCTCCTAAATAATTGATTAGATGCCAGAATCGTATTTTCAATTACTGCGTCTCTTACGTTTGTTGCTGACATTGCGAATATCACGTTCATTCGTTTGCTTGTTTCAAAATTTTGTTTGTGACTCAGTGAACTCATCCACGTCGTTAACTTTATCATCTCTACTTTCTATTTCATTCAAAAACTAATCTTATCAACCAAAAACGTCTACGACATGAGTGTACATGGTTTTTTACAAAGTAGCTCCTAATGCACTATACTATTTTTAAACACATGTGACGTGCAGTATAAAGGTGGTCAGTATCGAAAATATACTGCACGATTCTGACAATGTAAAGTTAACGGAGAAAAATATGATTATATAATAAAGTAGGTTACTATCAATATCTGAGACGGTTTAAATCAAGTGTAGAAGGTTCTTATCAATATTTTTGTAATATGGAATCAAGCGTAGTAGTTATTTTCAATATTTTGGAAAAGACAGTAGTAATGTCAGTACATAGAAAAGATAGAAAACACCATTCCACTAATTACAGACCCATTATTTTACTTAGCTGTGTACATTAAATCAAATAATGTGTCATTTTTAAATACGTATACGATTATGTACATGAGAGTGATCTTACTTAGGAATATCAACTGCCCTTTCTTCCAGATCACTTAGCTGTGTACCATCTAATAGATGTCTATATCAGAATCTGTGAAACACCCAGCAGTGGCGAAGATGTGTGTAATAATTTAATATGCATGGAAAGCATTAGGTCGATAAATCAGCCCCAAGCCTATAATAATCTTGACTGGCGGTTTAGGGGCTGATATCGCCTCTTCATTAAAATCTGCAAAAATCTGCTGTCACGCTTGTCTGCACACATCTTTGTATTTTTTATACACTTACCAATATTTCTCGCGGTCATTAGCTGCCGTCGGCTTAAAGGTTCTTTTTAAGTGATATATACATGTCTTTTCCGGATAAAATCCTATGTTTGGCGACCCATAAATCCACGTGGAATAACATAACCTTCTGTCCTGTGGCTATTTTTAAGTTCGCGCTAGATATGGTAGTTACCAAATACCGGTAAGTGTCTAAACTATAAGCAGGTGTGTTCACGCAGCAAATTTGCACATTTTAATAAACAGGTGACATCATATCCATAGATCGTCCATCAGTATTAACACAGATGGGGGGGGGGTGATTTATAGGACTATGAAAGCATTTGACCATGTTTGGCTTAAAGGTCTTATCCGTAAGCTTGAAAGCTATGGATTAGATTCAAATGTGGTTAAGTGACTCACCACCTATCTTTCCGAAAGAAAACACTGCTTTTGCGAAAACTGTAGAATCTACTGCCCAGGCACCTTCAGCTAGGGTGGTGCAAGGTTCAGTTCTAGGGCTATTATTACTATCTGCATATATCAATGATATTGTTGATAGTTGATGGTCTACTTACTCTCGCCAGTTCATTTGCCAACGACACTTCTCTTTCTTCCACTTCTAGAAATATACAATACGTACATACATGCATGCATACATAAATACATACATACATACGGCCTATATTAGAATATTCAAACGTCGTTGCGGATGGATGTTCTTGTATTGACGCTAGAAGGATAGGCACAAGTCAAACTAAAAGTACCCACTCACGCAATATGTATGCGAAATGCCACTGGCCCATTCTCCCAGACAGAAGAATCTAACAAACTCTGTATTCTTCATATAAGTATTTATATTGATTCACCAAGCTATTTAAAGGAAATGGCTCTTTCTTTGGCGGGAAAAAGGTTAAGTTACATTTTACGAAATCCAAAAATCTTCTCTGGATTAAATACCGAACAAAATAATCTTTCCAAACTCTTGTCTCCACAAATGGAATGATCTACCTAAACATGTCAAAACAGAAAGAACTTTCTTAAAATTTAAGACGTGTATTACACTCACCCACCCATCCCGCCTAAAAGACAAAGAACACAAAAACAAAACAAACAAGAAACACAAACAACATAGTTCTTTTTCATTATATTGGTGGTGATCGCAAATATTCTAGTATTCAAACTAGAATAAAAAATCAATGTAGCGATCTTACACTAAGACAAATAAAACAAACCAGTCTGACAACCACCTGATTGATAATCTCTGACATGCATATCATTACTTTTTTAAATTTGCACGCGATCCACAATTAATAGGCAAAATTTAATAACTACTTTCAACGAAACGATTGTTTCCATCTGTGCAAATACTCGTTCAGTGGAACTCGAAACTGAACAATTTAAATAGTGATTTCTTTAAAAGTACATTAAGGACACGCAGCATTTTAATTAATGATTTCTTCCACACATTCTAAATAAAAAGTATTATTTGGTTTCTCAGACAGTACCATGGTCCATTTATAGCTGATGCAGGTGCATTTACATACTTCGTACTGTTATTTCCCCCAAGTCTGGTAGCACCAGTGTTTGCTTGCCTGAGACATCTTTTTCCATTTTCGAACCGTTAACTTCAAACTTTTAACACTTCTCATTTGTTGTGTTCTGTTTTTCTCTTTTCTGCCTCGTGTCATATTTAATTAGTTTGTACCTTTATATCTATATGGGTAATGCGTATCTAATGGTGCAAGAACTTGCAGCCAGACCCCTTTTGCATAATTTAGCAAATAAAATATTTTTTTAAGACTATATTTGGCTTCGTATGATGATTGCACTGTGTTACACAAGTCTGCATTCCTATAAAAGGAATTGTGCATACAGTGAAGGGATGCATTATTTTTGTCAGTGTTTGATATACCGTGTGATATCTATGGATATGGATAACTTGTGTGATTCTCTTACTTTTCAGTGTATATTTTCTTTTTCCTTCTATTTACATTTTCCTTGCCTCGCATTCATCAAATTTAAATAATGTAAACAGAAGGAGGCACATAATTTTATACTCAAGTCAACCTTTGTCAAAGTGATGCCGTCACATGATGGGGTTCCCTACGGGGCAATGTAGTTCTGTTGGGGCTCCTATCGTAGTTTGAATACAATTCCAATAACTATCAATGGGCAATTTTGCTCGGACAGAAATATAAAATAAATGATAGTTTCAAATAAGGGAAACATGTTTTTATAGCTTTTAAAACCAATTAACATTGAAAAATAGTATATGACAACATACTGTGAATTCAGTTATTCTGAGGATAATCCGTTGCTGATATAATAAATACTCGCGAAATACGCTCCATTTTAAAGGCGTGAAATTCTTTTCCGCACTATCCCATATCTTCAACTTTTGTAGATCATTGGTGGCCCTAAGAGCATTACACACACAATCTTGTTATTGGCGATAAATAAATACAAAGTGTATGCCTTCGGTATGCCAAGATTTCACTTTAACACTTTAATTCAAAATGTCGTGCAATATTTTACTCAAAAGATATAAATAACAAATTGTCCCTCTAGTTAAGATAGAACGGACCCGGAAACGTTATTTCGAAGTTGTTTTCGAATTGTATTACACTAAATTAACGATATTGTCCCCCCCCCCACATTACAACAGGATAGTACGTACAGTGGATGCTCCTGTGATCAAATGAAAAGGTGCATTTGATCGTTTTTCTCTTTACTTTTTCCAAATCATATCATACGTTTCATTCAATTTAGTTTAATTAGCACAGACTCCAGAAATATTGTGCACGCTTATGATAATTTACAAAAATCACTCCTATAAAGCTTTTGGCTAAATAAACTGCACACAGACGAATCGAGAATCATTATTGTACATTATGCAAATAATGTTATTATGATCTCTCTCTCTCTATGTACATTATGCAAATAATGTTATTATGATCTCTCTCTCTCTCTATCAAGGTCTAGCTAGTTTTAAAACTTTAGAATGTTCTAGAAGCAGTCTGTTTACGAATTTGATGGGAATATGACTCTTGTCCTGTCCTTATATTGTGTCTAATTAATTTTTATTCCTATTTTAACATCTGTCAAGTGTAATCAGTCTTTTCGTCAGTGATAATGTGAGAATTATTTATTGTAATTAGTCATCAGAATTAGTGCTTATCGTCTTTTGGACTAAAACACAACTTTGGGATTAGTGAAAACTGATTCAAAGACAGTCTGTATATCATTGTGACACATCAAGACTGTTGGCATATTAGCACATTCAAGGCTACTGGCATATCAGCATATTCAAAATTGAAATTCATTCCGAATATTCTATACTTTTGGACTCATGAAATTTTTAGGACTTTTGGGGGTTTAATTCACAATACCAATACTTTTAAATTCCACTTTTTCAATCTAGGGTAATAATCTATTTGTTGAATTTATATATATATATATATATATATATATATATATATATATATATATATATAGTTTTTAATCTGAAAATATTCCCAAACTTTATTTAGTCTTTGCTAAATTCCATTGTGCAAAATTCTGTACAACTTTTAGTCTAGGCCAATTACATCCTGTAAATCATATTCCTTAAGAGTTGGAATCAGATCACAATTATTTTTCCTATATAGTTCCTACCTTGGTTTAGCAGTACTGAAATTTCCATGATGTCCAAATCCTAATAAATCAAAAAATTAATCTAAGTTATCTTCAAAGCTGACATCACGGGGAAGTCCTTGTCATCGGTCAACCACCAGGTTTTGCAAGGCAGGATGGAATGTAAACAAAACAATGTGCAGTGGGCCATTGATTTCTCTTTTCGGACCAGCAACAATGCCTCATTCACTGTGCACTGTTACCAAAACGCACACAGATCACCAAACAAGACTGCTCATATTCTAACGTCTAAACAATTTCCTTTGAATCAGTACCAAAAATGCCTAAATCTAACTCTTGCATTGCCACCAAAATCATAGAGAAAAAAGAATGCTCTAAAAATTGACTGGGACCAGATTTTAAGTTCTGACCCAGAAATAATATCCTGACCTGAATCCAGTTGGTTACCATCCTTTATAAAGATAACTCTGCCACAACAATGCAAATTTGGCTGTAAAATTCCTCTCAATTTATCCAACCAAGAGAGATTAAATTGAAAAAAGACTTGGTTTGTGAGACAGAACAATATGAAGATGGAATCAAAAATTAAAAACAACAGGTCATGTTTTGAATTGGCATGTCTACATTTTCATATATCAGCCGCCAGTTTATGAGCTGCTGTCCGATCAGCCTGAATAATGAGCTCTCTGATATTATAGTGTGATATTTGGTGCAGCTTTACTTGGGTTTGTTTGAAAAGTTTCTAAGGAAAAGCTGATCAGTTGACTGTTACAAGATATGATTGGAGAGTTACTTCAAAAATTAGTAAGTTAAATAATATCGATGTTTAATAAATAAATAAGTGATAATGAAGTTTTTGTGTGAAAGATGGCATTTGTTAATGTATATCTTAGATACAAGGATATAAAACTGCACTCATACATAAGTGTTAATATGGAGATATATATATATATATATATATATATATATATATATATATATATATATATATATAAACAAGGTTGTAACATAAACACTGAAGAAATAGGCAAACACAGGTAAATAATTTACTCTGTGTAAATTATTTATTGCAATAGAAGAAGAACCTAATTAAGAAATCTAATTTTACTGGTCAGTTTTTTGACATATATGGTTAACTATTCATTTTAAAGCAGAGAATATTTATTGTTACTGGTTATTGCATTATTTCCCATGATTGGGAAAATAATGTTTTGTTTCATTAACGACAACAATAAAACAAGTACTGCTATAATTCCTAATGGTTTCCATGACCTTGAAATGCACAACAACTTTGTTAGCCATGGTTCCAATATGTTAACCATATCTAGCCCTTGGTGGATCAATCAGAAGATGTTTCAGTGCTTTGTACAAGCAACATGTAATGGATTTCATGAGTTCTCTCCCTTAGTATGTAACGCCAGCTATCCAATAACATGTAACAGCCATGCATTGTACATCGACCAAAAATGGTAGAGGTAACCGATTTCAAAAAGGACATATATAAGTTTAACATCGAAAGTATGACTACTTAATAGAGATAAGTCATTACATTTGAGTGAAAGGATGTATTTGTACAAACATGGACCAGCAGTGGAAAATTGCTTATTTATGAGTCCAATCCAGAGATCATGTAGGAACAGTATTCAAATTGGAACATCTGGACTTTGATTGGATGAGATAGCCTGCTGCAAGGTGTAGAAAGGGTTAACGTATTGAAACCTTGGCTAGAGAAGATGATGAACAATGTCAAATAAAGTTAAACATTAAATGATGACAATGGAGAAAGTGTTGAAAATGAGTGGTGAAATACAATTCAAATGTTACCAGACCATTTTGTAAATACACACATTAGGGGCCAAATACTAAAGACCTTTGATATTAATACTTTAAAAGTGAAGAGTTTTGATGAAAGAACCATCAAAATAGATTGATAACAACAGGAAAAAGACCCAAACCCAGAGTTAATATCTTGTCCAATGCAAACTGTGGGAGAGCTAGCAGGCACGATCAATGAAGCAATCAGGCAACCAGAAGAACAAACAAACATCTGACAATACTTGCAACCAACCAACCAAAGATAAATTTAGAGATGGATGTGTTACAAGGTGACACAGAATAAATTACGAAATCTCAGGAAAAATATAAAACTTTACAATTACAACCTGAGCAAGAAAACATGACTTAAACAAAGAAATGAAACTCAGTGATCTAGGGATCAAAAGACTAAGGAATAATTTAACCGAAATTTAGAAAAAGAAAAGGGATAACAAGAATATAATAAAATAAATAAAAGTATCATGAGATTGATGAGAATGTCTTAAGATTGATTAATCGCTGATTTAATTAATGAAATCATACTGATAAATAATCAAATATTAGGAAAACTAAAGTTGAGTTTAATGGTACATGTATACCAGAAATAGAAATGTATGAAATGGATTGTGATGAATCTGTTAATCAACAAGCATTTTAAAATATCAATGTGGTACAAGCTAGTAGTGATGTTTTAAAAAACTGATAAAACAAATGAGAATATATTCAAACGATATGAATCAAAAGTTTACAACACAAAGAGAGGCAATAAAACTGAAGCAGATAAACAATCTTAGCATTATGTGGACAAACTGATATAGCCAAACTAAAATTAAGACATAAATAGGCGTAAACAAGTGCCTGATAGAACTAGCAGTAACTAATATAGGCCTTTTGGACTCTTGTTATTCTATGTCAAAATCCATGACAAACAGTACTGCACATGACCTCAATAATACAACCCTGAGATGAGATCAGGAGACACTACAACACAAAACACAGATGATATTATGTCTACAGTGTTCAAATAAATATTTAGTATACCACTTGACTTCAAAATAATAGCAGATAATTGTCCATTACGCCCATTCCTTTTTTCTCAGAATTTAAGGTTGTCATTCATATTAGTACAAACATCAGAAGAACCCTGATCATAATTTGAAAATATTGTCTAGCGTAGTATGATATGTCTACTTGTGATCAATAACCATTAATGGTAGGTATTATAATTGAATTTGTTTATTCTGTGACCATGTCACTAGCAAGAGAATTCTTGATACAGCAACTGATACAGCTTTGACAAATGAAATATTTGATTCACCAAGAAAGATTTAAAAAGCAGTTCAGATATTGTCAGAAAAGGGACAGAGAAACTAATCCAGAAATGCTTTCTAATTGGAAAGACAATGAATGCTAGAGACAGACTGCCTAATGTGCAAGGTTATTCTCAAGGTTGTAAATTGAGGGAACAGTTTATGCAACCAACATAATTATTCGTAATGATATTTAGCAATTTGATAAAAATATAAATATTATATGGGCTCTCAATATATGTATACAGCTGCAAAACACACCTTATTACGAATTCCACGGGAAATTGTACAAGGAAATATATATATATATATATATATATATATATATATATATATATATATATATATATATATATCACATACACCTTTAATGTTTTTTAACAGCTCTGGTGGCCCAGTGGTTAGAGCATCCACCTCAGATGCGGGAGGTTGTGGGTTCAAATCCTGGCCGAGCCATACCAAAAACTTATAAAAATGGTACTAGCATCAGCCTCGCTAGGCACTCAGCATTAAGAGGTTAGTGTTAGGACTGGTCAACCTGGTGTCAGAATAATGTGACTGGGTGGGACATCATGCTACATGTCTGCGGCATGATGCCCCAGTGCTAGACATTGCTATAAACTCACACTGCAGACACTGTAGCGATATGACTGAAAAATTGTAAAAGCTACTTCAAAAAAATCCAAATCCCACTCTTTTTTGTTTTAAGTATATGGAAAATACAAGGATGGTTGAGATGGGCATAAGTATAATGGTCATATTTTTATGAGAGTGAAATACGCAAAATGAATAGTGTAAATGAATAAGAATTCATAAAAACACATATTATATGGTGTACAAATAATTTGAAAACCAGAAGCAGCAGAAAAGAAAAATTCAAAAACTTCTAAAGTTAAACATAAAGTGATCTATCTGAAAAATATTCTTAGACGAGTGCATACCAAATGGTATTAATAAAATACAGTGTTAAGAAGCTGCTGTTACATTCCATTACAATGCTGATATACTATATAAAGAGAACATAACAAAACAGAGTACAAATTAGTTTTGACATTAAAAAACTATTGAAAATGAAATTATGTTTTTTTTAAATATATCAGTTATGTTATGGAGTTTTTCAAATTATTTTTCACTTATGATAAATTAGACATGGTATTCAAAATGTAAATTATCCATTTATTCCAGAGTGGGTATTTTCAATGTATGACTTGGATACATGCATAAACCTACTTGGTATACACAGACAAACCTAACCTTAACCACTATCCATAAATTTAAGAACAATGTATATGCTAATAACAATTTCTACATCATGTATATGCTAATAACAATTTCTACATCATGTATACGCTAATAACAATTTCTACATCATGTATATGCTAATAACAATTTCTACATCATGTATATACTAATAACAAGGCTTCTGTGCATTAATAAGAAAATCCAGTGTTTAATCCTCATACAGATCTTGTACCTAATATTTAAATATTGTATTTAAAAGGACCAAAAAGTGTGATTGTTTAGGGTGTTACAAGTTCTGTGCATGATTTGATTGAAAATGAATACAAGCACTTCTTTTGCTACACTGTCATTATTGGTCCAGTTTTATGTACAGAATATATTATGGCCAAAATAATTGGCAGCTTTTTTCTTAACTTTGTGTTGGAGTTAATGTATGTTTCTAAACAAGGTACTTGATAAAATAATACAATGTGCATTTTTTATATATTTAATGCTAACTGAATGTAAGGTTTTAAGTTTTTGATAATGAATCACATATCTCTCTTTATCTGTAAGAGTGCATTGTAACACAGTTACTGTTGGTTTTATTCATCTATCAACTTTTTTGTAGTGGTGATATACATTTCATACTTGCTATTTTTTTCTTTTGCTAGTGGTTAATAACTAAAAGAATCAGATGCTTTGGCACTTATAATTTTAAATACAGCAATATGTAGTCATCTTTCCACTTCATTAAATTGTTACTGATCTTCGATTTGTTTCTCATTTCTCCATATACATTGTTTTACAGGCATACATTGATACATTGACCACTCATAATGATTACTGGCTTATGGAATATGATGAATGACTTTGCATTTGACCCCTCACCATCTTTTCTAATTAGATTTTTCAGGACTTGTTCCATGTAGTACTCATTAGCTAATTTGATTCAAATATTTGCCTCATATGATCTTAATTCTATCTTTAATAACAGATTATTATTAAAGCATTAAAATCAGTCAATCGCTCTGATTATACCCTTGTTTATTTTAAGAAAAAATTAGATAATCCTGGTGCACTATAATAATGAGCTGATTCCAGTTAATTATTTTGCATACAACTATGTCTATTATTTGCAAACTAAGTGCAACACAAAATTAAGTAACTTTTACATGAAAAAGTCATGAATATCACTGATAGATTTTATTTTAAAATGAAATGACATCTATTACAGGTTCATATTTATCTTTTTTCATTCATCTGTGAGATTTCAATTAGTATTGTATTGGCAGCTCTACATTTTTTTAGGCTATTTAAATATACTCATATTAGTACATGCTCTTCTTTTAAAACTATGTTCATTTCTTTTACTGTATACAAGAAAGTAATCCACACTTAAATTTGTCCTAAATGCATAAAATTTGTTTCTAATTTTTTGAAAGCTATTAACTATAACATATTTGATACATATTTTAATCATTATAAGTAATACTTAGTCTTCTTAATCAGGAATATGTTTGCTTAAGCTTAGTTATAAAGGCATCATAAACCTGTAATGTAATAACTGTTCTATGTTGTAGATCAGCTCTTAAATTACATATCACATACCTAATTCTCTGATTTATATACGATATTCCTTCATCTTTTAGTCCATTGCAAACTTGTATAAAGATATAAGTACATAACATTCTCTCAAAAGATCTTGTTATATTATTAATTTCATTAGTTGTCAATTTTTTTCTCCAGTATTTAACTGTTTAAAGTCTGTAAATAATTTTTCATTAGTAAGAATATAACACAACAACTGGAATATATTGCTGTACAAGTTTATGTTCTAGATCATCATTATCAATAAGATTTTAACTTTTTCCATTAAAGCTTCTCCAATCATGCTTAGGAGGAATTTAAAACTTTCTACAAATTATATTAAATTGCTTTATATTTTATTTTGCTCTTTGTTGGATTCTAGGCGTGATTATCTGGTACTGGTATTATCTATTCAGATAGTTTTTGTATCTGGAAGCATATATGAAATGCATCTATTGATTTTATTATCTCAGACAGATCTGTATCTGAAAATTGGCAATATAGTGTAGTGTCATAAGTTGAAAACTGTCCTTTTTTGTATAATATGTTTTGATCTCATGAAGTTATTTCTAGATTAATTTGTTTGGCCAGCGTTATCAGATAATGTATACTGGATTACATGGATTTCAAAAGAATAAAATTGGGGATATAAAGAATTCCCTCAACAGAGGAAGGATGATTCCACAAATTTGTAATGCACTGGCTTGTTATCCTACTTATTTTGTTTGAATAATTTAATCAATTGGATTCAGATAGGGATTTGCTTTTAAGTTTAGGGTTAAAAGACAAAGTTAGAAAGAGTGAAGACTGGAACGTATGGTGGATGCAGTATTTCCCAAAATTCTGGTCACCAGTGGAGGATTTTGAGAATAATATTCTGGTGATCAGTGGAATATTTTGAGTAAAATAGTTTAATGACCACTGGCTTAGGTTTTTGGCCAGTAATGTTACCTGTGACATAGAAGCAAAATCAAACTAACAAGACCATCAACAAAAGCAAATGTTACAACAAACACCAAAATCATTACATTTTAGATCACTACAATTAATGAATTAATCAATTTGCATGTCATACCATGTCAAAACCTTTCAAAACAGTGACTTGGCTATCTCAAGCACAAAACTGGACAGATCTGATGTCTGGATAATCACTCTATTAATACCATTATTATGACCTAGCTGATGAAAACTGAGGACATCAAATCAATAAACTGACATGGAAGATGATCATTTTACTATTCAACACCAAAAATTATAACTGAAGCCTTGCATTTTCTCCATGGAGTAAATTTATGAGGGGAGATACATGGAAAATATTGCTGCTGAATAATCTATTTCTTTAGAAATTCGAAATGCAACACACAATATGTTGAGAATTAATATTTTATCTCCATCTGATCCATTGGTGGAATCAGTCTGTACAGCTTTATGATGAACTTCTTAGCAAGCTGTCTGTGCTTTCTTTTTGATTCTCCTTTCCATGATTGTATCGATCTGCAATGAAGGTATTTCATGATAGTTATCTAATGCAGACAGCTTATTATTACTTGCCAATTTGTAAACTGCAAAAATATAAAAAAGGCACATGTTCGGTCTGCCCATGACTATTAATAGATTGCAGTAAATCAAGTTTGAAAATAAAATGTGAATGTAATGGAATTTATCTTCACTTGCAATCCAATATTCACACACATACATATGCTCTGATATCAATTGCTAGGTGTCATTTTCCTTAAAAATGCCAAGAATTTACACACACACACTCTCTCTCTCTCTCTCTCTCTCTCTCTCTCTCTCTCTCTCTCTCTCTATATATATATATATATATATATATATATAAACAGCTGCAATCTTTCTTTCAAATGGTTCTAAGATATCAGGTTCTTGATAAAGTAGCCCAATACAAAAAAAAAACATAAGCTCCAGATGAAAAGCAAACTAATGTTTAGACTCAAATGTAGGTGGCAACCATAGTCGTATATCCAACTTTATTTCTTATTCAGCTGAAACCATACATATATTGCTATCTTTCAAGTTTATTTTGTCTAAACTGTTTTACTTTTTTTAAGTACCAAATTCATTAAGTTTTGTCCATAATGCCCAGAAATACAATTCTCAGTAAAATATGATAAACTCATGTATATGGTAATTGAAAATATAATGATTAGGCAGTTATGGTTTAAGTGATATTATATTATGCAACATGTATAGCTCCATACAGTTTTCCTTCAAGCAGTTAGTTAAATTAGCTCTTTTCATTGGAGAAGGGTTTAGGAAGAGAATGTACAATTTGCCCTTCCACAGCAGTCTTCAGAAGACTTGACTCCTCACCGTATCTATTTGCTACTTATTCACGATGAAATTTGATACTTAGCAAGAAACGGATACACTTGACCAAAAATTGCTGCAAGGGATGTTAGGATTCCACAAGCATGTGTGTTACAACATACTGACAGAAATCAAACAGTCAGTCTAAGCAGGCAAACAACTTATTGACATATATATGCATAGCATGAACTTAATTAATTACTATTTCAAAAACAAAAAAAAACTAGCACTGCCACCTCCACCAAAAATAAAAAATAAAATGTGCAGGGCCAAGAAAAAGTAGATAATCCAGGGTACCTCTAGTCAATCAGACAGATGTGTTTGCATACTATAATGAATGTAAATTTTGGGAAACTATTAAAGCTGGAACAGCATTAATTATTTAAAATAATTTATGCATGGTCTACATACCTTGTATCAAAAAATCACACCAAGATAGTTTGTCATGTGCTACAAATCGAAAGACACCTAGGACATTGCCAACTGTAGTATTATCTGGATCAAAACATTATTTTATTTTTTTAAAGACAGCTGTTATTATGGGACTAATGTTATGATTTAGCATTTGGGACTGTTATAAAATACATATAAATTGTTTGAAAAATCAATACATATATTTACATTTACTGCCTCCTTCAAATTTCTTTTTAAAGTAGTTATAACAATGACAGGCAGCAGCGTTTCCAAGATGTTGTATCCATGTTAACAGTAACTTCACCCATTTGTTTAACCTCATTAGCTATTGTTGAAAATCACTAGTTGTTACAGTTGTTGCTTTGAAAATTTAAATAACTAACTCATTAAAATGTGATACTAGTACTGCAACATTGAAATAGTGCCTACGTATGGTACATCAGTCTGACCTGAGTGACATAGCTTCCTATCATGGCATCACAACATGTATATTGATGACTGGATGATTTTATCATGTGCTGAAAGAAGTATGTTAGCTTCAAATCACATGCACCATTGCACTAAACTTGATGCCTCCAAATTATTAGAAAGAAGTTATCTAAAACATGAGAAAGAATTTCTAGAAATAATGTTTGGACAATGCTTAAAATGAGTCTGCAGCTGGAGTTAACTCCTGTAAGTGACCTTATGTACATGCTTACTTGGCTACTGTAATCATCGGGGACTTGAGTGGCCGAGTGGTCTAAAGCACTCTCCGTTATGGATTACAGCCATCTCAACTCTGTCTGTGTGGGTTCAAGTCTAGGATTCGGCCAATGTGGGTATGTGAGAAAGCTTGCCAGTAGCTTCTCATGGGTTGGTGGTTCTTCCTCCACCATTAATATTGGCCGCCATGCATAGCCTATCATGTGCTGAAAATTGGTGTTAAACCCCACAACAACAACAACAACTGTAATCATGCTAATATTATGTACTAAATGGAGTACACATCAAAGAACTACACCTGTTATCTGATGGTTATAAATCCACTATGATTTTAAAATAGTTATTAGGTTTGAATTAATGTTGTAGAACAAAGATGTACCATTACTGCCTCCTGACCAAACTCCCTCTTACCCTAGATAATTTCAGGGTTTAAATAGTTGATTGGCTTGGAATGCTTTTGTAAGAAAAAGGCAAATTATTTACTGACTGATCAATCTGACTGACTGCCTGAAAAATCTACCAATATTACAACCAAACTAGATGCTGAAACAACTAGATTGTCAAAATGAACAGTGTAATGGATGATGTTATTAAACATAAAACTAAACTGGGCTGCTGGCAATTTAATTGGATGTTTATTCAACATTTTAACATATTATTGTAACCCTTTAATGAATCTATTATAATCATGTGAACATAGGATGGTCATGTGCTTAATTTATTTATAAACATTCATCTACCATCAGTGTCTCGTTATACAAAACACATCACTTCAAAGCATTGCTTACATAAAAGCGCTCTCCGTTACAGATCACTGTCATCTCACCTCTGTCTGCGTGGGTTCGAGTCTTGGATTCGGCTAATGTTGGTATGTGAGAAAGCTTGCCAGTAGCTTCTCGTGGGTCGGTGGTTCTTTCCGGGGTTTTCCCGGGTTCTTCCTCCACCATTAATACTGGCCGCCATGTATAGCCTATCGTGTGCTGAAAAATGGCGTTAAACCCCACAACAATAACAACAACATAAAAGACAAATTAAATAACCCAATCTTGTTTTTGTTTTAACTTTACTTAATAATTACAATCCAGTTATCTGACTATCTGACAGAAATGAACCATGGCTGAAAGCTGAATTTGATTTTTCACATTATAAAGAATATGAATGAAAAGCTTACTATGATCTTGATCACCAGACTATTATTATGCAATGAGAACTGATCACAATTTTTGAACAGATCAAATTTGATAAACTAAAGCAAATTCAGTGTAAATTTAGCTTTGGTTCTCTGGTAATTGTTTTCGATGAAAAAATCTTATAGGGTCAATACTGGGGTGGGATCGGGTTTACTATTAGAATAATGCTTTACCTTTAATATTTTACCCCAACAAATGTTTTTGTCCTAAGAAATATTGCAGCTTTATTAAAATACTAAAAATAACAAAAAGATGCACCAGTTTACAATTACACTGACTCAGGTATCATGAAGATAATCATAATAAGGCATGTTTACCAATCAGTACAATTAACACCTTTTTACTTAATGCCTGTGTTGGGAAAGCAAATGATCAGTATGCTTGAGTGACTGTTTTAAGCAGCATGAAACCACTGTTTAATTAGGAAGCACCTAGACATTTACTGCAGGAAGCTGGTAACTGTCTGCTACACGACTATTGAGAGGAAATTTCATGGGGGGATATGTGAATGGCCATTGAGACCATGTGACGATTAGGGCAGGTTTGGCTGTAGTTCCAGTGTATAGTATTTATCATATAAAGGTCATTTTGATAAATTTACAAATGACACATAAAAAAATTGAATATTGCATACTAAAACATGTCAAATAAACAAATTAATTATTTTGGTCTCTTCTGATTAGCTGCTACTAAGACCCTAGAGGGATACATATTCTAAACTTTCACAAGAAAAGGATATGGACATTAAATTGTTAAGACCTCAGATTCCTGTCTGACTCATAATGTACAAGTGTTTTGTATTGGCACAATGGCCCTTTGATAACGAAACATGGTAATTTTTATAACTTATTATTGTATAAAAGTCTAGAAACAGGTATCAGACCTGGGATTATGGTACATACATACAGTGTACCTGCCATAACACGACGTGTCATGCAAAAAACATTATCTTTTACTCCCAACCCCCTCCACATCATGGCTGTGTTTTGAAAAACCCTGCCACTTAAGTAAATGCCAATATCTTGTACATGTAGCGAGTTCAGATAGCAAACGGTACTGCTTAGAGCTCATGTAAAACTATTCTTGGGGCAGCCTATATAACAAATTATAAAAATGACAATTAATAGGCAAAGCAATCAGGTACAAACAACCACCATTTCACTTATCACTCAACTGGCTGACAATAGATACGGTGATGAGTCAAGTCTTCTGAAGACTGCTGTGGAAGGGCAAATTGTGCTAATTTGCATAGGTAAAGTTCACAAAGTGGACCAAACAAATTTGTATTAAAGTTAGAGGTAAATCAAAGAGGTGCTAGATGCCTATAGAGAAAAGAAATTTATCACACATCACTGCCTTGCATGAGAATGTCTAAGCCAACTGTATTAAACAGTATTGTCAAGCTTGTGAACAGCAGCATGGTTTCTTTGAAGTCAGATTTTACTCAATATAAAAAAGACAAAGCATGATCATTTCAGTCAGTGTTTCCCTTTATGCACATCCGTACATCAGAGATGCACATCTGAAATATCTGATGCACATTTTTGCTGCTATGAGTATTTCTGATGCAAAGCATTCACATAATGGGATCAGGATTTGTTCAATTTCCAATGCCTAGGACCAGGGAAGGCATTGTGTATACTTTGAGCAAAGGCACTGTTATGACGGAGTAGCTTCCCTTAATCTCGTGAGCTCTCATGCAATTTCAATCAGGTTCAGCAACATGTCATCCAGACAAACAAACCTCAATGCTTTCCCGGCTAGAAAAAAGATCTCCAGATAAAAACGCTGTACATTCAGAACCTCCATCCAAAAAAGTGAAAGAAGCAGAACACAGCAGAGTAACCATGGAGTGTAACTTCAAAGAACAATGAAAAAAATAAATCCCTTGGATGGAATACGGCATATACATTGGGATTACTTGTTTAGATTATGTTCATCATGGAATATTCCTTCTGTGACAGAGTCTAAGACTTTTCAGAAATCTGCCCTTGCTCTGGAGAACACATCACCCTAGGCTTTCTTTCACAACAAAGAAATCAGTAAGTTTGCAGAGACAAATAATTTATTTGGATTACAAGGGGGGAGGTGTCATTGCATTTTTGGGGGGTTAGTATCTTTGCTGCAATAAGAGAAAGACTGTTAAAAATTTAAGTGCAAGTTACTAAAAGGAAGATGAACCATTAGCCTCTATGATTTTTGGATAAATGTGTTCCTGGTAAAAGTAACATAAAACTTATAAAAGTATACATTTTATGACACAGGCAGTAAATTAGCTGCCATTTAGTTAAAAAGGTGTATTTGGGTTTTTGTATTGTCTTAAATACATATATATATATATATATATATATATATATATATATATATATATATATATGTAATGGGTTGATTTTTATTTTCCTATGAAAAGATTTAGGAGACTGTTAAAAGTACAATTACAATCTAAAAAGAAAATACACTAATAATCTCAATGAATGCACAATGCATTTGATTATTGTGTATGTTTGCTGATTTTTAATTTGTGCACTGAGAGACTGAGAGAGAGTTATGTAATGCAAGTTGTAATTTCCTGTCAAGCTGAAAACATTACAGGTCAGATGAAAATTTGTCAGTACATTCTTGACTCCCACATTTTTCAGTTTTGGAACCAAGAGGGTTATTTTTACCATCAAATTTACACTCCTAGGGGATACACTGTTTTAGTTGTCGGAGTAGTGTTCAGGTGTGATTCATTCCTGAAGCTGATTCAGGAAGCAATAAGCTATCAGCAAAGTAAGCAAAGCCCAGCAAAAATAAATTTCACAAATCCAGGTCAATGGGGTTTTACTTTGTGAAGCACAGAGGCAAGCAGTAGGAATTGGGGCTTTTAATTCTTTGTGCATAACGCAAAACAACACAACCACATAAGTTATTTTGGAGTGTACAATGTCAGCTGAAACAGAAGCACCACCTGCATGTAAAATTTTCAACATCCTAAATTTAACATTTAGATTAGTTCTCTTTATCATTATTCATTACCTTAATCTTGTTAAAATATGAACTATAACTTGACACATGCTTTTCAGGATGATTTTAGACATGAAATATATTGACTGATAAACAATAATCAAACCCTAATGTTTGCACAGCTGATTTGCGCTGATAAAGTGATAACACCTGAACTGGACAGAAAGGTTTATTACTGCTGCATTACCTGTACAGCCCTAATAAACTTGAAAATATTAATAATGTCCCCTCTCCCAATGAAACAATCATTCCCAAATGTGATGCATGTATATTCATTCTTCTAAAAAAAAACCTATTGAACTGTTGATAGTAGCAAATACTGCATCTAATTAAGCATTTATTCTGAGATCCAATGGCTTTTAAAGCCAGAAATTTGATGTATATTTTATGTAATGTCTGTGTGGTTGTGATTATGTGAGTGTTTACACATATATGTACATGTCAACCAATTATGTCTTGCTTTGTAACTGTGTGAAATGCTTAGAAGAAATCAGAAATGGTATTTTCTATTATTCAGAATTGAATTTCCAATCATCTTCTATAGGCCTGTATGGAAAGATAGCTAATTAACAAGTGGATAACTTGGCTTTTTCTAGATCAAGCACAATGACCTCCGTTGGGTTATCAAAGCATGATTTTTGAGTCGCCCCAAAACACTATCTGGGAAAATAGCAAGTATTTACATATACAAAATAACCATTTAAATGATTTTTCTTCCAAATACATGAAAAATGTGATTATATTTCCTGACTTACTGTAGATCTTCCAGAGCAACAGGACCAAACTGTATATCACGAGATAAACAGTCATGCTGGTATTGACCACCAGAAGCTGTGACTGAGTGTTTTCTTCCTTCATATCTACTGGATCTAGAAAAAATTTCAGATAACATTTTTCACAAAATTATTTTGAAAGTGTTCAAATCTGTTTTAAATTTTTCCAATAAGTTATACCTTTAAAGACTAGACTCAAACAATAAACTGATAAAATTCCAAGACTTATTCAAGAATTTCTTCCATCAAACTATAAATCAAGAGAAAGTATGGACAAATACATAAACATTCTGTAATTACTATTTTCTTATTCCCAGCAAAAATAAATCAATATGTAAGAAACAGATTTTAGCAGTTGATCTGAATGAACTCTCACTGACAATGCTTGCACTGACAAGAAAAACCCTTTAAGAAGATATCGACAAAAAGGTGAAGAAAATTGACTGCCAAGAAATTTCAGAAAGATACTTGTGCAAAAATCAGCAAATCTCATGCTTCCCACGCTTCTTTAAAGATAAACTTCCAGGTCATTTCCAGGTTTTCTCCAGGATAAAATTAATATCTTCAAGGATCACATATGATCATTACTGAATCGAAGTAAAGAACTTTTTAGCCTATAAAACATGAATTTTTTAAAATAAAAAATGCTTAGATTTTGAGACTGCTGAAAGATCTAAGTCAGAAAAGATATGGGGTGAAAGGATACACATGTGCTGCATATCAATACGATTCACGATACTCAGTCTGCGATTTGATACATATCGATACATGAATAAACTTGATGGTCTTTCAATCTTTGGAACATATGTGGTGCCCTTTCATGTATGTTGACATTCTTGGTTTTATCTCCAGCATGGAGACTACAGAGACATATACTTATCATATATTTATATGAAATTATCATTGTTGAGAAGATATCAACAATACTTTCCAACAAACTACCTGTTATTTGCATTGAGTTTTATCCAATGTTTTAGGCCACTTAATGGTGAATCCATTTAACTCCCTTTAATTTGTACAACCTGAATGATTTGAAAACAATATTACCAATTTCGTGTCTCAGTTACACTTGGAAGACATTACGATGCTATCGTCAAAACAGAAGAAATAATGTAATTTATTCGTGCAAAGAAAATATCATCTAGAACAATTCTGGGCATGAGAATAAGGTTGAATACCAACAAAATATATCACATTTTATTTCCTACAGATGCAAAAGACTGCTGCAGCCACAGGTACTTGTATTTGTTAGTGAAGCAGGAAAACCATCCACTACACCCAGTCCTACTGTACAATTTCTTTCAACGTCAATGTGATAAACTTGAGCAGTTTGAAATCTGCCCCATCACTCATTCTATGCTAATTTCATTTATTCCATCACCACCTTCCTTCACTGGTTAAATATCTCTACATAAAAATGAGAAATTCCAAATCTGTTCCCATTTACAATTTAATGAGAGATGATGACAGGATTTTATCTTAAGGGAGATCTCCCCCTTTATCAGCGAAAAAGAAAGGGAGGAAGAAATGATCATAGGTCAATATTTATCTAAACTTTAATATCTCTCTTTCTTCCTGCTCCACTTTCTTATAGCTCCACTGAAATCAACATCATTGACAGTTGTCACTTCTAGTTGTATAAGCATTAATCTGTTAATTAATTCTGAGTGTACTCTGTGCCTTTTTTTTATCAATACTGTTATGTGCTTCTTTCTGAAGGGGCATATACATAGTCAGCTTTGTCAGCTTGAATATGTTGGTAAACTGGTCTTTGTGACTGTTATGTACAATTTTCCAGAGATCACAAATATTATCTTTTGGATACATCTGCTCCAAAACAGAATTTTTCACTAACATAAACTACCTTTGTTAAATCAGTAGTTTACTGACTCCTATGTTAAATGTCTTATCTGTTCCATAATGCTGTATAAGGGTATTTTAGTCCATCAATGCTTGTTTAGACAGAAGTATCAAAATAAATATCTTTACTTCTTAATATCATTTTAAACCTTGTACACGTGTATGGTTTTGTAGTTTGTGATCCGTAGGGTGAATCTGATTCATAAAAAATATGCAAATTACATTATACTTTCAAATTGTCAGTATTTTTCCCTTTGTACATTTAATTTTGTAATATAACTGAAAGGGTCATGCGGTCTAACATTTTTGTCCATCCAGCATATACATCTGACTCATATTTAACACCATTTCGAGCAAAAAATCACTCACAGGCATCTCCATTAACATTGTCCCAGCTCCAGTACTCTGATACACTTCATAACTTTAAAAATTACTGTCATCATCACTATCATCAGCAAGTATTTGCCAAACAAAATTGTAATGAACCATTACATTTTGGGTTTTCTATGTAGCCCGTACTTTAAACATGCATTTGTAAAACTTTCTTCATGAATAGTTCAAACTACAACATAATTTTTATTCCTGGGCACTTTGTTCTAATCAAATTTAGTTTCACAACCATTCATGTCGTGCTTGAAGAACCCAGATGTGGGACAGTTGCTACCAGAAAAACAGACGTCTCTACAAGAATGGTTAAATAAAAATTGTATACTTCGCTTAGCACATTTTCATATGTGGAACTTTCAATGAATTTGCTGGAGGTTTCGCATTTCACTGTTCTCCAAGCATGCAAATTCACACAAATTTTGCACGACTCGAGCAATGGCAGTACACCCTGACAGCATTTCAGCATAAGTACTTGACATATCTAATGACTTTCCCAGGAAGTCTCTCTGTTGCTTTGCCAATACTTATTGTTTGTCATGCAGAGAATAAGCTACATTGATTTCTAATTGGTGGTTATTTTTTAACCTAGAGCGAAACAAGTAATAACAACATATGAGACTTCAATGTAACATATTTCAACATGCATCATACCAGTAATCAAAGAGTAGCTTTCAAATCGACCAAAAGGGTCAAGATAAGATTCAAAGTAGAAAGCGGTTATTATATGATGAGTAAAGTACTTCATTAAACACGTGGAACATGTTTGGAATGTATAATATATGCTGAACATACTTCTGGTTTAACATAATTAGCATGAAATGGTGGGGGGGGAGGAGCAGATTACGAATCATGTCACTTTGTGTTAACTTGTAGACAGCGAGTGGGTATTCTCAAATAACCATTTTCATATTTAGTAATAAACATGAGTGCCTGTGACTGCAAATGCTGTTTCAGAGGGATTATAATTTTGCAGAATAACAGGGCAACTAATAATAATTATTCATAGCTGGTGAAGACTAAAATAACATGTAAATGGTAAGTATCATTTTTATTGAATCTCCATCTCTTGTATCGATATGTGTTTCATTTCAACAAATGTATTGATGCACAGATATAAAGATGAATTGTTTCACCCCCAGAAAAGATCATGATGCACCAAACCACAAAATGTATCACAAGAAACAAGTTCAACTACTGTATATTCCTGTAAATTGGCATATAAAAGTCATTTCAATGCACAAAATACAAATTCTAACATTACTTTGTAAACCTGCATTATGTTGGTATGAAGAAACAATATAATGAACATATTTTAGTTTTATTTCCTTTCAAACATTTAATTCTAACCAAATCAGAAGAATCAGTTGTAATCAAGATAACATTATATATGCATGTTATACAAAATAAACATTCCCAATCACAGTATGAAAAAAAAAAAACAATACATGGAAAGTATTAGAATCTTATCTTGTAAAGAAAAAATTTAAACTTTGAATAAATCTGTGCCAATAAAACCCAAAACTAAGAATTTTCAAACAACCTAAATGATATAAGATGATTTTGTTAAAATCCATCATTAAAAAAATCCCTCACAAAAGGGATGATTTCAATTTTGACAAAAAGACCTTCAAAATTATAAACTACTGCATAAACAAGGACTGAATTTTCTGTAAAATCAACACATGTCTGCCTGTAATGTGATAAACCAGTCCCAAAACCTGTATTGACAATCACAGGAGCTCATATCTTTTAGTAATATACAAGGGATGACAATCTCCTATTTCTCATATGACCTAATTAAGCTCTGAAACCAATGCTTCATGCTACATGTCATAGTGTAATAGTTTAGCACCAAAGTTCAGCTCAGATACAACATTTTGGACAAAAAATTTGACTTAAAATGGATAACAGTTCCATTCAACTTTGTATCATGTTGTATCATCTGTTTGCATGAAACCATTATATTCTGACAATGCAAACCCATTTGTTTGTACATCACTACTGATTTAAATAATGGAAAACTTTATTGTGATAAAAAGTGCAAGGAACTTAGTTGATTAATTCATTGATATATAGTTTCTAACCTGACTGTGAGTAGAGCGGCACTAACACCGTTATCATATGCACGTTTCATGCTTAACAGAAGTTTTCAGTGTAATAAACGGACATGCTTGGATCCATTTCCAGTTTCTGGACAAGTCCATTTTCAGCAGTGGGGTGTGTCACGACTAAAGACGTACATACAAATGTCATCTGCTTCCGATATTTACAGTGTTGAATCAAGCGAAGGAAAATAATGACAACAACAAATTTACTTTTCATGTGAATTTAACAAGCGATTTAATTTCAATGTTCATATATGCAAAGGGATAGAATACCAAACTCTCAACGTTATGTAATTTATGGAATTATCCCGCAGTTGCCAAACATGATGAACTACATCACTGCACCATCAACATCCCACCAATATATGTGAAGAGAAGTCACGTCAGATTAAAAAAATTTAGATCACAGTGACCTTGCTTTGGTATGGTTAAGACTTTAAGTTACCATTCTCGGGAGGCATCTGAACACAAAGGTTGGCTAGTCATGATTTTATAGGGTCAAAAAATGAGAATGTAATGATAGATCCTATTGCCAATGAATCCAGTGAGGAGAGGATACATTGGAAAGAAAAGGAAAAAAGACTGAAAACACCTAGTTACTAAATAAATGGATGGAACCTTTCTTTATCTGTTTTTAACGAGGTATTATAGATCTACACTACACAATGCTATGATAAGCCACTCTTTCGAAACATGAGAAGTGAAAATAGAAAGTTGTGCAAACTGGAGCCTTAAGTTCAAAGCAGTAAGTATTATAGTACAATTATAATTTTTAAAGAACTACAAACCCATATATATGAGAATAATAGCATGAGTTGTACCTGCTACATTTGAAGGACTCATATAAGTACATGTCTGTGTATGCATCAGCAGTGCAGATTTGGAATCTGACACAGATATATAAAAAAAATGCAACCCTTTTAACATAATTCCATACTTTGTCAACATAAATATGTATAGCTTAATAGTATTCTGATGTGTTATCATATATATATATATATATATATATATATATATATATATATATATATATATATATATATATATATATATATGTATATATATATGTACCATCAAAAAATGTTATCTTCAATTTTATGCAAGTGTTGTTAATCACATTTTGTTTCTTATACTCTGACATTATCTTAGGCCAAGCGCATATAAGATATATGAACAGTATATGAACATTTTTAGAAGATGTTGTGTCTGTAATATTTCACAAGTGATAAGTGGCAAAGCATTCAATTGGTACAATTCAAGATTCGTTCATCCTCATGTGGAAGAAAAGTGAGAAAGGGAGGGAGAGAAAAAAGGAGTAAAAGAATAAAAGTGCCATAGGACTAAATATGGAGATACTGGTTTGAATAACATAGTGTTAGCACATAATGGCTGATATATTTCCTAAATGTGCAAAGAAAGGAGTTCCAAAAGCGATATTGCCACAGTGGTGATAAAAAGGGTATCTGTGGCAATATAATTCTTTTATCCCACTGATGTATTTCAATATCTCAATGAGAAATCTATAATAAATAGAAGATATCAACTGCAATACAATGATGTCACTCTGATTTTTCAATGTAGTAGTCATAATGTACCTGGCTCTGTAATTGCCAAACTTCTCAACCAGAGAGCACACTCAGACTTTTAGTCTCATCATACTTGTCTTATTTTCATTAAGTTTCACTCATACTGAATAACTATGCTCAATTAAAAAAATCACAACTTTCAAAACTCTTATTTGTAAATCTTTTTTCTCACTAATGAGAAGCAATATTTGAACTGTGTTACTGGATCTTATATCAACCATGCATAGTGCATGCACAAAGCTATACCAATGCATGGGATGGATAATGAGTTCAGGATTTAGGCACAAGGCAGAAGCTAAGTGATTCAACCCTGTAGACTGGCACAACATGAGTTATTTTTGGTCTATTCATAACGACCTCTGTATAAAAATGGGACATAAATGTCTTCTGCATAATCACATACAATGTAAAATAATGGATATTAACCCTTTACTTCATGCAAGCGTCTTTGGACGCCTCTACTCCATTCACATGGAAGCGCCTTTTGACGTCTGCTATAAACATCAGCCATTTTGAGCTGGTTTTCGTAGCGCCTTTTCTCGCGAATGATAATTACGTCAGATCACGTGGTCACTGTTTATGCACTGGTCGATATCTGCTATTTAAAGTAACTGAGTCATAATCTCCACTCTCCAAAATGGCAGTCACGGATTTAATTCAGTACTTACTAAGTTTTCATGATTAGAATCACAACTATGAAAGATTCAATAACTTAGGTAAAGGCTCTGATATTGATGTAGGCAGCAATTAGTTTTTATAAATTATCAAATTCAGATGACTTAGTGATGTAGACACAGACGAAAAACTTGTAAATTTCGAGTATGAGAAATGGCAGCTACAGCTGGTCACGCGGCCTCACTGACATGACAGTGAACGAGTTCTCTCAAGATTTTAAAGCACATAAAAAATTCTTCCGTGAAAAATAATTACACAGCTATAACAATCGGACTTTACTCTTAAATTTGTCCACACATAATAGATGTGTACCAAAAATGTAAAATGGTTAAAATTGCTGTTAAATGTAACATACACTACATTGCTTAACAGTTCACAGGCAGGCCTATGTGTATGGAGTCGACTATATAACAGGTGTTCTAGTTATAGCGCACTGCACTTTGTAACTATGCTCTATGAGGTAAACGGTTAATGAAACATCACAGAATAATTTTAAGGGTATCTTGAAAACAATTCTTAATTTAATTCAATTCAGCCATAATTGGATCATCAATCAGAAAGCTATAAGAGGCTATGGTGAATAGTGACAACTGGAGAAAAGACCACATTTTAGGAGTGGGGTTAATGAGAATGGAGCAAAAGGTATAGACTTCAGATAGCACATTACTATTTTGGTTGTTTTCCTATTATATTTGTGATACTTTATTTCTATTATGTTCATCATCTTTATCAACATATTCCTCTTATATCAGCCATAGTAGTAGAACAGCTGTAGTAATAGTAGTAGTAGTGGAGGTGGTGGTTGCTGTTGTTTCCCCATGTAATGAAATAAGAAATCATATCAGCTGACATGGACTGGATTGAATTTCATGGCAGTATACAAAATCCCACATCATTTTGTTGCCTCTGATACAGTGTGCATTTATTTATTTATTTATTTATTTATTATAATTAAATTATTAAAACTCTAATCATTACTACCATAATAAACAGTTGTCTTTGTCATTATGAGGTATGCAGACTATCTTTTTCCTACAGACACTATATTTTCCAGATTGCTGATGTGCCATAGTCAAAAATAAAATTATGGCAAATACAAGTTCATTAAACTTTAAGTACATTTTTAATAGTAAATTATGAATTACCCATTGTAAAAAATTAGTCAAATACCTTTTTTATTATCTGTCTGCTCAGGTACAACTCGACTTCGAGTGGTACTTTCAATTAGACTGATTGGGCCTCTGCTTTGAGTGGTGCTTTCAGTTATACCAATGTGGTTCTCAATAGGGACACAGAGCTTCTGTGGATCGCTTTCACAGTATTCGATTGCTGGTCCCTTTGGACAGCAAAATGATGAGTTGATCTCTAAGTGACATCCCTCTGCCTGATACATAAATTGAGTACACTTGGGATATATATATATATAAACTAGGAACACAACATACTATAATAATATTTACTTTTGCATAAGGTATAGAATCTAAATTACTTGCTTTATTAAATGATTTATATTCCAGCATATCTAATAATTAAATATGATTAGCATTTTTGTAACCTACAATATGTCACAAAAACAGATAAAAACACATCTTACATGTGACAAATACATCCTAACATCGTGTGTTATGTAGGAAACACTGGTGTGTAATATGAAAATTCCATATCAAAGATGCTGAGTTAATGGTTATTTAACAAGAGACAAATTATATAAAATATTCAATTCCATCATACCACTATGCTAAATGTTTGGCCACTGCTCCACTTTGTTGAGAATGGTAGACTTTCACATGTGCACCATTGTGGTATAGTAGTTTCTTGAAAATGAAACAGAGGAACTAATATTATATCTGCTTTGTGAACAATACATAACCTGCAGTGTTTTGTCTCCACCATGTATATTATGGCTTTCTCATTTTTGGCCATGTGATTGATAGGTAATGAAAAACACTAGAAAAAATCAGGAAATTTTCAAATTTGTGAAAGTTGCATTTAAAGTGCAATCTCTAATACAACGTAATGGAAACATTTTCTTGTATGCATTAATTCAGTTAAAGCAGTCAGTGGCTGTTATTTGAATCTGATGAAACTGTTGTGTAAGTGAAAACTGAAGCCTGTTGGCTGTAGCCATTTTCATATTGTTTTTGTCTTTAGCAATGGACAGAACAACAAGGACATGAGCATAATTCTGTGTCACGGTAAAATATCTTATCTGAATCCAATTCCAATCAGAATATGATTCTTGGCACTTGAAACATAAACATACAATATCCCTTATGGAGTTTTTACATCAGCTTGAAGGTATATAGAAAGGAAACAGAAAAAATTAATTAAACATATTGAAAGACATTCTCTATACCTATGACATTCAGCCATATTGATTGTATATTTGGGCTCTCTTCCCGTGCAATAATAGGATAGAGGGTGTAGTTTCCTGTGTCTTTAGCAGATATATTCTTCAGCAAGATTCCAGTTTCACTGCTCATTTCAACTCTTCCTTGGTATTCTGGATCTTCATAGAAGCCATTTCTCACAGACTTGTATGCAATCAGTTTTGTACTGTTAACTATGAATTGGAGTTGCCTTACTTCTTCACTGGCTTCTTTCTCAAATGTCCACAGGAAAGTTACATTATGGCCGATACATTTGTTAATTGGTGGTGGTTTAGAGGTCCATTTTAGTCCTGCAATTACTAAAAAAAACATTGTCATAACAAGCCATGATGCTAAAAGTTCCACTTTGTGATCTAAGCAGGTAAAAGTATTTACAGGCTAAACAACATCCTGATAAAATAAAAATACAATTTAAGCTATGTTTTTAATCAATTATTTTGTTTACTTTCAGCACTTTACAAATGATGAAGAAATGCATCACTGATTACATCAATCCGCAATTTTGTAATAAGTATTATTGCAAACATAAGATTGTAAGACCCAACCAAATGGGTTGTATTATTTTATTCTCAGTATGAAACAAGTCCGATTGTCTTTTTCAGCTGTCATAATTGGATTTCAAGGACTCATGAAACATCCACATCATGAAAAACAAATGCACAGATTATATTTCCTTTCAGTCATAACTTTTGTAAAGTTCATGTACCTACATACACAAAATGTTTTGGTCTGACATAACAAATACAATTCCATTTCTAATAATAGACTTGATTGTATTGCCTACCACTAAGTCTATAATCATGCCGATTTATCTCACATTCACTAATATCCATACTACTCTGCAACTTTATTTTGGCACTTGTACATGGCAAGCTTTTAAATTGATAGATGTGAATTTCTGACAAGCCAAATTAGTTTTAAAGGCACATTTTGTACTCTGATACATTATGATTTTTATGGTGCACCACATCAAAGTTACATTTTCATGTAAGTACTGTTCAATAATATTTTTCTCTTTGCCATTTGATAGGAGAGATGTGCTATGTAAGGTAAAGGAAAAATGCTCAAGAATAGATTTTTTGGTGGCTGCTAGAGCGTCCTTTATATAAGAATGTTTTTACATGATATTGGTATTTTGGGGCTACTTTTATATCTTAAAGTAAAAGAGTACTTGCTTGTTGGACTGTCTCTCTAGGTTTTAAGACAGGTTTATTATAACAGCAGAAAGGTGTACTCATCACATAGATGATGTAATAATTATAATAATTACATGTATATTGACTTTATTTAGAGATTAGGTATTTCAAATAGCTACTGGAATTAATCTACCTCGAAGTCTTCTGTTAGGTACAGTATATATGGTATTAATACACAGTGTATCAAATCAGGTTAAAACTTAACAATAAAGAATTAAGCTATGCTGGAAATAAAACAATTTCAAGCCCATAACATACATACCAGGATCAAATAGCACATAAATATGTCGAAAATAAATTGTATTAACACCTCATCTGTGTAAAAGACGTATAAGCAGAAAAAAATATTGATCGTAAAAAGAAGAGACACAAGGAACTTGCGTTAGGACACCAGGAACATCATTCTATGCCAGCGGGCCAGTATATTAAAAATTCTTTTTAAACAATTCATTCCCTACCTTTGGTATAATGTACTTTTTACTTCAACAAACCTTTACAGGTAAGAGTACCATAAGAATCTCTGTGGTGACATATATTGCTTAGAATGACAAGAGTGGTTTATCTGGACACACACTTTATACATAAATGTAGCCTTTACAAGCATTGCTCTTTTGTATATTGGTAAAAATTTCATATAATTCATTGCTTCCTGAAAGTAGGCAACACTCTGATCTTTTAATTAAATGAAATGCCCTTTAATGGGGTCTAAAAAGTTTTGTTTTGCTTGAATTAATGGCATAGCCCCAAATTACATTACAACAGTCCAAATTACATTACAATAGTCCAAATACTGCTTAATATATGTTCATAAAAGATGACCATATACTTATTTTTTAAGTAGCCAGAAATAAAATTTAACGTTGCTGGAAACATGTCTACATATAATCATCACACCAATAATTGAATCATGAGAGGGCATATAAAGGCTGACAATGTCTAACCCAACTTGGAGCTTTTAGGGAGCTCCCTAGCCTTGCTCTTTTTTGTTTTGTTGTGACAAGCAGGGCTTTTGCTCTTTTCGTATTTACAATCCTACTGTTTCATTTGCAGCTTGCTTCAAGTCTGTTAAGAGCATCTTGTAAGTTATTTTCAAGTTCAGTTTTGGTTTTCCTTGATGGAGAAGACAGTGTAGTGTCATCTGCATAGAGGTCAGTGGAAGAAACTGAATTTTTAAACTTATGGGTAAGTCACTAATAAAAGAATGAATCCAAGGACAGAACCCAGTGGTGCTCCACAACTAATATTTTTACTTTAAGACAGGTGACCTTTTAAAGGTACTTTTTACATCTTATCAGCTAAGAAGTAAACCAGTTTAAGGAGTTTTCATTCATCAAATTACAGAATTTGCATCAATGTCTTTAAGATCAGACGCTCTATGAAAATCAACCATACTAGTACCAAGCATTTCTCCTTTATTTAATACTTGTAGTTATTGATCAATTATACACATGACAGCAGTTTCACATCAAAACCAGACTGATTCTCATCAGTATAATATTATAAGTGTTCATGCAGTTGATACTGTCATGTATACCTAATTGTATGAGTAACATTTGTCCATGGTAAGTTGTAGATAATGCAAACTTGTTTGCATAGCTAAGTTTTGTCCATAATTGTAAGTTGTACTTCAGTAAGTTGTAATTGAGATGTTTACATAGAGTTTTAGTTTATAGGTGTGCACATTAGATGAGAATCCTCTTGTTTGTGTGGATTTCTAACAAGCTACAGGCCAAAATCCGATGGTAAGATTCAAAATTAATATTAACGAAAGCATATTGGTTATGATAAATAACTTGCACTTAATTCACAGCTGAAAGTACTTGCAAGCATTTAAGTAAAATTCAGTAAAGTAATACTATTCTGCAGAAAATAATCTTTCTTAATAATAAAATGTCATTATAATTAATAAGCTCTATACAGAACACCCAATTAAAATTAGCCTTGTTGATAACACAATGAATTCTTAAAAATTTCAGTTAATGTGACTGGATGTTTTGACAAGTCACGTGAAGAGATGTAACGTATATGGCAAGGACTGATTTAGCCACAGGCCTGCTGCCCCTTAGCCTGTGGGTTCTAAGGAGGACCAGTTACTACTGACAGTTGTAGGCTCACATGGACAGTTAAATTTTCTAAAGTCTCTGTTTTCATTTTATTGAAAAGGCCAACTGCTTTTGTGTAGGGCCAGCTGATTTCCATGTGAGCTTTCACTGCTGGCTTTGGAAAAAAAATGTTAAATTGACCCCTGATATGACAAATAATGTCCCAAAGAAACCTAGTTTATAACATATTATCATCAAAGTGATGCCTTTGCAGGAGATCAGATATACTTTCTATGTACTAACTTTAGAGAATAATTTATCATGCATAGAGTAAATCACTTAAAAAATGCAACTGTTGCAACCAATAAATAAAGTAAATATTGAGAAATGTGTTTTTTTATTCAGGTAAGAAAGTATTACCGAATGTGTAGTTAACATAAAACATATAGCAACTCACCCCATATACAAGCCTATATTCAGTAAGTCTATTTATTATAAATATGGAAAAGTTCAAATTCATTTTCACAACATTCTGGACACCACTCCATAAAGTACGACAACACTGTCTTTCCAATCACATTGTTTTTCAAAGCCATCACATTCTATTCATCATACTGTATTGTTGCAAAGTCTGACTTTAGTCTTTGCCAAAGTAGACAAAAGTACATACTTACCCTCCAATGAACCAATAAGAAAAGTCCAGATTACAGAAGAAAACTGCATTCTGTTGACTTCCCCCTTTCTGAGAAAAAAATATGGAAATTGTATTAGTATTTAGCACCTACTTTTTAAAATGACATCAATTTTATAAACAATGTGAAATGAATTTTTTACAATTTGTTCTCACAATCGAACATTTTTCAGAATGCAATCTCGATCAACCAGTACGAGGGGCATGATGCTTCCTATCTTAAAAATTTCCGCCTTGTCAATAGCGGGAAAAGTGTCTGGCCCAAGGGTATGCCACAGTAGTGACCCAGACTGGTCCTGATGGTGGGATTCGAACCTGCACCCTTTCAGTCGTGACTCTGGCATGCTAACCTCTGAGCCATCATGACTCCTGGTTTTCTAAAAATAAATTAATAATTTGTCTAATTGTCTTGAAAAAAGAAATCATGCTGTTAATATCACAAAATGCACAAGAATATTACTCTAGAATTTCCATACATTCCTTACTGAGAGAAACTGCTGATGTAAAGATAGAATGAAAAAGTATCTGATTGGAACATCGCTCTGTCAATTTCCATCAGGTTGTGAAATAAACTTTCACAACCACTGAAATTTATATTCCTAAACTTTCATTGCCACTGAGATCTATATTCTGAACTACTTTCATTCACATAGATCCACATGGTGGTAGAAGAAGACAAAGTTACAATCAGAATAACCTCAGCTTTTGCTGTTGTAACATGTGGTGCACTCCGCCTGAGGCCAATCACTAAATATATCAAATTGATGTGCATTCCTACAACTGGTTCTGAGGTTATTTCATAACCTGACGGAAACGGCCAAGGGATGTTCCGATTGAAATAGTACCGCATTATGTACCATTGGTAACATATAATGCAGTATGTCAACAATAATACCGTGTGCATCTAAAAATCACCTCTGTGCCTCAACCGGCACCTGTTGTGCTGTTCCGCTACTTAAGGAGGCAGGTAGATGTTTTTGACTGCCAACTAATCAATGCATGACAACTAAACCAGGAAACGATTTAAATATCACAGCGATTAACAATCTGATACCAGCTGATGAATCGTCTTTATTCCAATTATAGATTTAGAAATACAAAATTTAAATAGTACTATTATGACCTGTACTGCAGTCTGCTGTCAGATAGAAGAAAGCATTTTATTCTTAAAATGTTCTTACATGTCCCTTATTATAAATGTTCATGTGCTAATGTGATAATAAAAGTTTTAACATCAGGTGAGTATTACTTAATTATTAATTCCTCTGTAATTTCCGAAAACATTACACTCAATACATAACTCATCTACATAACAATATTTTAAAACATTTTATATCTTTGCAAGTACATAAAGCTGCCGACGTATCTTGCAAACATTTGTATTCAGGTTTCTAACCTATAAACATCGCTTAGTTGGAAAAATAAAGCTATAAATTTGATTTCATCCCTTCATTTGTTAGATGTCATGCTGAACATCTTGTTCCAATACATAGCAAAATCTATCTAGAAATTAATTAATATACTATCGGAATAAAGAAAGTTTCAGTAATTTGAATCGTTCATAAATTGACAAATCACGAGTGTGGGAACAACATTCCGAGTTCCTTTTCGGCGCCCAATATTGCTATTTGCTTATAGTTTTCTGTCGGTACATAGAAACACAGGAACGCACCGAAAAGCCGGAACGCAGTAGAGTAGAAACACCGGAACGCAATATCGTATATACCATAGCTGAAAATTGTGAAATTTTGAACATTTACTATTAATAGTGTCTAATACAATTGTTATATAATTATAATGCTTAATCTCTTACTAATAAATACATAGTATGATTTATTATTAATGCCGGGATGAATGAACTTCGTCAAAATAGCAATTTAAATAGCCGTACAGTAATTTTATTTCGTATCTTACTTTTTATCCTTTTATTAAATGTTTTCAAAGAAAGTAAGTTTCAAACTTTTTTAAATGTAATTTTCATTAAAAAAATATTGCCTTCATGTATACAAGATAATAAATAAATATTTTCCTCAAACTAAGTCATTAACAACTGCTTTATTATTTCAAGTTATAAACGTATTTGAACTATGTAATTAGTTTCTGACAAAATATCTATCAGCATAAATAATAGCACAATTTTCATTGCGTTTTGACTATTTTTATTATAATGTATATGAATCCGTGTGCATCGTTTATTTAAATTCAAATACACTCAAATATATTGAAATACACTATAATATACTCAAAAACACTCAAATACGTCATTTTTAATATTAAACATCTCAGGATTTTACTGAACGCCATTTAAAAAAATAAACAATATATCAACCTTACTATTATACAAATTGTGGACCGAAAGAAAAAACCGAACATAGTACGTATTGTAGCATACTGTCCAGTAGACTCTTCAAGGGCAACATCCCCGTTTTTTATAAGATAGTTGACGTTTTAATGCTGTGTAGTTCCCGTTAATTTTTTTAACAGTTTATTTTAAACAAAGTTTTAAAAAAAATGTGTATAATTGTAAAAATTTTTTTACATTAAGCATCTCTCTCTCACACACACACACACACACATATATGTGAGCGATAAAGATCTAGAAAGAAATGAAGCTAGCAAGGAGGAAGAACGACAGGCAGAAGTAACGCAGCCTATTAATTTTGAAACATTTGTGTGTTATATGTAACAAATACTATTTGAAATATGATCCAAATCTTCTCTTTGTGTATTAAATCCGTGTCTACCACTATCCCATGCTCTTCTTCGAATAGCAGTAGAGTTTTATAAAAGGTCAACAAAATGAATTGACACGCCAATCTCGCATGTTTCTTTGCATTTAGACCATTTGCACGCATAATTCGTGATAGTTACACTCAAACTATACAGCTGTTTCGCATGCTGGGTTGCACAATTCTCACACATCTTGGAACTTAAGATAATAAGAAAAATTAATAAGCAATAACCACAACATAATAATCAACTTAAGAAATTAATATTAAATCGATATTAATATGTTTTTATTATTAAGAGCTGAAGCATTAAACTCATGTATAAATTGCATTACACGCTGTTAATATTAAGTTTTGTTACTATAAGAACTGTCGCCAAAATGCACAATTTCCAGCTTCTTTTTAGTTTAATGTTGCATCACTTGCAGAAAAGAAATTACATATTAATTTATTATATAACTACTGTTAAATGTCACAAATATGAAGTATAAATACACCACCAATATACGATATGGTATATACGATACAACTCATGTGCGTTCCGGTGTTTCTACTCTACTGCGTTCCGGTGTTTCGGTGCGTTCCGGTGTTTCTATGCACCCGTTTTCCGTTGGTCGGTGGTTATTCCCATGTTCTTCCCACAGGCACTTGGACATAGTACACAATTAATTTTACTATATGTTCTCTACATTTGTTTCTCAGTACTGACCTTTCCACTGTGTGACAATCAATGCAAATCATATGTTAATCTAAAATACCTTCAAAGATGACTTCACGGTGAAGTTCTTGTCAAAGGTTGACCTGCTCTTTTTTTAGATCATTGACTGTCAACATAACAGCATGTAACCACAACACGTATTTCACTTCCGGATCATCACCAAGGCCTTATTACTCACTGTGCACTGTCGCCAAAATACATACAGACAACAACACCCTGAGCTCATATTATCAAGAATAAACAGTTACCTTTAAATCCCTACAAAAAATGCATAAATAAAACTCTTCTATCACCACCAAAATGAGAGAGGAAAAAATGTTCTAAAAATAGACTAGAACTACATTCATGGGTACTGAACTTGGAAGTATTAATTGTGATGTAATTCCACTTGATTCATGGTATAGACCATTCTTAGAATGTATTCATATATTCATGTGACCCTAGGTCAGCGAATCCAAAACGAGGCTAATATAGGCACCAGTTTCATTTTACCTCGCAACCATGGCTGCTACAGTTGATACCGGCAACAGAAAAAATCGTGACAATTATTGTTGTGTTCAGTTGTGCAATGGGAATGATAGAATTCACATAGATTTAAGCTTTCACCATATCCCATCAGTGAAGAAGATGGAGCTTCGTAGAAAATGGATTGTTGCAATACGTCGTGATGAGGGGCTGAATTTTAAGGTAAGAAAACTGGATGATTGTTGGTGTGTTTATATTTTCTTGCAACTGAATGATGTAAGAATAAGAATTCCAAACGCAAAATAGATTCTGTCGATGAAGTAAATGATTCTATGTATGTGTGTTTTAAAATGACAGGTTTCTAAAAATGTTACCCCTAGTCCCATTCCACATAACGGGGTCATCGAAAACTGGGCGTACCTCCAAGCAGCGCATTTTTATAAGAAATTATGAATTTTGCGTAGGAGTAGTAAGTACAGAAAAGGTAAAGTTATTACCTCGTTAAAAAAACAAGTAGAATGTAAATGACCACGATAGAGAAGAGAGATAGCACCAGTAAAATGAAAATGATGAGAGTACAAGTTGAATGAAATTACGAGAGAGAGAGAGAGAGAGTGGATAAGAATTAATGAAGCTGTTGATAAAACATCACTGCATAATTTCTCTTATTTACTCTGAAAAGACCTGATTTATGTGGGGCTTATTTTGCTTGCTGTTCTCCTCCAGATGGCATTGATATTTAATCAAACCATAGCTTTGTAACTTTTCTTTTACACATTTATTTCATAGTGTGTGCATGGTGTGTGTGTGCATGACACAGTGTGTTTATGTGTATGAGAGAGAGAGAGAGAGCAGACAATCAGTGGAAAGCAGCCTCTGTTAAAACTCTTGTATAATTTTAAATTATAGTGAAGCTGGTAACTTTGCTAGTTATATTTTTTTGTCTCCATTATGGTTAACAAATGTTGATGAAAAGCTACATTATTATTTTATCTTCTTCAGATCCTGTGAGTTGCATATAGCATGCAAAAGTAAAATTACAGAGCTGGAGAAGAGACTGAGGAAAGCAGTAACAGAATTGGAAGAGAAGGAAAGGCAACTGCAAGATTTGAATAAAAAAATAAACATGGAGAAGCTTGGACTGAACAGATTTACAGATGATGATGAAATGATAGAATTTTACACTAGTTTTCCCACATATGAGGTTTTTATAACCTTCTTCAATAGCATCAAACCTACTGCAATTAGAATGAAGAGCTTATATTACAGCACAGGGAATGACATCAACATCAGGGGACGGCAAAAGGCAATGGACCCAGTGGATGAACTTTTCATGTTTTTGTGTAGATTGAGATGTGGATTTCCGACTGAAGATATGTCTGTTCGATTTAATATTCACAGGTATTCTGTAAGTCGGATAATAATCATGTGGACAAATTATTTGTATTTTTTACCAAGTCATGAGCAGGTTCAAGCAAATATGCCTCTCGATTTTCAACTGTCCTACCCAGGAACTAGAATTATTATTGACTGCACAGAAATATTTACAGAAAGACCCTCATCTCTAGTGCTTGCATCAAAGACTTATTCAAACTACAAAACTCACAACACCTGAAAAGGTTTGGTAGGGATAGCCCCACACGGTGCAATCACGTGTGTCTTCCTTGTACTCGGGATGCATGAGTGATGTGGAGATCACAAAGCTGTCAGGGCTTATAGATTTGTTAGAACCAGGGGACCAAATCATGGCAGATAAAGGTTTTGTTTTACATAAAGTTTTAGAAGGTACTGGTGTTTCCATTGCAACACCACACTTTCGGTGTAGTGATGGGCAGTTCACAGCTTCCCAGGTGGAAACCAATCAAAAAATTGCAAGCCTGAGGATACATGTGTAAAGATACATTAAGAGGGTGAAAGAATACAAAGTTATTACAGTCTGTGGTGCCTTTGACAATTTCTGGGTCAATAAATCAGTTGTGGACAGTAGCAAATGTACTGACTTTGTTCAAATGACCAAAAATTAAACAAAAGAAATAGCATTTTATGACATGGAAGTATCATGTAGAACTTGTGAATGAAAACAAAGATAATGAGACATTATGAAAGTACCACATAAGGTTCATTTTATTGACATTTCATTAGTTTATTTTTAGACCTTAAAATCATGCCACATTTCATTGGCATCTTGTCATGCAAATACCTTTTAGATGTGTGAATCTTGTTCATTTTATTAACATTTCAGTAATATACAAGTTTTTTTAAAACACCTTTAGTAACATCGTGTAATATTTCAATGACATCTTGAATTTCATGCAAATACCTTTGGTAAGATGTGTGTATGTCGATATATATATATATATATATACACACACAAAATTACTCAAAGGGTTCATGTGAAAATGATACACAATTCTATAATGCATCTATGTGTGACTGTTCCGGCCAATATACATATATAGTAAGCAAAACCAGCTACGCTGAATTTAAAAATGACAATTTATGTAAGTAGATTTTAAAAGCAGTGCAACAAAGTCCACATTGGCAAATGACTTGCAGCCATTTTGCTTGGAGTTGTCAGAATGATTTAATAATGTAAAGGCATAGAAAATTCAATTTAATATATCTTACAAAACATTCATATGCATATATACAAACAGGAGAACGTACTAGTTGAGGTAGAATCTATAACAGAAGAGATCAAGCTTGTCCTTGACAGCTTGCCAAAATTCCCTGTCAAACAGAATAGTCTCAACATGAAAGTCATTTTCCAACCACACACAAAAATCACACCATTCCAGTCCTGTAACTGCCAACTGCATTTGAACTTGGTAGTAGTAGTTGTGGTTTGTCTTCAATTTCAAGGCATCATTAGAGACCGCAAGGTACTTCAGAGATAGTAAAGTGTCTGCAACTGGACATTTAATCTCCAACAAACCATAAGGGTGGGGGGGGAGGGTCCTGTTGGGGTTGTAGACTTTACGATCAGGAGTTGCAGCAAGCCAATGACAAAATGGGCTCACAATTATGCCACTTGGGTACAGATTGACATTGTCATTCATTCTCTAGAAGAAAAAAGTTATTTTTTTATGTAAAAACAAACCAAAATCATAAATCGCAATAATTTAAAAGGTGGTTTTGTTTCTTATTCAAATAAAATGTTCCTACACACTGGGGTGTCATTTATGCAATACAAATTATTTTCCATGATTTCTTAAGCAGGTTTTACAAATTTTTGTTGTTGAAATTTCTTTTAAAAAGGATACAAATCGGATAATTTTCTTTTCTTCTTTTCTTTACAGCATACTCATTTTGTATTCCAAAAGCAATCCTAATTTAGGAAAATAGACAGCCCTGGAAAGTTTATTTGAAGAAATATGATATGGCCAAACTGTATCGTAGACAGCATTTATGCAAGATCTGAATTTCAATAATATTTTAAGTGTTGAAATATTAAAAATATCTGTGCATGTTGAATATAATTTTAATAATTTATGATATAAATATGAATGAAAATGACCTCAACAACATGTGGTGACTCGTTCTTCTTTTGTGATCTAAAACACCGTCCCTTGACAAGGCATTCATTTCCATCTCTATAAACTGAAAATAAAAGAGAAACTCAGTTTAATAAACAGATTAACATAATATCCCATACATAAAATGACAAAATGTTATATTGTTTAGACACGATTATTCCCTATTATGTTTACTTGATCTAATGTGTGCAGTTACATACTGGGTGTTAAAATTCATCCATCTACCAACACCACAAAACTAATAATAATTATAATCAATGAACAATGAAGAAGTTCACATAAATAAGGGACCAATTTGTGTGTTTGGGGGCAGGGTGCTCTTTGATTATATATATATATATATATATATATATATATGAATGGATATAAAACAGCTTTGAACAAATAATCCTGCTGTTTTGTGGGTAAATATAAAAATGTCAGGTTGTGTACTTTTGATACATATTAAAATGCAAGGTATGTACCCAAAACTATTTAAAGCGCACCACAAAGTCTCTACTGGTGAGGAAGGGGGCGTGGTTGGTTAAAAGGACATTTTTTGTCACTATGCATGTTTTGTAAATATTTTATTTATGACCGCGTGTTTTGACCACAGTACTGACTGACAGCTGTACATTTAAATCAGACCTACTCAGAAGAAAAAAAAATTATGCTTTAAATAGTTTCATTTCTATATCGTTAACTTGTGTTTTGTGTGCAGTAGAGAAAAAGTACACTCAAGATAGGACGTAAATCAACTTACCTTTAAGAGAATGGACATATCCCTCACTGTAATACTTGAATTCTTTTGTCATCTGTTCATTCCCTGAACTGCTGGAGATACCCGTGATGAAATTCTCAACGAATGTAAAAGAAATATCTGGCAAACAGCTCAGAACGTTACTCGATGTACAGTAAGACGCCATATTTTTTTCTCAGTCTGCCTACCGTAGCCTCGTTTTCGCGCGACATTAATATTCATGAGGATCTCATTAAGAATGGTCTATAACGGTACCAATTGCGCAAGTCCAGGTGGGCGGAGCTAAAGGTGTAGGGACATTTTATTCAGAATTAAACAACAACACTAGCTGTGATTGGTGCATTGTGTAAGAGTTCTGTTTGGCTTAAAAAAGGTTGAGCCTGTTGGCAACATGTGAGTTTATGTTAATTTCTATTTAGATGATATTTTGTATTTTTTATGATTTTTTAAAACTATGGTACACATGGCTGAACATGTGCTTGTTGTGACTAGATAACTCTTACCCTTGTCTAGTTCCAGTAGAGTTATCTCTCTTAAATACAATGGAGTACCTGGTTATGTCATTGTCAAATTTACAATCTAGCATTGTTCTTATGCTAGTGTGTGACATGCATGCTGAAGTAAGATAGAAAGTATATTTATTTCACAAAACATTAGCATTGAGGTATATGGAAAAACAATTGGTACCGTGATACCTAAAGGGAAGAATAACCTCACAGTGTAGCCATAGAAACGCATACATGTGGGCGGCATTTATGAACTTTACTAGCTTGATGTAGGAAAACAAATGGGTGCTGAACAGTTTTTGTCAAATATTGAAAGTTCTTTAAGAATAAAATGTATGAAATCTTCAGAAAATAGCACAAGTTGGCTTTGGATGGTATGACAGATATAGACTTGTGTTGCCTGATGCCTTTATGTATGTGATGTTACCTGCTAGATTGGAATGCATGCAACAAAATAAGTTATGTAAGCATAATAAAGTTGATTTTGGCCAAATATTGACTATTTTCCTGCAAAAGATGAAAAATCATGTGTACAACAACAGCTATCTTGTTCTTGTAAGGCATGCCATAAACCAGGATAGAGAACACTCTAAGTATAGATCACTTGTACCATGTCAGATATTGTTCTGGCATGAGTAATTTTAGGTAATTTATTAAAGATATGGTATTCCTTCCCACTTTGATTTGAACTGTCCTGCTCTAATTGTCCATTTTTTCTTTTTTTTTACACTTTCCTGCTTTGAAATTGTTCATGCAGTTAGTTCAGTTCTCTTGCATTCCCTTTTGTTGAAGTAGCAGTGAATACCAACAAACAAGAACAGTTTGTTTAAGTCAGCATTTTCCATTGACACTTGTATAAGCCCAATTATAATCTACTATTGACTTTCAATTAATTCTATTTCTTTCTGTCCAGCTGTTCTTGTGGAATTTCCATATTAGGTCCAACATTACTGAATGATAACCATTTTAGTCACACAGTGCGCATTCATTCCATTCAAATCCACACTTTTCTTGAAACTTTGCATCCCATCACAAGAATCTAAATTGGCATGAGATCATATCTGCATGGTTATGGAAGGCTGCACTCTACATGCCGCTACATGCTGGCATTGTAGCAAATATGAACTATATGATATGAAGAGCTGCATCATCTTAGAAATTAAAATTATGACTCTTGAGGTCTCTACTAAATACAGAAGTGTAAATGTTAGGTTCTCACTTGATCAGTAATGTATTTTTGGATAATTTAATTGCAATGAAGTTAATGCAGGTTGTTCATTAACTCATTTATATTACATGGATAATATATTAGAGGTTACCACACCTTATCTATATCATTCAGTTATCTCCCTTACACCAGTCATATCATTTCAAGGAAATAAAATCTCACATTTTCAGTGACTGGTTATGAAAACAAAGAGAAGATTTGTGAAGTATTATATTAGCCCTCAGTCTTGATGCAGATGTAAGTAGAAGCAATTTAATAATTTCTCACAGTAAAATTTACAAGTTTAAAAACTGATAAAGTATGTTCTGTTTGGTTCTAAGATAAATTCCTGCCAAACTTAAGCCAATTATTATTAATTTCTTATGTAGAATGGGGATCCAAATCAGCGATGTAGAAAGACATCGTTATTAACTGGCGATGCCCAAAGAGCATTCTGAGCTATTGGCAAGAGATTTGGAGATGTGCCAGAGATCGGAGAAAAGGTTATGCTTGCCTCTTACCTTACAGGACAAGCATGATGAAGACGACAACAGACGAAAACACGATAGAAGTTGCCAAAAATCGGCAAGTCTGTTTAAGAAGAAAAATTCTTGAGGCATTGTGGATCCCCGAAATGGATAAACTTCCCGCTGGATTAAAAGAATGTTCCGCGGGAAGTTGTAATATATGCTTCTGCAGCAAATGTAATTGTTTTGTAAATTTTTGTAAAACTTGTCAATGCAGTGGGAAGAAGAAAATATTGTTTTGGGATGAAAATATAACATTATCCATATGTTATAAATTATGGTGTAAAATTATAACAGACATATGTATGTATGTATGTATGTATGTGTGTGTGTGTGTGTGTGTTCATAAATACCATTGCAAATGTTATTAATAATGTTCATCATAATAATCATGTTCTTCTTATAAGTAATCTAAAGTATTAATATGTATATATGCATGTATGTCAACTTTCCATTTATACCATGGTAAATGTTATTAAATATGATTGAAAATACTACCACCAGTAATAATAAAAAATTAATATTATTATTATATTATTGAGTAGCATATTTTCACATCTGAATACAGTTTGTGGTCTTTTTACAATTTATTTATCATTCACTCTATCTCACATTTCTGACATGACGTCTCTCTCTCTCTCTCTCTCGTAAATTTCTGCCGTAATGCCACAGCTCTCACCCAAGCATTAGTCAGTTTCCAGTGATACATGGAATTACATCACAATTAATACTTCCAAGTTCAGTACCCATGAATGTAGTTCTAGTCTATTTTTAGAACATTTTTTCCTCTCTCATTTTGGTGGTGATAGAAGAGTTTTGTTTATGCATTTTTGGTAGGGATTTAAAGGTAACTGTTTATTCTTGATAATATGAGCTCAGGGTGTTGTTGTATGTGTGTATTTCGGCGGTAGTGCACAGTGAGTAATAAGGCTTTGGTGATGATCCGAAGTGAAATCTGTGTTCTGTTTACATGTTGATGTGTTGACAGTTCAGCATCTAAAAAAACAGCAGGTCAACCTTTGACGAGAACTTCACCGTGAAGTCATCTTTGAAGGTATTTTAGATTAACATATGATTTGTATTGACTGTCACACAGTGGAAAGGTCAGTACTGAGAAACAAATGTAGAGAACATATAGTAAAATTAATTGTGTCCTATGTCCTGTCAGGGCAGTATTGGAGTAAAGTTTAAATTGGTATAAAATCTTTAGTATTAATGATAGACACATGAAATTTTAATATGTCATGTATATTGACTTTGAAAATATAAGAATGAAATTAAAAGTAAACAATTATTTTTTATTTTAAAAATTTTAATAAAATTTTTAAAAAATATAAATTTAAAAAAAATTCCCTTAAAATGCACATATATAATATTTTTGGGAATCATATTAAATGTTATCAACATGTATATATTCCTACACCATATAAAAGCTCCAATGTTGGATTTTGTGAGAGAAAATATCTTTGTAAGTCAAAATGAGACCTTCATTTAAAATACACGAAGACAAAATTATAATTTGTATTGGCCATTCAGGCTATTTATTAGGTGTCCAAGCAGTTAATTTATGTGTTTATGATGGGGTCACTTCCTGAGTAACACACATCCGCTTGTATAGCTTCAGTAATTGTTTATAAACATAGTTATAATGTATTTAGTGAGAGGACAGCGATGAAAACTTTATACTAGAACCTACTCAAGTTCTCTACTAAATCTTTTTAATCTGTCTGAGAATGAAATACAGGTCAAAGGGATAAAATATGCTTTCCCCAGGTACATTTACCCTTGGATGTAAGAAAACAGCAAAATGATGTAAGTTGAACACAAAATGCATTCCATTTTATTGTTCAGTTAGGTTAAGATATTGATTGATGTAGTGCGGCATTGTGGCCTATACGATGTTATGGGAATTCTAATGATCCATCTTGCTTTATGCATTATTAATTACTAATAATATTTGTTAACTGACACTCTAAAGATTACATAAGAAATATTCAAACAGGTTATTTGAATTTAACTTTGTACAACTTATCTTAACATGGTTACATATCCCACATGAACAAATATCCATCCATTTTAGAATGTTTGGGGTCAAAAGTTCACATTCAGTACATCATATAGGCTGACACTGTACCTATAGTGAATCTGTAAGGCACATTTATGGCTATGTCCACTGAAAATATCCCAAAATGTTATTTTCATCATGAGGATGCCTATGTATGGTAACATATTTCAATTTAGTACTTTGACAGAGTGCGGTATAGAAACATCAGCTGATATCTGATTCCATTCAATCAATGAGCTTAATAATTGGTAACCAACACTCTTAAAAATACACTATAAATACTCATATAGATCATTTGAATTATGTTTGCACATTTGATCTTAACAAGTACATTGTATATGTCCCACATATGCAAATTTCCTTCCTTGTTTACAAGTTTTGTGGATCAGAATTTCACATTTAGCTGATGATATAGGATTTATTGGTACCTATAGTTGATTTGTGTGACCACATTTGGCAGTATTCACTTGCAATATCCAAAATTGTTATTTTCCACATGAATAAGATTGCTTATAGTAACATATTTGAATTTAGTACATTGTCACTTGACTTTCCTGTAGACTGGTATGTACTAATGTTTGCACCAATGATCAAACCTCACCGCCCCAACATTGCCTTAAACTTTATGATACATAGTCTACCTGATTAGTTATTTAACTTGTAAATGGCTAAATATGCTTCTAGAAACCTCATATCTTTCTAGGATGAATTTATCACTTTAATACTTGGCCATTGCTTCACATTTCTGAGTTTCACTCTGTCAAGTTTAATATTTTCCCCCATGCTTGCAACCTTAATGTTATTTTGAAATCACCATATCTAACACATTTTAACTTCATTTACATAGATCTTACTGTTTTATAGAATTAACTGAAACATATTGTATCTTTTCAGGTCTAGCCTGGTATCTGGAACAAAGTGTTAGAGTTGGATCAGCTTGGAAGCTTTCCAATAGTCTGGTGGTAATAGCAAGGTTTCATAAGGGCATGTGCAGTGTACTGCCATAAGTGACCAAGATTAGTTCATATATAGCACCTCAAAGACATGGCTTAGGTTTTCATGAGAGAGATCAGCACCATTTTTCAGTAAGGTAGAGCCTCCCTAGAAACTAGTTTGCTATCCCAATGCCACCTTTTGTAGTTATTGACATTAAAATGGAATGCATTTTTGCTATAAAACATGGTTACTGGTCCCATCAGGACTTTAATTCTGAATGTGCTATTAGTTATGGAAACAACTGCCTAAGTACCTGACACAATAAATGTGGAACATAGCACCTGTCATTGTTTCTTTAGTGTGTACACTTATATGCATCTGGACAGGCATATTGAGGTTTGCTGCCAAAATCACTATGAGCTATATAATGCTTCACTACTCCTGAGAAAAATGTTATTAGTTGTACAGGCCCAAACTACCATTTGTTTTAAATACCATTCATTAGTCAACTTTTCTGTCTAAAATTTGTCAAACTGTGTTTTAAAACTTGTATGAAATTTAAGTTTTCAATAAAATTTAGTTTTTGAAATTTAAATGTTTATTTAATTTGCCATTGAAATTTAATTTATCAATATTTGTAACTTTCAAACATATTTCCAGACAGGGCTTATCTTGTATCACAATTAGGTTTTTACTGCATTGAAAAATTCCTATAATTAAGGAAGATATAGCAAATTTAGTTTTGGTTTCTCAAGAGCACTTGGACCAGAACTTGCACCCTGTGGAACACCAGCGCTACATACTTCCTGACAGATGTCACATGTTTTGTTTGCAAGGAAATTAAAAAAGACTTCATGTATAAAGTTGAAATAGGTATAGAATGCAAATATAAAAGTTTGACTAAAATTGACATAAAACATGGTGCCTGTCAGGAGTTACATCACAATTAATACTTCCAGTTCAGTACCCATGAATGTAGTTCTAGTCTATTTTTAGAACATTTTTTCCTCTCTCATTTTGGTGGTGATAGAAGAGTTTTATTTATGCATTTTTTGTAGGGATTTAAAGGTAACTGTTTATTCTTGATAATATGAGCTCAGGGTGTTGTTGTATGTGTGTATTTCGGCGACAGTGCACAGTGAGTAATAAGGCCTTGGTGATAATCCAGAAGTGAAATCTGTGTTCTGTTTACATGTTGATGTGTTGACAGTTCAGCATCTAAAAAAAGAGCAGGTAAACCTTTGACGAGAACTTCACCGTGAAGTCATCTTTGAAGGTATTTTAGATTAATATATGATTTGTATTGATTGTCACACAGTGGAAAGGTCAGTACTAAGAAACAAATGTAGAGAACATATAGTAAAATTAATTGTGTCCTATGTCCACATGCCTCGCTAGACGGTTTCCTCGCGTTATTCTTTCCACGTGGTGATGCTGCTTTACACGATGTGTGTGTAATTCAAATCTGAGGTCAACAGCCGATGCATGCACAGGTGTTCTGTTCTGACGGGGATTTATACTAAAAAAGTGAGTGTTCTAAAAGATTTAACGCAGTGGATCATTAAAAGAGGGATTATACTTACCGTCTGGATACAAAGGTTAGTCTAAATAAATTTGTTAATCAATAGCACGCGGTCCGATCATCCGCCGATATACCTGCGGACGTTTCAGCAAAAAAAACATCAAAAAAAAAACAGGTGGAAAACAGCTTGTTGGTCTAATTATTGCTCTTACTGAAAAGTATGTACCAGGCATTAAATTTGTTCATTTGAATATAGATGTGCATTCCAATATTTAGTTACAGTGGTGCTAAAGCCTGCAGACTGTATAAATCATATAATCAAATTTGATGAATCTTCAAGAACAGTATAATACACAAATTCCTTGTATTTCATCACCGATAGATATACCCTGAATATTTTGAGATGAAAATTCCAAGGGAACTGCCAGCCCCCCCCCCCCCCCTTAATTAATGGCAGTGAAGTATTCTATGATGTGATTCATGTTTTAACATATAAATAGAGAAAGATGTATGTAGGACAGTGACTATTTGTTATATTTTGTTTAGCGCATAAAATTACGCTTTGCGTAGTTGATGTGATATTATGCATGTAGAATCTTGAAATGTTGCATATTTATTCCATAAGACGTTTAAAAATAATGTACCAATGTTTGTCTTGTTTTTTTTTTTCTTTCTTGTTTGAGTGTTTGGGTTTTTTTGTTTTATGCATTAGTGATTTTATCAACCTTTTCTGATTCTGATTTGGTAATCGGTAACAAAGTTAAGAAAAAAGGAGAGAAAATTTAAATGTTTATTTCAGTGTCTGCTTTACAGACAAATTGTAATTCTGAATTACAGTTTAGAACATAAAAGAATGCATTATGTTCATTAGAGTTATGTGTCGAAAAGGTCAGCACTGTTTTATTATATTTATACTACGTGGATAATACATTTCCTTGAAAGATGTATACAATTACATTTTGTCTGGAAGTATAATTGTATGCATGTATTGACTGAAACAGCAATACAAAAACTGCTGTCCCTAATGACGACAGCCACCCTTAAAATGTTACACATTTTGCACACAAAAACTAATTGAAAACGAAACAAAGCAGATATAAAGGAATATTGCTGGTTTCAACACATTCATTTGGAACACACGCATACACACACATACATATTCTTTAATGTGTACATACAAGAGCTTTACTCAATTTAGTTTTGAAAACAATACACAAAGATAACAAAGAAATACAATGGACGTTTGATTTTCTTCAATAAATACAAGGTTGACTGAATTCTAACAAAAATACTGGTTAATAAGGCCAGGTGTGTTTACTGTTGTGCTTAGTTTGCAATTATGGTAGATAGGTATGTGTTATAAAAAAGTATATATATATATATATATATATATATATATATATATATATATATATATATATATATATATATATAGTAAGTGTTTCAGATACTGGGCAAAATGGCTAAATTAAATGCGCAAATTAATTTTGGCAATAGTTTTTTCGAAAATTTTAATCTCCCGAGGGGAAAGGTGCTAGTGTCGGCAATGAAAAACAGTCGCCCGACAGGAAACATATATATTTTGTACCTAAGTTAAACAACTGAATATTGGTATGCACTTATATCCGTACTGTTTTATTATTATGCTTTTGTGCCATAATAACCATTATATTTTTTCAGTCAGTACTTACGTCATCAGATATAAAGACAGACATTAGACAACATACATGATCTTCGAGACTTCTTTTCGTCTGAGAGAGAGAGAGAGAGAGATTTGACGAGTCATTCGAGGGGTCAAATTGTGATCTGCGAGAATAAGTTACCTTTGTTAATTGGTTGTGTATTTATCATTGGTTTCCCCATTACTCAAGTGCCTATGGTTCTTCCTTCGTCTGACGCACAAGCACTAGTTTAATAGGGAAACCAATGATAACACACTCCCACTGTTAACTGGGAGTGTGACATAATTGGTTTCCCCATGAATAAAGTGCCTGTGCTCGGACAAATGTACTGGTCCCCATGTGCTATGATACTGAGTCTATCATGTGCTGAAAAATAGTGTGAAACCCACAACCGCTTTTGTTCTATTTTTTTTAAACAACAAAAAACAAACACTTAGAGTGCCTGTATGTGTTTTTTGCACATGACACTTTTATCATGTGAGCATACTTGAACTAACTATACAAAAAACCGATGATCGACCAGGAAGTTAGTAGGATATTACAGCAATAGATGTTATGTCATATTGTTTGTGCTTGGAGGGATATGGGTGTGTGTGTGTTACCGCCAGTTTTTAGCACATAATATGCTATATTTGGCAGCCAGAAACCCGGACTCCTCGGTAATGATGCACTTAAAAACTTACTTTCATCTTTTCAAAAGAATACACATTTCATAGCGATACCTCGGATTTAATATTTAACATTAGTTAGGTGGTTGACGCGAGGTTAATGCTGAAAAAAAGCGACAACGAGAAGGAAAATAAACTCGTGCCAGGTGACAAATTTACGTCATGTTACCCTAATGACCCATCCTGAAATATGACCCTATCTGTCACTGATGTACCATGAGATGCATGAATTGTTCATATCTTTGTAATGAAAACTTTATACTAGTGGTATATCAAAATCACAGCATACATACTATACATATATTTTATTTATATTACATACAAATACTTGTCTTTTAACCGGAGGTAAGATTAACTACATGAGACTTTGTATTGAAATAGAGAATGAAGCTTCACATCCTTCCCCAGTGTGTCCGGTACACAATGTAGTTCTGTGCCTTTTGTGGCTATTCATAATCCTCTTTGCAAACTGATGAGTTGCTTGTTTTCTTTATTGAACTTCTATTTTCATTCACACTGATTAAATAGACATAAAAGATAGTTTTAATAAAGAAAGTAGAGTACAACAAACAAGTGGTTAGCTTCTTGAACACTGAAAGCGTATCTAATCACTTACAAGCGAAAGTATGGCTATGAGTGTTGAATATAAACTAAGCGAAATGACCAACCAACAAGAGGTATTTCAGACCTTTTAATCTATTTAGTATTATCTGATGATCTAAGTTGTTATTCTGCTGTAATCAATTTACCATCATTCATAGGTTCAGCGACATCGTCACATGGCACCAATTAAAGTCCTCTACGCTAATCTTTTCACTGATTTTCGCCCGTATCTTGCTACGATGGTCCAGAGAGAGAGAGAGAGAGAGAGAGAGAGAGAGAGAGAGAGAGATTGTTTGAGGGTCAAAGGAAAATTACCATAAGCACATTTTTGGGGTTTTGGCAATTTCCATGTTTCTCTGTTGGTCGATCAGTCTGCTGCCTGACCAACAAATACAGTTAGGGGTGGAGGTGACTTTTGGACATTTTCATATTTAAAAGTAATTGGTTTGTAGAACTTTATTTGGTTTAAGAAAAAAGGGAAAACAAAATAAACAACAAGTATTATGAACACTAGATAAATCCAAAGGAAAGTGTACACATATCGTTGGGACGAACTTGTAGGTTACATGGTTTAAATTCAGTTTCAAGTGTTTCATCAAACCCAAATTCTGTGTGTGTGTGTGTGTGTGTGTGTGAGAGAGAGGAAAGGATTGCGATCAAATTGTGCACAATGTTTAATTCATTTAGAAAAGGGAGATTATTAATATTTTATATTTCCTTTTTACGTCGCTAATGATTAATCAGTGGAAATTCATTAATGATCTGTAGAATCGATAGCATACAGCTGAAGCAATATATATATATATATATATATATATATATATATATATATATATATATATATATATATATATAAGATATTAATGTGCCATGGGCGGATTACAATTTTATATACCAAATATATCTATACCAAATATATATATATATATATATATATATATATATATATATATATATATATATATATATATATATATATATATATATATAATTTCAAACCCTGATCCACCCATGGCAAATTAATACGATTATATAAATATTGATTCAACAGTAGGCTATCGCTTTTCTACTCTCTCCACCAGTAATGAATCTCCATTTATTAATCATTAACGACATAAAGAAAATAGTGATAATAATAATAATAATAATAATAATAATCGCTTCCTACTTGAATTAGACGTGTTACACAATTTCATTGAAAAGTCTTCTTCATTCTCTCTCTCTCTCTCTCTCTCTCTCTCTCTCTCGTGTGCAAGGGAGTGAGAGAGAAAAATAACTTGCGCTTGATAAAATCTTTGAAACAGAACTTACACCAAGTAACCTAGGTCGTCGAAACAGTATTGTACACTTTCCATGGGATTTAAATAAAGGGTTCACAGAGTTGCAAAACCTGTTGAGATTGCACCAACACATCCAATAAAAACCCATAATAACATTCTACAAACAGATTTGTTTTTGTGGAAATATTAAAATGTCAGAATGAAGCTTTCCCCCTCTAAATAGCTTCCTGTGTTGGTTGGTCAGGCGGCGGACTAATCGACCAACTGATAAACTTAATACAATAACCCATCTTTGCTAGCCAAGGTTTCCATATGTTAACCCTTCGCTAGACAAGGTTACGATATGTTAACACTATCTACACCTTGGCGGATCGAGCAGATATTTCAGTGCTTTGTCCTAGCGACATCTATTGGATTTCAAGAGCCGGCTCCCTTAGTATGCAATGTCAACTAATCAATACCGTGTAACAGCAGTGCACTGTGCATCAGCTGAAAATGATGGTGGGATTGACTTAAAAATGAAAGTTTGTAAGCTTAACATGGAAAGTATGACTACGTACCAGAGAGAAGTCATTACAGGTGTATTTCAGTGAAAGGTATTTGTACAAACACTGATCGGCAGTGGAAAACTGCTTATTTATCAGTCCATTCAAGTTGTGTGCTCCCCTTGTCTCGATCATGCAGGTGCAATGTTTAAATTTGAATAACTTAATTTTGTTTAGATGCGGTAGCTTGTCTAGCCAAGATGTCGTGGATAATGAAATATGACCATAAAGGAAATTTCTACCATCACCTGTCTCTCTCTCATTCTCGTTCTCTGGACGATCGTAACAAGATACGGATGAAAACCAGTGGAAAAAAAAAAGAAAACAAAAAACAAAAAAACAAAAAAAAAAAAAAAAACAAAACAAAATAAAAAAACGAGCATAGTGGATTTTTGCTAGTGTCGTCAGATGATGTCACTGAACCTATGAATGCTGGTACAATTTACGAACTAACTTACCAGCGGAAAGGGAGATGGAAGATAAAAGTAATCGTATGATAGGTAACAATGTAAATTAAAGCAAAATAGTGAGTTAGATTAAATGAATATACATTTACATGTTTGAATTAACTCATGTTGGTTCGTCTTTTCGGTTATTTTATATTTCTCAATCATTTCAAGACAGTAGCCCTTAAGTAAATGGCCGAGAGTTCAGTACTCAGTAAGCTGACCATGCTGTGTTTGTAGTGGCTTACTTTCTTATTTGAAACCATCTTTCATAATTCAATAATAATTGTTTTATATTAACATAATCATTCCGAATGAAATCTGAAGCTCGAAAAGAAAGGTAAACTAAAACAGAGGCAACTTATAAATATGCAAAGAGGATTGTGAATAGCCAAAAGCGATACAGAGCTACATTTTGAAGCGGACACACTCGGCAGGGATGTGAAGAATTCATCCATTCCGTCAATACACAGATGACTCTCACTATATATATATATGTATATATATATATATATATATATATATATATATATATATATATATATATATATATATATATAATGTTTATCTATGCTGCATCATTTGATATAGCACTCGGTGTATAATATTTGTATTAAAATGAAGCTATGCAAGTCTCGTTTCCTTTTAATGACAAATGTATACCTTTCGTGGTATATCAACACCCGCCCCCTACACACACACACGCAATGCCCCCCCCCCCCATTAAATGATCACATCAACCTATCAGTGGGTACTGACCATTGTGTCGAATGTTACGGTAACACAGAGTTTTGTAATAAGGTATGTTACAATAATTTTTGGGGTACCCAAAGCTCGCCTACGATGACAGTAACAATGTCTTTTTCTCAACAATGAATTTTTGAAAGCTGAATATTTGGAAGAAGAAAAATATTTTAAAACCAACTTTGATCAAATAGAATTCAAACCATTTATCTTTATTTTATTAATTGAATAATAATTAGTTTCACTATTATCAACTGGTAAGAGATGAAAATGTGGCTGATTATATTCAATATTTTTTTAGAAAATATTTTTTTTTTTATCCGAACGTGACGGTTTTGATTGGATTATCTCCTGGTAAAAGATAAATAAGCGGTACTAATAAAATATGGCAATGATACTCTTTTCTTTTCAGTTTTAGCGGCTGCAGAGCCAGGAATTTCGATATGTGGGCGCACGTTGTTTACTACAAAATCTTAAAAGTACAAGGTCATTAATAAAAAAAAATCTCCCGATTTATCCGTAATTTGTATCAAGTTTAGAATGAACATTTAATTAACGTATTCGTATGATTTCAGCATATTGCTCCTTTCCTTTATTGTTTATTCTCTCTTATTGTACTAATGAATCCTTAATTAAAATGTATGTCAACGTTGTCATGTAGATGCATTTTCTCTGATTAAATTCAATATTAATTGTTGTTCTAAAATTTAATACTTATATTTTTTACTCAAAGTCAATTGAATCATGCTTGATGAATGATCTGCGCCTTAAATATCATCAACAACTTCAGGAAGAAAATTATTGATCGCTATAAACATAATGATTCCCATTTACTAAACTTGGTCAAGAAAAGAGGACGTTGGAACTGTCATAAGAAATATCAGGGCAGCTGGATTTTTTCCCTTCAAAACAATGACTCACTTTAGGTGATACAATGAGAAAGTGGCAGTTGAAATTCAATCTCACGTGTCGAGAACTACAATTTCAAATTTTGAATAAAATTGTTGGTGTTGACAGTTCTATTTTATTTGTTGAGTTTATAACATTCTCGGTAAACTTTGCCTATAGTGTGTGTAGTTTAATATTTTACAACATATTAAATTATCACTTTATGCGATTCTGATGGGTCTAAATAACCCTATGAAATTATTGTGCAGCATTCTCTTTACTGATTTGCTGCGATCGTGGTGAAAACTTTGTCTAACACCGCCTTATTGAATTGTTTGTTTTCAACGACTTTTTTTTGGCGCCATTTCTTGATTCATGTCACGAAAGGAATTGTGGAAAAATAGGTCCCACAGGGACTTATTATGTCATGTATATATCATAATATGAAAAATGAAAAAACCCTCAAGACAGGAATAACAACAAGTAAAACTAAGGATATTGCTCAGTTGATAGCGAGTGCGTGGGGTAGAGGTGGAGGAGGGGGGCGGTATACCTGTAGCATGGAATCCACCCTATATACAAGAGTGGTTTAAATGTTAACTTTCAGAAGCAAATTAACTCACCTATGTTCACTAATTTGTGCACATAAACCGGTCTACAAACTGATAGAAGTTTATCCAACCACTGTGTATTTACGTGGTAAATATGTGATGCAATTCCAACTCATAATGAAAAATGTGTTTACATATTCTGTAGTCTACTATTCCAAATCAAATACTGCAAATATCCGGTCACAAATATTTTACAATAAATATGGTAATTTCTGTATCCAGTAAACCTTCTTTCACAAGAATGCCGCAACAATGTAATGTTTAGTTGTGAACGTGACACTTTAGGTTACGTAAACATGGATCGCCAACTGTTATCCAACGGGTACTGCATCAAACAATGAGACATCACGCGCATTGGACATTCTGTGCTGAAAAATGATTTTGTCTATTTAATTTTTTTTTTTTTTTTTTTTTTTTTTTTTTTTTTTTAATCTGGAACGACGCTTGTTCTTTGATTTACGGTTTGTAAGAAAAGTACAATCTACTTTCAAACATTAATAATAGTTCAACTTTGTTTGGGATTACTTTTACGGACAAAAAATGAATGGTGCAACGTCTGTCAGAATGAACAAAAGTATTCGTTCTTCTTTCTATCTAAATAAGTTCCACTGAAATAAAGTCTGTAATATAAAGTATCTCAAACGGGTAATTATTTAATACTTAAACTTATGAAACTCATTGAAAAGCTTGCAAAAGCTGGACTTTATTCAACTCGTTCCATACATTCAGTATTATATCATTACCCATCTGATTTCCTCTATTTATCGATTGTTATCTGTTGAATTACGTATCGGTGGCTGAAGGTTCCATTTTCTATATCAAGGTTTCATTATTTATCGGTTGAAAATAGGCAGCAGTGGTTGAAATTTCAATATAGGATATCGGGAATTGCGATTTCACATGTTGAATCAAGGGCGCCCTCAGAATTCTTGGAATTATTTTTTGGGGGGAGGGGTGGCAAACATGTAGTGACAAAACATGTTATTTGAGATGAAATTGGTAAAGGCAGGGGCAATTGCCGCTGCCCCCATTCCCATATGTGTGGGAACCCACGTGCTGAATCAGACTGCAATGACAGTTCCATTTCGGATGTCGAGTTGTGACATTTTATCTGCTGAATTGCACAGCCTTGGTTGAAAATTGCATATTTATTTTTGACGCTCTTTTACATTTTAACTTTTGAAGCACACAGCGGTAGCAGCAGAGAGGGCGAACAGCCTATATTCACCCTCAGATTCGCAAAATAAGCCTTCCTGGAGAATCGCAAAAAATCAAGTTTTTTTCTCAGTATCCGACATGAGACGGCGTTGTTCGCCGACACATAAAAAAATCAGCGATTGTGTCAGTGACAAGTTAGAGAGCGTCGCCCTCGTTGCTGCTATGAATTAAAAAATTGTGTTATCAATAATGGCTAACATCGGAGAAGCACATACCACTAGATTAGCTCGAGAGCGACTAGAAGCAATCAAAAAATATCTTCCTGTTCGTGATTCTGTAAGACAAACACTTCAAGAACGTCAGCAAGCACAAGTTGAATTTGCAACGGGTGCAGAAGAGTTATTTAAACCCGTTACAACATAGTATACACCGTATCATCCGGATTCGCAACCTGGTCAAAACAAAATAATACTATCAAATACACCGCAAGAGTTACTGGTATATGTATACTGTCTGTATTCAGTGCTGCACAAATCGAGATATTTACAACGTATCCATGGCGGCATTCCACCGACAAGTTTTCTGGGGTTGTGTCTGTTGTGTTAAATAGCGGAACCGAAGAAACATTTATTCTGGAAGCCGCCGACAAGAAATTAACCGCAACATCTTACTGGTGGTGTCTGGAATTTGTAGCTGAAACCCCTCAATTGGCTACTGCGTACAATAATAATGGCGTTGACGAAGTCAACAACAATATTCTTAACAGAGTTAAGCGCTCAACAATATAGATACTATCAAGTACGTGAATGACAATCAGAGTTAAAAAATGCCGTCAACGCGTATACAACAAAAGCAGAAAAATAAAAGCGACGAACGATCAATTCTTGACGTTACAGTATACTCGGTATCCGCGTTAGTTGCGTCCATCGGAATAGTATTATCAGCGCTTACCCCGGTAACAATTGCAATCGCGATAACAATTACCGCATCAACATCAGCAGCAATAGCGGAAGGTTCTTATATGATCGCGAAAAAAATATCAGGTTGTACAAGTATGAAATTAAAGAACTATATTACACGATTAAACACAGCCACGGGCGCATATTCTAAATTATCATCGATGATATCATCAATCCTCAATGATACAACGATATCAGATTCTGAACTCGCGCTGATATCTAAGGTATACAGCGACTACAAGCAGTCCGAGTCTCACTATTTGAAAACAACACGATAAATAATGGCAACAAAGTTGGAATTGCTTCAGCAGATAGCCGCAAATACAAGCCTCGTGAGAACTTCGATAATAACAGTAAGCTGGACCAAACCAGAATTTAGTATTCATTTTCCAACAGCGATTTCGGTAAGCGAGTTCGCGCTAGCACAATTACGAGTATACCACAGCTGGCCAAATATCAGATCAATGTCATTTTGTGGATTACCAGCAAATAATTCGTTTGTGTTTGCAAATAAAAATAAACCAGATGGCACATCCGACTGGAATGTCGCCATTGGGTTACCATCCGGGAGCTCTCAAATCGAAGAAATCAATAAGGAATTGCAACGTCGAATAAAAAATGTCACCGGGGAAGAATCCAAAATAGCAATAACCGTTCATAAACTAACACTATCTTCTGCAATCAAGATAAACTCTCCTGACTACGCCGTGGATATATATATATATCAGAGTACGATCAGAACAATGTTAGGATAGCCTGAAATTCAACCGTCGGAGAAACCGATACCACCTGAACCTAAAAAGTCCGATTTCACAACGTTTATAGTAGGAAGATTTCCAAAATGGGGGTATGGCAGCAAAGCTGATTTTCATATAGAGGAAGAAATGAGAATTATACTAACTGATATGGAGGAGGATTATAGAAAAGAGTTAAAGTCGCTACGTGATTATTTCATAGAATATCTTTCCGATATAACATCAAATCGTGGTAACATTATTTCTACACTTTTTTATTTACATCAATTAATGCTTCGTTATGAGCTCATTGTTCAAAAAAGTAAACAAGCGGTACTTGACACTAAGAATAATGAAGCCAAGAAATTATTTCTCGATTATCACAAAATAACAGAGGCTGATCTGCCAAATTTTAAATTCCCTAACGATCGTTCAGACGAACTAAAACAATCCATCAACAAAATCATTGATGAGTTCTTCGATGACATTCTTGCGCAGTGGAGAAAAACACTACCACCGGCAACTATTCTCCAACACAACAATAGCCCAGAGGCGATAGGACGACATGTATCTCCGGAAATTGTAAATATAACCCAGGTGGTCGAGGTTAATCTTGTGTGTGATGTGATCGATGACAGCTGCAGCACGGACACGACAGTATCAAATCAAGCCCAGCAAGGATTTGTTCTTTATTCATTCATATAAAAAAAACCCACCAGGATTTCTGATTGTGCAAGAGCCGATAAATCCGGTCTATCTACGATGTCATAACCGTCTGTTATCGAGAATAAATTTCAAACTAACTGACCAGTTTGGCCACTTGCTGGATTTGAGGAATGAAATAGTTAATATTAATTTACTTGTGCGATCGTAAAGATCTACCATCGTAAAGATCTCATTGTTAAATCTACGATTCAAGAAAACAGTACCAAAAAAATAATTCTCCTGACGGTCAAGGTGGATGTTGATTTTTACTGTCGCTCAGAATTAAGAAGTTTATATTGTACTGAAAATCGGTCAATGCTGTTAATTCAAAAAGTAATAATGTAGCTAAAATCGTGTAAATCGACTGATTTCCTAATTCTGATAGGGTATTTACAAGTACAAATCGTGCAAATCTAACATTTCAGTGAAAAAATATAATATTTTACTGAAATCTGTCAGAAATTTATTTTTTACTGACTACTACTTTCGTATTTATTTCCACGACCTTGATTTCTAACTTAAATTAATCAAGCGAGTATTATATAATGTACCAACACGCGAAGGTTTTCATACACGACAAGCAAGTACTTGAAAACTACATCAAAAAGTGTTTACACAGTTTCTAGTCGGCACAGTTGATTTGGTTATTGATGTATACGGTAACGAAGATTTTTTATTGACATAATCGCAGTTGGATAAACTACAGCGAGAACATATTTATATGGTCACGTGTGATAAAGATCAGATTCTAAATTATGCACACTCTTGCATTAAATTTGATCCACTTAAGGAATTTATTATCTAACTCTACTGAATAATGAAAACCTGTAGAATTTCTCAGCGTTGATAGGGTAAAAGTTACTCAAAATCATGCGCTTCGTAATTTCATAGGGGTGTTTACTACTAAAAATCATGAAAATCGTCCGATTTGCTAAATCTGATAGTGTGTTTACTAGTAAAAATCGTTTCAGTGAAAAACAAAAAAAATAATACTGGGATCTGTCAGTGAGAAACAAAAACAAAAATATAATCTGTAAGTATTCTTTTTTACTTTCGATTTCATTTCCACGTACTTGATTTCATTTCCACGTACTTAAATCCTTGATTTCATCAAGGGGGGGGGGGTCTAACTTTAGTTTTCGATCGTTTCACGATCTGATATAATTTTTCTAGTTGCCTTACGCGAGTATTATTTTTCTGTGCTTCGTATTCATGACATAATTGTGATCTAATTTTTTCAATTGCATGAGACAGCGAAACAAATTATTTTACTCGCGTTTCTTCTACCGTAGCTAGCGATTGATACATAGCCGCCTGAATCTTCTTTATAAATCTATATTGGGATGTCAAAATAAACCGCCCTTCATGTTTAGCCTCTTGCAGTGTTTCAAAATCAATTTTTTTTTCTCCAGGATTTAATTCATCAGATAATTTTATACCGTCATGGTATAATGTTTTAATAGCATCAATTACATCAATGATATTTTCGTAATTCATTACACACACACACACACACACACACACACACATATATATATATATATATATATATATATATATATATATATATATATATATATATATATATATACATACCCATATTATATATTTAAAAGAAACATATTTTAGACCAAAAATAAACAGTAGCATGATGAGCGGTTATCATTTCATGGTCCCTGCACTGGCCTGTGTGTCTTCCATGGGATCTTTTGCTTGAGACTTTTGTCTTGTTGAGACATTTCTTATGGTCTTCTCGGCATCCCATGCTCGTTTCTTTTTGGCCATATTCTTTCTGAAATTTTTTCTGTGGGGTACCCATGTGACTTTGAGTTTACATATCCACGCTACTGTTTATTTTAGGGGCGCCACGCAAACATACCCCCAGCGAAACGAAATGTCAGAATATTCAGAAGGCTGTCTGTGCACTTTTCATGTACGTACCCCCCCCCCATCAAACCCCAGGTGAGTAAAACGTACTTATCATGTTGTTTGACGTGATGGGGGGGGGGGGGAGGGGTCTACATGGGGCTGCTGCTGGCGCACCCAATTATATAGAAAAATCCTATAAATCGGTACCGTCGACAATATGCCCGTTACGAGATTCGAACCACTAGCCCCTTGACAGAGTCAACGAACGAGAATCAGCCGCACTACCACTGCATCATGGTTCTAATCTACTGATATCATCATCATCATCATTGGCGACTCGGTCTCGAAAGACCATGCGAATAGCGCCCTTGGGGTGTTGTCTGTCTCTGTTGGCATCGTCTGCTGTGGCTGTGCAGGCCTATACGTAAGTGACAGTCCCTATTGCAGTTGGTGCAGACATACTGGGAAGTCTGCGTTACTGTGGTTGCTGTTGCGTTCTTCTTTCTCTTACGTTTCTCTTCCGCCAACTGGCCTCTCCTCGCATCAGCGACTGATATGCCATTGTTTACCATCAGTCTCCAGGTGCTTCGGTCCTCGGCCAGCTCTTCCCAGCCATCGGTTGAAATGTTGCATGCCTTCATGTCCCTCTTGCACACATCTTTGAAACGGAGTGAGGGGCGTCCGACTCTTCTCATGCTAGTGGCCAGCTGTCCATATAGGATGTCCTTTGGCAGCCTTCCATCCTCCATGCGTCGGACGTGACCCAGCCATCGAAGGCGGCGTTTAATTAGCAGGGAGTACATGCTGGGGGTACTTGCACGCTGCAGGATCTCGCTGTGTGGAACACGGTCTTGCCAGCTGATTTTCAGGATGCGTTTTAGGCACCGTATATGGAAGGAGTTGAGCCGGCGTTCTTGCCTCATGTAGGTACTCCAGGTCTCACTTCCATATAGAAGGGTGCTGAGAACGCAGGCCTGGTAGACTCGGACCTTGGTGTGCTCTGTCAGCGCGTTGTTTTCCCACACCCGCTTCGTTAATCGAGCCATGATGGTGTTTGCCTTTCCAAGCCTTCTGTCCAGCTCCATATCAATCGAGAGAGTGTTGCTGATGGTTGACCCTAGGTAGGTAAAGTTGTTGACTGCTTCCAGGGTGACACCGTTGATTTTGATTGAAGGGGCAATGGTGGTATCTTGCACGTTGACATTTGTTTTTTCCAAGCTGATGGTGAGACCAAACTGCGTGCAGGCAACAGCGAAACGGTCTCCCAGTCTCTGGATGGCTTCCTCGGTGTGGGCCAGAACAGCTGCGTCATCTGCAAAAAGCATCTCCCTGATGAGCACAGCTCTCACTTTGGTCTTTGAGCGCAGTCGTGCCAGGTGGAACAGCCTCCCGTCGGACCTGGTGTGTAGATATATGCCATCCGTGGACGTGTCGAAGGCGTAGGTCAGGAGCAGGGAGAAGAAGATCCCAAAAAGTGTTGGTGCCAGCACGCAGCCCTGCTTCACACCACTGTTAATTGGGAAGGAGGTTGAGGAGGATCCATCATACAGGACTGTTCCCTTCATATCTGCATGGAAAGAGATTATCATGCTGAGGAGTTTTGGGGGGCAACCGATCTTACTCAGAAGTTCAATAAGGCCCTTCCTGCTGACCAAGTCAAAGGCCTTGGTGAGGTCGATGAACATCATGTAGAGTGGTTGACCTTGCCCTCTGCTCTTCTCTTGGAGTTGTCGTAGGGAGAAGATCATGTCTGTCGTCGACCTGCCTGCTCTGAAGCCGCACTGTGATTCCGGGTACACACGGTTTGTCAGCAACTGCAGCCTGTTGAGTATGATGCGGGCGTACACTTTACCAACAATACTCAAGAGCGAGATCCCTCTGTAATTATTACAGTCACTGCGGTCGCCCTTGTTTTTGTAAAGGGTCACAATTGTGGAATCACGCATGTCTTGGGGGACTACTCCGTCCTCCCAGCAGCGACAAAGTAGCTCGTGCAGTGGTTTAATCAATGCTGGTTTTCCACGTTTGATAGCTTCTGGCGGGATGCTGTCACTACCTGGTGCTTTGTCGTTTGGAAGGCAGTCGATTGCTTTGCTGAGCTCCTTTAATGTTGACACTTTGTCGAGCTCTTCCATGGTGGGCAGATTCTTTATGCTGCTGAGAGCTGCATCAGTGACTGACGTTTCTCGGGAGTATAGTTCTGAGTAGTGCTCCACCCATCTGGCCATCTGTTGCCCACGGTCTGTGATCTTCTTTCCCGTCAGGGATTTCAGGGGAGCGACCCCTTTCACTGCAGGGCCTAGAGCCTTCTTGATGTCACTGTACATACCTTGGATGTGTCCGGACTCGGCATTGCGCTGGATCCCTTCACACAGTTGTTGCCAGTACTCGTTCGCACACTGTCTAGCAATGCTTTGGGTGTTACTTCGGGCACTTCTGAGAGCAGCAAGCGTCCGTTCATTAGGGCATTTTTTGTAAGCTATGAAGGCTTTTCGTTTCTCCTCGATTTGTGGTTCCATCCTTGATAGGTGTGCATTGAACCAGTCCTGGCTGGGTCGTTCCTTCTTGCCAAACGTTGACATAGCTGTACTGTAGATGGCACCCTTCATGGTGTTTCTCTTGGCTGTAGCGTCGTACTCAGGCAGGTCCTGGAGAGCCTTGTTCAGAGCAGACACATACTCCTCCACCTTGGCAGGGACTGACATCTGCGCAGTGTTTATGCGAGGACGTCCTTTTGGTTTTGAGCGGTGTAGCGTGTGTGGCTGTAGTCGCACTCTGCTGCTCACAAGGGCATGGTCAGAGTCACAGTCTGCACTGTGGTAGGTTCTGTTGGAGAGGACGCTGTTAAGGGCAGAGCGCCTGGTGATGACCAAGTCGAGCTGGTGCCAGTGATGAGATCTGGGGTGTTTCCATGACACTTTGTGTTGTGGCTTACACTTGAAGAAGGTGTTTGTGATGCACAGGCCATGGTAGGTGCATAGCTCCAGCAGTCTCTGGCCGTTTTCGTTGGTCTTTCCAGTGCCATGATATCCGAGGCAGGTAGGCCATGACTCGTGGTCCGCACCTACTCTGGCATTAAAGTCGCCGAGGAGGAATAGTGGTTCATTTTTGGGGCATCCTTTGATCTGTTCGTCCAGCTGCCCATAGAACTGATCCTTCATGTCTTCTTATGACGTGAGGGTTGGGGCGTAGACACTGATGATGTTGACAGGACCTGAAGCAGTGGTGAGGCGGATGGACAAGAGACGCTCAGTGCCCCCTGTGGGAGGTTCAACCGAGGCCAGGAGATTGTTTCTGATGGCAAAGCCCACTCCGTGTTGACGGGGCTCCTCAGGTTCTCGACCCTTCCAGAAGAAGGTGTAGTTTTCCTCTCTGAGGGAGCCACTAGAGGCGAGCCTGGTTTCCTGGAGGGCAGCTATGCTGATATTTAGTCTGGTGAGTTCTCTATCGATGATGGCCGTCTTTCTGGTGTCGTCCACTTCTCTGAGGTCGTCGGAGATGCCTGTACACATGGTGCGCATATTGCAGCTTGCAAATCGAAGAGCTGGAGTCTTCTTTATTGGTTTCTTGTTTCTTTTGTCTGGTGTGGAATTACCATCTGCCTGTCATGCTGAACAATACACTGAGCTCCAGACACCCACTGGAGCAGGCAGACGATGGCGGGTCAACACCTTATTGACCGGAGGCTGCCCGGCTTGAGGCGGGCGATAGTTGGCCAGTGGAACACGATGATCCCTCCCACCGTCAAAGCTGACCCGTGGCGCCCCTTCCCTACGGCAATCGGGGGGGACTTATAACCCGTAAACTGTCAGCTTCCGTGTTGTTTCCTCACTCATTAGCGAGACTGGAGTGTCCTCTCCAGGGCGCAAGCCTGGGCGTGGAGTATGGAGATCTTGGGCTGCCCAGACGTCTGGATCCCCCTCTCGTCCTTGCTGGTGGGGTCCAAAGGAATGCTGAGCATGATATTTGGCACCAGTTTGGATGCAGGAGCTGCCGGAAGAGGTCGTAGTCGACCCGCAGCCGCCATAGGGGCTCAACTCCTGATTTTCTGTCTGGGTTTACTCCCGTAGCCTTTCCTTCTCCCGAAGATATCCACAAGGCAGTGGAGCCATAATCCAATGGATGGGACTTGGTTGGTTTTGAATCAGAGTTTCCTTCTCCTAGATGAACTGCCTGACAAGGCTAACGAGCTTCATCTGCCCGGGTTTGGGGTCAGAGTTTCCCTTCTCTTAGACTGGTTGCCTGCCAAGGCTAATGAGCCCAGTCTGCCCACCCAGTTATACCGCCTGGTACTCGGTCGCGCCACACAGCAGGCTCTGTTAAAACAGGGGGCACCGCGTGAAGGTGCTGCTGTGGACACAATAGTGTAGAAGAGGCCATATGCAAGTAGCCTCCTGCCCCGCAGAGCGAGACAGTGGTCCTGCGGCGATCACTACACCTGGGAAGGAGAGGCTATGATAGACGCTTCACTTTCCTTTGGCAAGCGGGACATCAGGTCCAGGCCTCGCACCCCCGAATCTACTAATATACGATTGAAAAATTATTATATAGTTAACCGTTTACAGACAGTTAACGATTTGCAGCTGAATTTTAATTCTAAATTTTAATTCCGAACACACAAAATCAAGTTTGTCCTCGTTGTCAGATTTGATAAACCCGATAAAAAAACAAATATATTATCTGAGAATATTTATCGTAAATGCCTATCTGTACTGACAATCCCTGATTAAATCTACGATGAGTAATTGGAAATGTTTCACTTCCGTGTTGTAATCGTACAGGTAACACGGAGAATTGTTTACATGTAGAGTGTATACAATAGACGGTTTCGCCATACTAAAAATATAATAGAACCTGAATTTAGTTTTACCTTTTCTGGATAATATATTACCTGTAAAGGTAATGACATGGGTTGCGCAATCTCAAGGGAGGGAATTCCATCAGTGACTTTTACACAATCGCTGCAGAGTTATCTCACTTATCTGCATCTACATATGAAAAGGAAATCCGGTTTCGAAACAGGGTGAAAAAGCTGATTTGTATGTTTTATTTGCGACTTTTTGTACTGAAGACGGGTGAATACTGAAATACTTCGCATCCGCGTTCATTGATTGAAAAATTCTCTTTTCACCGGTATCTACATTAAAAGATTTAATCGCTCTCTTCCCAGTACTCTTAAACCGACCATTACCCCCTCGTGCAACATTGTCTAATTTATAATTTGTCTGAGAACTTATTTAAATAATCCTCTTCTCATGTAATAGCTCTGCCCCTGCCCCTGACAGAGTCAGGGTCATTATATTTTTATCATAATATCTTTTAAGTTCCCTGTATCGCTTACCACCACAGCTCGCACATAACTGTCTTTCCCCGGACTCCAACACAACATCGCAGACGCGGTATTGGTCCTAAACTACCATTACGAACACATTGTGAATGCTGCCCGCAGAATTCGTTTACGCAAGATTTGCCACATGGAGTTACAGATCCTACCTTAAGCCATTAACACCGATTTCTTGTTTGAGACATTGTATATATGATATTTCTTATTTAAATGTTTTCTTAATTGTATATGGATGAGCCTTAGAGATTATTTACAATCAAGCCCTGGAAAGCTTCTAGATTCGATCTTGACAGACTAACCCCTGACTCGCGGAGGCGAGCTCTGACTGATCTGATTGATATTATCAGAGATGCCAAAAAAGAATTTCATAATGATGGAGCATCTCATGTATGGTCTACATTCAAAATTATATGCGACGACTCTGTCATTGATGCTACAATGAACGATATATGAGCGAACGCGATTATCGATTACCCCGATGAGAAATATCTTTTCAGAATAAAGTTTAATGTGCAAGCAGATTCCGATACGTGGATTATCCGTGACAAACGTGATCCTGTCCTTGCTAATGGAAAAACCACTGTGTTAAGCAAAGATTCCAAACCAGGAATGTTATCTGGGATTGACAGACCATATTACGCTCGAGCATATCCTGTGACCGCGGTCATTTATTGAATTTATCAGTTAAATGATGAACCTAACATTAATGATCTTGCCCGATGAGATTCTCAAAGTTAAATTGTGTAGCTGAGCGAGTAATGGAATATTTTACAAATCCGAAGCATGGAAATGGTTTAACTGATCTGCGACGTGAAAAAAAAAGCGAAGTGGGCTGAATCGGTTAAGGATACAGGAGCGTCAATAAATGATGCCGCTGAGTTATCAAGTAAATACAAATTTTCAATGGTAGTAAAAACGTTAACGGGAGAGGTCTTATATCAATCAGCGAATAAAGGAAAAGGAGCACCGATTAAATTATTGATCTTAACACTCATGCTTGGACCAGAACAGTAACAATATTTCCACGAGATCGTGTCGTGAGATATTACTCGTCAGAGAACTCTGGGAAAAGCATGTTTGATTTTATTAATCAGATAGGTAAAAACGATCCTGTGTCAGTATGGTTGTTTAAAAGTTCCGAAGATAGCGTGTATGGTCAATTTGTAAGACCTAACGGCGATTTGTACCGTCAATAATCTCTACACGAAGAAATGAGAAAACTCACGCAGAGATATTTAGAAAATACTGAACAATTATTAACTAATTGTTTTACAGTTCCGTCAGTTGCTGCCCACGCCGCACAAGAGATAAATTTGTGGAGACCAACACGCGCTGAGTTCCTCGAAGATGTACAGTTAAGTTGTATTGAATATGGACATGGCGGTTAGTGGAATACCGAATATAACCACAAGGATGTTGTTTCGGTGGATATGGTCGCGTATTATCAGGGAAGTTTTCTCGGGATGGGCGAGTGTGTTGGATATTTTAAAAGATTGGTCATCCTTGCCAAGAGATGGTAAGATTATCAATTAATGGATCGTTAACCGATTTTGATCTGACAGGATTTGCTCGTGTAGTGTCGTTTGAATTCGCTGAAAATCTTCATCCGTGCTGTTATATTTTGTTTGGTAGACACTTCTCTGAGAAACGTTAGGCACCAATAGTGTTATTTCGATATATGATCGACAATAAAATATTGATATCGTTGGTTGTCAGTGAAGCAATTATATCATATCGGCCGGAGACTTCGGTTTGGTTACCAACACCGGAGCGTATCAGTGTAGATGAGGTCATCGAAGAATACAAGCAGGAATGTCCACATGCTCCTGTTGATGTCACTGTTAATGATGCTCCTAATATTCTTAAGATTAAACTCAGCAACAGTGAAAAAACCGCAAAGGATCTCGGTAGAAGAATAATCGGTAAATTTACCCAGGGTGGTACATATGATCATAAACGGCATCACGCAAGACTGATTATGGATCCCGCCGAGTATATATTTGTGGTTGCTGATGCAGCATAGAAAGATATATTTTGTGATCTACAGGATGTTTACTTATCCGACGGGAGAAAGTTAGGCACAAGTGTTAGTTACACTGCTGAAGAATCTCCCCAGTACACACATATACGATCTTCAATGCTTGCTTCAGATTCTATAAATTTGATATCGATGATAAATAGATTTCCTGACATTGCAGTTAGAGTTGCTACGGATTCATTTTATATCGATGAAAGATATTCAGAATTATTGGCTCGTTTTACAAACACTAATGAATCATGGGGCTGGTAGAAAATAAAACAAGAAATGTTACATTGTTATTATGAACCCGCTGATGTTGCCGTTAAAGATAGTTATTGCAAATCAGAATTATCAGAAATATCGTTGGCGTCGTCTGTGTATGATCCAGTATCCAGACACAAAACCGTTTATTTGAATGGGCCGGGAGGTTCTGATAAGACAACTCGAGTGATCGAATTATTTCGACAGAATTCAGATATGATTGTGCTAACACCAACACACAGACTCGCCAGGGAGACGAAACGACGAGGAGTCGATTCTAGTATTAATCAGTTTTTTCAAATGCAGCGGTGGTGTGTGGACACCTAACCGAATGGGAGAGAAATATATTCCAAAGATTATTATTTGGGATGAAGTATGCACAGTGCACCATGGCTATGTATTGATTGTAGCACAGTATTGCAAACAAGGATCAAGGTAACTTTCTGGAAAAAGAAAATTTTGCGTCTGCTGCCACAGTCGTGAACTTAAACAGTTGTTAAGTGAATAGGACTTATTTCCAGAAGTTCTGAAAAAAAGAAAAAAAAATCTACCATGACGTTGAAATTGCTGAATCTACATATGTGCAACAACATCCTTACAGGATGGATCCTCTCGAACAGGAAATTTGGAAAAAAGAAATATTTGCTGGAGAATGATTTCATAAAACAAGGTGCAAGTAACTGGAGTTAGTTTATTTGTACTAGTTCCAAAACCAGATAATACTCTCCATATGTGTAGTGATTAAAGCAAAGTGAACAGTGTCACAAAATCAGATTCATTTCCAGTGTCAACAGAAACGAATAACCGAATTATTTATTCCTATCTTAAACATCTGAAGTGGAGACAGTCATTTAGTTTGTGTTCAATTATTATTTGAGAGGGTTTATGTATTTCAATTATTCATTTGAATTACAAAGTGCCTATAGATTTTATGACTATTTTGCGATTACACATTACTCTTAATTCATTAAAAGAAAGTTTAGATTATATCATTGTGATACATCAAGCCTGTTAGCATATCAAGACTGTTCAAAGCTACTGGCACAGAAGTACATTCAAAATTGGATTTCATTCAGAACACCACCGGAACCCATTTGGAGTACACTATACTTCTGGGATTTCATTCACAATATTTAAGTTCTTTTTAAATTAGCGTCCGCCTCGGATGCGGGAGGTCGTTGGTTCGATCCCGGGTCCAAGTCATACCAAAGACTTACAAAAATGGTACTAACAGCTGCCTCGCTTGGCGCTCAGCATTAAGAGGTTAGTGTTAGGACTGGTCGGCCCGGTGTCAGGATAATGTGACTGGGTGGGACATCATGCTACATGTCTGCGGCATGATGCCCCAGTGCTAGACATCACTATAAAACTGCCACATTGCAGACATCGTAGCGATATGACTGAAAAATGGTTAAAGCTACGTTAAAAATCAAAATCACATCACAAAATCACATCTTTTTAAATTTTAACTTTGTATTCTAGGGAAATCAATTATTTGCTGAATTTTACAAAGCATGATGCTTTTTGTGCTTTTTTATTATTCCAGTTACTTAGCTTAAGATGATAGAGTTGTAACTATATATATGTCTACGTCGAGTCGCCCCGCATGTCTGGTGATGTTGAATAGGTCCAAAGCCTCTTTGCTGCATGTCATATGAGATGAATGAGTGGAGGCAACATGTTGGATGTTTTCCACGGGTTGCAAACTGTTTCGATGGAGGAAAGGATCCTCGTAGTTGAGGAAACATTAGACCAATGAAAGGCTCCCCAATGCAACATACTACTTTGCACTCTCAATTCTTACCAAACAAGTGTTGGAGATGGACCCGGTGACGAGAAATGCCCCCCACCCCGAACTGCTCTTTATACCACCATACAGCCCCCCTACCCCCCCAAAATATTTCCCTCCTCATAAGACTTCCTTGAAGGCGGTGGCTAAACGGGTCAGGCGGAGGTATCTTTACCTGCTCAGTATACCACCTGTGTATCAAAAGAACTTGATAAGGAGTATGACTGAAATGTCTAATTTAGGACTCTCTGGTGAGTGGGTGATGAATGATGTAAACTACGCAACAAAAACATAATGGGAAATTTAAAGAAACATAAACTGAAAAGAACAAAACTACTGTCAAGCTCTGATGATGAACCATGTGACATGGATTCATTTCCACGTTGTATGGTCATTCAATCAATAGATGCGACAAAAACTGCTTGCCACACTATCGCCATTTTTAGTTGAACAGACTCTACTTGGTCTAGTCGGCACACCTAACAGCGTGGGAATAAAAATCGAATAACTTGTTTGGTTAGTGCGAATGAAGAGGACAGAGACAAGAAATCAAGAAAATTAAGACTTCCAAGATATACTAGTAATCTATTTTGCACACTCATCACTGAATTCATCCAAAAGCTCAAGTTGTTGCTGCCACTTGGCAGGAGCCAGTGACACTGAAATCATTGAATGAATGACGAGGCACACTGTCACTGGTATTCGTTGAATCTGTATCAAATGTGGAAGAATTTTGCAGGACACCTACACCATCAACCTCAACACCTCAAACACTACCCAAAATAGTAAAGGGTGGATTTTGGCAGGTCAAGGTTGATATATACATACCAAATCAACATCGATGTTTCTGGTGTCAGATGTATGGTCACGACAAAGACAGATGCTTCAAAAAACCTGTGTGTGTGGCCCGATGCAGCAACTCTTCACATCGGGAACCCAATTATAAAGCCACCCCACACTGTATACAGTGTAGAAAAGAGCATCATGCCAACTTAAAGGACTACGTGGAAACAGAAGTAAATTCAGAGGGTGAAATACACCTCAAATGTTCCATTTCAGGAGGACAGAACGATGGTAGAATCTAAAACCTTCCTACATGGTCCAACTTTATTAAATATAATAAAGTCCAGTCCGAAAATATAACAACGGATGTACAGACCCAAAGAAGCCTAACAGATGCAGCAACACCTTAAATTATTCATCATCATAAGCATCACAGAAACACAATCTCCACTCAGACAACATTCAGTAATGACTCAAGACCAAAAGAATCAAGGAACTGAACCTTAAAATGCAGCAAAAGGGTTCTGGTGACCGTATACTAGGTTTGACGATTTTGAGGACATAGATGCTAAAGAAACTTTCTTTGTCTTTCTAGACCCACAAACAAAAAATGTAACCCTGTACTTACTGATAAATAAGGTTACATAAATAGTCCATCGTGCAAGGTCTACCGTAATTACTACACCATTTCTAGTTTTAATTCATAATGAATAACACCATTGTAAAATGGAAATGTCGAGTACTGAAAACCAAGTAAAACTATGTTCTTCTGCTTTTAAATCAACATTATCCAGTGGGGCTGTGTCCGCAGGAAACCTTTTTAAAATAAACAGAAACATCACTCTTAAAAATTCCTCCCTTCTTAAAAACAAATTTCAAATTGTTAGTAATGAATGGAGGAACTGCCGTTATTTTGAAGCTGGAACAATGCACTTTATAATGAAATTCCTTTAAACACAAATTTACAAGTCATCATTGTAAGCATTGTTCAAAGCCTATACAATTTTATGGCAGTAGTAATGTGGGTCACCCTAGGGACAATGGGACCTTAATGTTAAAAAGGGAGTATATCCACTCTAGGAACAAATGGAATTTAACATTGGAAATTTTATATACACTCTAGGGACAATGGGAATTTAACATAAGTTGGGCCTGTATACAGACAAAATAATTTGAATAGATTGGGTCTGTATAGGGACAAGGGAAAGTTTATTATAGGCTGGGCCTCTATACAGACAAGGGGAATTGAACATAGGGATGAATAGTTACAATTGATCGGGAATGTATAGGGACAAGGAGAATTGAATATAGGGATATAAAGTGACAATGAATTGGGACTGTCTAGCGACAAGGGGAATTTAACACGGGAAATTTAACACGGGTGTTTTTCATTGTCCCTAGATAAGCCCAATCATCCATAGAATCTATGATTGTCCCTTGATAGTCCCAATCTTCCATAGACTTGAACATGGTTGGACCTGTCTAGGGACAAGGAGAATTGAACATAGGTATGTAGAGTAACAATGGACTGGGGCTGTATACGGACTAGGGAAAGTTTCACATAGGTTGGGCCTATTGACGGACAAGGGGAAATCTTTTGGGGCTAATACGTTGAGAAGAAAGCACGATTTGCATGAGAAATCAGTAACAAAAATAGGTAGATTTATATTCTAAAGTCTGCCATACTGGCCTGATTTACAAAAAGTTTCAAAATGCTTTTCAGATATATTAATTCAAATAATAACTTTACATTTCCTTTATTGTGAACATTGAAAAGTTATTTTGGTTAAAACAAACTTTAAGCGCTATAGTTGATATCTATTTTTCCTGAATTCAGCCAGAAATTTGCAGATAACTATCTTTAGTTTATTTTTGATTACTGAAAAAATGTATATATTTATTGCAACTTTGTAGGAGTCCTAACTGATTCTTGATACCCATGATCCAGCATCGTGAAGACTCTTGCATTGTCTACCTTTAATGTAAATGCTCATTTCATAGAGATTTCATTCTAATAAAGGTTTGCAGTCACTGTCAGGGTTGTCCATTTATGAATCTTTTTTCTGCCTCTTGAAGAAAGCTGACCAAAGTTAAAACAATTATTGTCTAAGCATACTCTTCACATATACTAAAAGAACTTCGTCCAGTTTAACAAACCCAGGTAATACTGTCGGTTTTGTGGATCAGTTTAACCTGCATAATGCCACTAAGCACATCCTGCACATGATGCCCGGCTTAGTGCCTTGGTATCCAAGAGATGGTTCTTCACTATGTTCTCACGCCTTTGCCACTCAGTGCCTGTACTTAGCATTACTGCATCAAAACCTGGACATTTTGTGAGTTTTAGTAAGCCACCTTCATTGACATTTTCTCCAGCTATTTTGCAGGTAACACAATATATATCGGCTTCAACACCTTTATCCAAAGACAACAAAACTTGCTCTGAAAACCCCTCTTCGTTATTAGATATTACTTGACGCGCGAAGACTCACCTTACGGGCCCCTTGGCATTCAATTTACAGTTACACATACAATTCTGACAACAAATTTTCTTCAAAGTAACTAGGATAGCTGATAATGATTGAAAATTACTCTTTGTAACTCTGTTAAAGAAATAATGCAGTACTTATTTCAAGAATATTACAGATAAAACAGTTTATAAATGAAGTGTTCCCTTGGATTTGGTCAAATGTTGAATCTATTATGGCATTAGAATTGGAAATAATTTTGTTTAAAAACATATTAAACATGAGAAAAGATATTTGACTTCACTTTATTAAGCTTATAGCAAAATGCACAAAAAATAAAAGATTCAAGGATTAGCGGATTTTGTTGCATTATTATAATATTGTAAGCATAAGATAATTTTGATAATCAATGGCGAGAATGGAAACCATTATTGGTGGATGAATGAATGTCTATTTTTAGGAGCGACATCAGTTTTCACTGAAACAATGATAAAATGTAGATTTGCTCTTGCATGCTAAGTAATGTTAAGTTTCAATTAATGTCTTTTAATTGGTGTTTTCTCTTCAAAGGGATTTCTTTCCTTTTTGTAAACAAGGAATGAAAAACTTTCATATTTTTTTCTTTGCTGCTTTCTTGTTTCTCAATTTTGCTCTTTAAATTTTACTTTCGATATAAAATACATAATTGCCAATATATTCAGTTCAGTGTTCTCTTTCTTTATAAAGAATATTACCATTTTGGAATATATATATATATATATATATATATATATATATATATATATATATATATATATATATATATATATATATAAATATATGTGTGTGTGTGTGTGTGTGTGTGTGTGTGTGTTGCTGTTGTAGATCGTTCATGACTATTAAAGCTTCCAAAGCATTACATCGCATGATGTCTGAGGTAAAACAAAAACAAAAATATTTAAGGTGCAATGATCAAATATCTCTAAGAAATTTGGTCTAGAAATATGTTGAACTCGTGTTTCAATAAACTGCGAATTGTTCAAGCTTGCATGAAGCGCAAGCTTATTTTGATGATACAAGCTTGCCGCACCTTTTGGCAAGCTTGCGGCAAGCTAACAATAAGGCTGCATTTTAGTTTGGGAGATGATTTACATATCAACATTCTAAATCTTTTCATTGGTGGTAGGAAGATCTGAATGGGAAAGGAGTTATCATTCTGTCTGACATCTCCACTGAGATGACTTATCTCAAATTACAAGGTGGAACCAGGTCCCCACACCCCTGAATTCTTGTTTGGAAATTCTAAACAGGCTTCTTAATTTCTTAAATAATACCCTATCATAATACACATACACCTTCCCATCCTACAGCAGCTACGTCCATATCGAGCATGCCTACTGCTCCAGTACTATTAATGGGATTTCACACCAGACCCTGTGTTAAGAAGAGATCACGTTAATTACAGTAGATGGGTAGGTAATTTATAGCTTTTCAGCTAAAATGTTTTAGCCTGGCAGGATTGGATGTTTGAGGTAGGATTAGTTCACACAAGGTATTAGGATCTGGAAAGTATTATTAAAGAAAAATTTACTAAAAAAAACCCCCTGGTTTCTAACTCATTTAAAAATGTGTTATAATCCTCATAATCCGGACCAAATTTATCTTCCCCGAGTGTTCCAGGATCAGGTAATGTCCTTTAACATCACATTCAAACATCTATTCAGTATGTTTTGAGGATTGGTTTCTCCATACTTTCATTCATGAAAGAAACAAAGAGGGACATTATTAGATCACACACTTACATTTTGTATGTTTTGCTCTAAACCTATTACAAAAATGCAAGAAAGTTGCTGCAGGTTGAAATACAAGACTCATTAATAATAAAGTATAGGAAATAAAAAGTATTGGAAAATAAAGTATAGGAAATAAAATAAAGTCAAGGAAATTAAATTATGAACTGAGGTCCAGATTCAATCGATAGGTAAATATGTACTGAAAGACATGATCAGAGAATCTGAAGATATCACAGACTGTTCATTTTGGGAATTATAATGTTTGTGACTGAACATTGTGTCTTTATTAATTTTTTTTAAAAATATACCTTTACTAAAATACATGTACAGGTGTGTCATTGTCTTCCATTATAAAATGCTGCTTATGGCCATTACAGGGCTCCGAAAGTATTTTAGGAACTACTGTCAAGGATGTTTATGGGTGACGAAAATACATTTTTTTGCAAACAGTATCTGCACAGAACAGCAGTATGTTCAATTTCTCTCATTTATTACACAAAATTCACTTCCTGCCACTAAATGTAATCATAATTGTCAGTAACATTTCTCTTTCAGTGCAGATAGACACCATTTTGTTGTACACTGAATTAAAGACTCTGGAGTGAATGGTATGGAATTTGTTTTAAATTATCTGTTATTTTTTTTCACTCATTCGCTAATAAAGGTTACAGGATACTTAACTGAAGGAAACGTGGCATTGCTTACACAACACGTGTTAGCCCTTTTTTGCAAACAGAGTATCGTCCTCCACGCAACTGTACTGAACTGTACATTACCGATAGCTCTTAAGTACTGTGTAAAACAATAACCCAAACATGTTCTGTCCGCTCAATTATTCAATGAATCACATCACTCTCATACAAAAATAAAATATTTACAGTCCAAGGAGTTTATATACTGTAGATTGTATATACACTGGACTTCATCTTTAAAACTCGAATAGCTAAAGTGTCTTGCTCACTAGGACTTAATTTTAGGTCCTTTAAAACTCTCAGTAGGGGATATAGTCCATTCAAGACGAAATACCCACAGAAACATGATATGGGCTCTGGGAGTAAATGTGTTGTCTCTTTTCCAATAAACTAATATGTTTCAGGATTATAAAGGACAATGTGGCATATAACAGCAGGTCATAATTTATTTTAAATGTATTTATCCAGTCACCAGATATTACGAAGAATCCCACAATATGCACTGCTGAAATTAGGGAGCAACTTTCTGACCAAGAAAACCATTCCTGGGGTTAACCTTCTGCAGTTTATATTAAGGAAGCCGGAGGTATGCACCTTTTATAACAACATGTATGTGGGATGTGGTGTGTATTAACAACAGGTGCAAGTATTCCTAGATAAGAGATTTAAATACAAAAAGTTACATGATTGGTTAACTTACTCATCATGTGGTCTAGATAACACCATGTACACCGTTTTTTATAACAACAGGGATGTGGGATGTGGTGTGTATTAACAAGAGGTGCAAGTATTCCTAGAGGATAGATTTAAATACAAAAAGTTACAGGATTCGTTAACTTACTCATCGTGTGGTCTAGATAACACCAATTACAGACACTACCACTTGTGCAGACCAGGTCAATATTCAGGTTACCTCTATATAGTTGGGTTACTTTTAAAGTTCCTCTTCATGCAGTCACTGAAACACAAAAGAAAGTCATAGCACCTGATTTTACATGCAAGTAAAGATAAGTAGGGACTTGATTATGTCCTGATTTCATATGAAATTAGTTAATTTTCTAAAAAGTTATGTATGTTTATGAGAATAAGCATTTGATCAATTTTTTCTGAACCTAAAGGGCTTCTCCTATTCAGGAAATTATAGCTTTATCTTTTTTTAAATAGTAATTTTAATTGAGTTTCTTTCCAGGATGGAAATTGCCATTGTCAATATAGTAAAAGTTCCATCCTCTCATTATCTTCCACTCTACAGTTGTTATAACCTTCTGAACAAAATTATAGGCCAGAGATGCTTCCAGGACGCGTGATACATTGATTCGTGTGAAATTTGTATGGATGTGCACACTTCGAAAGCAGTGATACTCAAAACCTCCCACAAATTAGTTTCAAGTCAGGTAATATATAAAAATGTGCTCTGTGAAGTATACAATTTTATTCAGCTATTTACCCTTGGAAGTCCACTTCAACATATCCCTCTGGAGGTGCAGCAGCTCTGTTGACAGCACCATGGACACGGATAAAAGCATGACCAAAAGTTTTGGCAGCACATCCAGTAAGCTCTGTTGTATGGCTATGGTGACAAGCAGCCTAGCCGTACATTCCAATGCCTCCAGAATCTTAACTGAATGGTGGTCCCAGGTCCCCATGGAAATCTCCACTTATGATGGCCCAGCATCTATGGGGGAGACATCAGAGGCCAGGCAGGGGAGTGTAGCTAGCTATACAGATGAGAAGTCTCAGGGACTAATTACCCTTAATGCTGCCTAGCATACTGTCGGGCCATACAAAACATTTGATAAAGTTCCCTGATGATATATACCGCTCCAGTGGTCTAGTGGTCAGAGCGTCTGCCTCGGATGCGGGAGGTCGTGGGTTTGATCCCTGACCGAGTCATACCAAAGACTTACGAAAATGGTACTAACAGCTACCTTGCTTGGCGCTCAGTATTAAGAGGTTAGTGTTGGGACTGGTCGGCCTGGTGTCAGGATAATGTGACTGGGTGGGACATCATGCTACATGTCTGTGGCATGATGCTCCATTGCTAGACATCACTATGAACTGCCACACTGCAGACATCGCAGCAATATGACTGAAAAATTGTTAAAGCTACGTTAAAAAATCCAAATCACACTCACACACATCCCTGATGATAGCCAAATGGGGGAGCGAAAGTAGAGTTGGATGTGCGGTAGCTCCATTTCTAATGGGGGAATTTTCTTGTCCTCTGAACGTGATAGCTTGGGACACAGATCCCACTGATCCAAAGACCAGATCTGTCCATCTTTCATTTATCTAATAACAGGCATATACAAATTTGTGTTAACCATTGCATTAGTAATGATTAGACCTAAGTTCACTTTTCCTGACCCAGTTTAATACCCATCCACCTTTGATCCAAAGTAATCAATACCTTTCTTCTGCAAGTTTTGTGATGTCTGCAGTGCAGATCACTCAAAGATAGGGAGAATGAACAGACATTGGTAACACTACATTAATATTGATTGAGACAAGTAACAGTTTAGATCAAATGATTTATGTGATGTGCCTGAGAATACTGGAAACAGTCATATTGCAAGTCTGCCATGTCAAAACACATCTGTTCTACCTCTAAATACAGTTTGATAATATTAATTGATATATCTGAGGCATATCATCACTATTTATCACAGACATAAAAATTATTTATGATTATAAACATTATTGATTTTGTTTTTGGGCAGTATGAGCGAAAAGGATTTCCTTATGCAAGTAGTGAATCCTATATGCAGATGAGAGATCAGAAGCAAACTGGGAAATAATATTTCTGTTCCCTCAATTTTCCACATTTATTCATCTTCTATTATGCCAGGTCATATTTGGTATCATTTACAAGTTATATAAATATCTGATTTAGTCATATGCATATTAACATACATACCAAATTGATTTATCTTTGTCAAGTGGCTTTTCTAAATAAAGTTTACAATTATCTTTGTTTAGAACTCCCAATGTCAATAAGGGTAAAGAACTGTGTAAAATAAATTTATAAACTGTTGTAATGTCCTGAAAAATCGAATTGGGTCATCCACATATTATTAAAAATACCAGAATTATAACAATGTAAACCCACAATGAAAACACAAGCTCAGACCCATCCAAATCTATATAAGCGTTAGGACCTACTCAGAATATCTAAATATCAAGTTTGGCATAGTTTAGTTCAATATTTTTTTAAGGTACCTTGCTAATACATTGTAAGATTTTCTTCAAAAAGTTAAATTCTTTTTAAATGGAACACACTGCTATTATGGTTTGACTATATGTGTATGTCATCTAAATACTACAAATATGTCTATCTAAATTTAGTTTGTCTGCATCGAGTGATGTTAGTTTAAACTCCGTTACAAGGTTTATGTCAACATATTTCCGAAAGTTTAGAAATGTGTGGAAGAAAAGAACTTACTTAAATCTGATGAAAATTTAATCAGGTTGTTTCCATTTGTCAACCTCCAATGATATTGTTTAGCAATAATGATCATAAACCAAACGAGGTTATGTGATGGCTTGTTTTCCTCAGTCTTGTTGTTTAGCACAAATTTGTTGTCGCTAGTCCTCCAAAACTACTTGCCTTGAAACTTTGCACACAAGCATTTATCCCACAATTGTGTTAGTCATAAAGTATAATGCTGCTGCGATATCCAATATGGCTGCCACAGTGACCATCTTGAATATGTTATTGCTAATCCAGTCTGATATCCAATATAGTGGTGATTATGAAAATCTTGTTACTGCTACCCTTACTACATAGATTAGTACGAGGTTTTCACTATAGGCTTCTTGTCATGTCTAGTTGGGTTTAAAAAGAGTGCCGATCTTACATCAAATATGACACTACAGTAGTCCCCCTCTTATAAGGCCACCCCTATTGCAGCAAAGAAGTGGCCTTGTAATGAGGGTGTCCTTTCTAGAGGGGGATGACAAATGCAAATAGTAAATACATATGAAGAAAGTCACAAGTACATTTAATTCTAAAACATTTAATATTTTCATTTCAAAATCACATGCATATTGTGAAATAAATGTAAAACAAACTGTTTCATCATTTTCAAAAGAATGTTATGAATAACCATAGATATAGTTTTAAAACATTCTTTATAATTATGTTAAAGATCACATCTTCTGTCACTTTGCTGGTAACAGTCTAAAAAACAAACCAGTCTCGTCACAATAAAAAATATCCTTGCTGTCATATCCCCTGCATATATCATTTAGTCTTTTGTTCCAATCTTCGACAACTTCATTATTATCATCAGCTGATTCGCCACTAAGGACCCAACACTTAATATTCTGTCGGCCTTGAAATATGTGCAACCATCTGTTACTTGCGGTAAAGTCGTCATATCCCATTATAGGTATAACGGTACCAATTGCGCAAGTCCAGGTGGGCGGAGCTTAAGGTGTATGGAACATTGTATTCAGAATTAAAGAACAAAACTAGCTGTGATTGGTGCATTATGTAAGACTTGTACTTTCTGTTTGGCTTAAAAAAAAGTTGAGCCTCTTGGCAATATGTGAGTTTGTGTTAATTTCTATCTAGATCATATTTTGTATTTTTTATGATTTTTTTAAAATATGGTACACATGACTGAAAATGTGCTTGTTGTGACTAGATAACTCTTACCCCTGTCTAGTTCCAGTAGAGTTATCTCTCTTAAATGCAATGGAGTACCTGGTTATGTCATTGTCAAATTGACAATCTAGCATTGTTCTATAGGACAGCGTGTGACATGCATGCCCAAGTAGGACAGAAAGTATATTTATTTCACAAAACATTAGCATTGAGGTATATGGAAAAACAATTGGTACCGTGATACCATAATTGCAATGCCAGTAGCTGGTACCGGAAAGTAACATTTCCATTGGTCAGAATCTTACCACGTGATCAAAATGAATTGCGTTCATTTCTGTATGAACTGTAAGGAGAACTACTTTTCTAAGAATACCCACTTCTATAAATAGAGTCACGTGTACAGCATATTATAAACACTGCTAGTGAAGGCAGACACGAAGTAAGCAATAAAGGAAACGAACATTCTTACAATTTAAACAAAAAGAATTAAATCTTAAAGACTTAAGCAACCGATATTTCTCATCTTTTATGAATAAAATCATTCTTTCTTTGGGGAAATCTGTTAAAAATATGGATAAAAATGTTTGAAAGTGCGCTAGGTCAAGGTCACCAGTATACGGTATTTATAGCTATCCAACGCTGAAACTGATATGTCATAATTTGGAGAATTTTCACTAACTTTGCCTTATCAGATAGATTATAGGCAGGAAGATATTGAAAATTTTGACCCATCCATATTTGACAAGCCTTCTGAAGTGGAAGAATCACAAAATGAGTTACCATTTAGTTTGAATGAAGCAACACCAGTCCCGTTCCCATTTGATAACAAGGATGACCACAAACCAAAACGCTTCAAATCACTTAAAGAGGAAGATCTCTTAAACATATCTGAACAGCGGTACTCAAAGTCTACGAAGAAAAATACTCAATGGGGCTACAACACTTTCGCAGGTAGATTTATTAATTCATTTAATAATCATAATAAATTAATAATAATAATAATAATAATAATAACAATAATAATAATAATAATTAGTAATATATTGGACTGTTCATCAATGTAAGCTTAAAGTAACATTGCTTGATACTTAATTTGCTCTTATTTATTATTTTCTTAAATTATGTTATGAAAAGGCATTATTTTGTTAATTTTTATGCAAAAAGAAACAACAAAAAATAATTATAAATCATTCATGCCATTTTTTAAAATAAAAATGAGACTTAACTTGCTCTGCAGTGAATAAGGTGTACTTTATCTTTAAAGTAATACTTGTGACAGCCTAAAAATGTAACCAATCTTTTATAAAATAGTAAATAATAAAAAAATTAAAAGAATATATGCATGAATGATTCTTCCCAAAGATCTAAACATTAGATACTACCAAGCTGAAAAAACATGAATTTCAGAATGGTGCAAAGAAAAGAATATTGAGATTGATCTGAAGTCAGCTGAGTCTTCACATTTGGCCCAAATATTAGCCATATTTTATGCTGAAGAAGCCCCCAAGGTCACCGCAACAAGAAAGAGGATGCTCCCTGAAGCCCAAGCTGAGGAATATCATAAAAACACATTAAAAAATGTCCGTGCTGCTATTAATCGCTACATGCAGGTTGAATGTGGTCGTCAAATAAATATTGTTACAGACCCTGAGTTTAGAAAAGCAAATAACATGTTAATTGGAAAATTAAAGTTTAACACAAAGAATGGTTTATCAAGATCAACTCAACACAAACCAAGTATTCCTCCATCAGACATGTATGAAATCAATAAGTACCTGATGCAAGACAACCCCATCACGCTCAGATACAGGATTTGGTTATATCTGTCCATCCACTATGTTACTCGTGGATTAGAATTTCACAGTCAATTAACACCCAACAGTCTTGAAATCAGGTGTGATGAAACAGGGGCTGAATATGTCATTCTGACCCATCAAACTATGCAAAAAAATCATCAGGGAGACTTAAATGCTAAGGAGGAAAATTCTGAAAAGAGAATGTATGCAACTGGTGGTCAAAACTGCCCAGTCAGGTCAGTAAAATACTACCTCACACGCATTAATCCAAAAGCTGAATCATTGTTTTGTCACACTGATAAAAATGCTTTTGAAAATCCCAAATTGTGTCAAATATGGTACACAACAAGATGTGTTGGAAAGAGACAATTTAGCTGTTTTATGCCTGACATATGCAAAAATGCACATATATCTGCAAGATATACTGCTCACTCTCTTCGTGCCACAGCTTTGAATGCAATGACAGATGCCAACCTTCCAGCTAGGCACAATATGTCTTTGTCTGACCACTCCAATGAACTATCATTGAAACCATACACAGGGCCCAGCACTCAACATAAACAACAAATGAGCAACATTCTTTCCAATGTATGTTCAACTGTAGCATTGTCTGCTCAAGACTCTTCAGCAATGCTATCTCATGCAACTGTAAATGTGCAAATGACCCCTACAAACTCAAGCGGTACTAATCAAGAAAATGTTAAAATGACCACTACAAATTCAAGCAGTACAAATCAAGTAAATGTTAGCACTGAATCTGCTCAAAATCAACTACAAGCACTGTTACATAGTACAATGAACTCTATGACAGGTTTCATTACACAATCAACCTGTCATTTCAATAACTGCACATTCCAGTTTAGTTCCAACTAAAACGAGTAAGTGCAAACAAGTTAAGGAAATACATGATTTTCAAGTTAAGTGCCCCATCTCAACTATCCAGGCTAGAATAATAATTTACAAAACATCATGTACAACTCATGTTTTTTATTATATGGCAATTTTCAATGAATAATTATAGACAAATTAAGAAAATGCATAACAAATAGTTAGATACAAGTAAGAGTTTAATGCTGTTTTTTCTGAGTTCATCGTGGTATAAACTGTCAGTTGCCGACTCAAACGGCAAATAACGCCCGAAGGGCGTTATGTAAGCTGAGTCGGCAACTGACAGTTTATACCATGATGAACTCAGAAAAAAACAACGTTAAACTCTTGTAATTGAAATTTTAATTATTTGTTATGTTATTTTGTTTGCATCATTAAAAAACAGAAATCTTAATTGAGCGTGGTAATACTTGTTTGTGGTTTTTCTGTTACGTAGCTATTTATAGCACTTGGGATGTCCAGCTTGATCGCAATAAGGTCATCATAATACCAGTCCTTCAACCAATGGAAGCCAATTTTTTCAATTATTTTTTGTTTGTTTGTTAGAATGTTGTTTTTCTTTAATGCTTACTTCATGTCTCCCTTAACTGGCTGTGCTTATCTTATGCTGTACACGTGACTCTGTTTATAGAAGTGGAAAAGTAGTTCTCCTTACAGTTCATACAGAAATGAACGCAATTTGTTTTGATCACGTGGTAACATTCTGACCAATGGAAATGTTACTTTCCTGTACCATACATGTAAATACATGAATGTGTCATACAATTTTTCATTTTTATAGTGATATTGCTGTATTGTAATTATTGTTACACTATACTTAGAAAAGTGTGTAAACAATAAACACAAATTTCAACAAATTAAATTGTCTTTCTGTTTTGAAACCCCCGCCGACTTAAAAAGTCATAGCTTATTCCACAAGGATCATTCTATATCAGCATTTGCCTCTGTTTGCATCTGTCCTTTTGTGTGTCTGTCTATTTTCAACAATGATGTCACACATTTGATGAGAGGGGTCAGGTTATAAACCATTGTCACTAATCAAATCATGGAATATCTTAAGAGATAAAATAAATACTCATTTATATTAGATCTGTGTGTATGTGTATGTCTGAACTAACAAAACTGATCACAGACTTTATTTAACCTAACCTCATACACATAAATGTATTAGTCTATCTTGTTTATAAAAACGAAAATAGGTTTTGAATAGCGAAATTAGATCACTCACGTGTCAGAACAGTGATGAATCTGCCAAATCACATTCAGTCAGTCTACGAATGCATACATTCTTACAGCCATGAGATCGTGACTTTAAATATTGAGCTCTCACTTTAATAAACGTGTCCATTAAGGCAAAATAAAAAAATCATGGCAGCATTGTTATAGTTCCTTGCATGGGCTTTCATGGGTTGAAGGACTGGTATTATGATGACCTTGTTACGATCAAGCAGGACAATCCTAACTGCTATAAATAGCTACGTAACAGAAAAACCCAAAACATGTATTACTACGCTCAATTAAGATTTATATTTTTTAATGATGCAAACAAAATAACATAAAAAATAATTAAAATTTCAATTATAAGAGTTTAACGTTGTTTTTTTCTGAGTTCATCGTGGTATAAACTGTCAGTTGCCGACTCACACGGCATTGCCGTGTGAGTCGGCAACTGACAGTTTATACCACGATGAACTCAGAAAAAACAACGTTAAACTCTTACTTCAACTGACAAAATTGTTGCTTTTTGTTGAATCATCGACCGGTGTGTGGAATTTTCTAAGCACGCGCAGCGCAAAACCATTTAAAAACCTTGTCATTGAAATCATGATACAAACATCTCCTGGCTCAAACAATTTTCCTTTCTCTGTCCATTCCACCTTCCCCCTTCTGCAGAAATGTTTCCTTATCTTTCACGATATTGTTTATCTGAGTCTTTCCGACATCACAGTTTGCTGCAAGGATCCTCGAACTCCCTCCCCTTTTCGCTCAGTTGAATTACTTTCACTTTCTCTTCTGTACTGAGAAATTTTATTTTTTCCTCGATGACATGTTGATCTTTTTGCAGTAAGTTATTGAAAATGGCAACTTCAAGACTGATAAAACATATTTTACGCATTTAAACAAATTGCCATGTGTTTTAAAGAAAGTGATCTTGTCACATGATTTATTAGTCGTAGTCTGTTACGCTATTGTTTTTATACATTTCTTTACACTAAGTGAGAGAAGCCAAGATGGCTTCGTTATGTACCATAACATCAAGCAGATTCGACCTCGCGGCCGTAAGGATTGTAATCTTGACAATTATTGTCATTTGTAATAGTCACTAATTATCAAAGTGAACATACGGTACATCTTACTAAGGGAAGCCATAAAGGCTATTAAACCATTTTCCTGCTGACTTGTGTATTGTACATCGATACTGCCACTTCTCAGCTGTTACTAATGTTCAATAATTGTGATATAAACAATTATCAGAGTGACTAACTGGACATCTCATGATAACACAGCAGTAACGTTAATCGGTTTGTATGTACTTACCCTTTTGTATGGATTACAATTTGAGTCTTTCTCGGTTTTATGGAATAAATGTGGCGTCTTGTGAGGCGTAAATTATAGACGTTTTTCCGAAAGTCTAAATCTGGGTTTTTCCACGCCAATGGTTAGCATATGCGCAGTCAACGTATGGGCTGCCCCACCCCCCCTTCTGAGAGATAGGGTAAAAGCTCTAGGGGTGCACTTTGGGGAAAAAGAAACAATAGAAAACTACAAACAAATTATCAAGAAAATAAAGGGAAATGTGGATATCTGGGCCATGGCGCCAATATGCATAATGGCGCGAGCCCAAGTGGTAAAGACATATTTATATTCAAATATCAACTATATAATTAAATCCACAGACATAGATAACAAAATTTTAAATAGGATAGACAAAGAGATAATAGATTATGTCTGGATTTTAAAATGCATTACACAAAAAAAGAAACGTTATGTAGAGACAAAAGTAGAGGGGGCTTGGGTTTGCCAAGCCCTCTACTACTAAAACTAACAAATATAATTAATAGATTTTTAAAAAAATACAACCAGACCCAGCTACAGCATGGGAAGCACTATACATATACTGGTTCGGCTTCACTCTGAGAAACCGACCAGAATATACAAAAATAATAAATTAACCAAAAAATTAGAAGTACCACGAAAATTCAAATATCTTAATGAAATACTTTTACAGGACAGAGATAAAACGGAACTATGGAAATTAGAATTAAGTGAAAGCTATGCATGGATTAGAGAAGTAACGAAATATATAAAATGTAGAGTAGAGCAGGAAAACTAGGGGATAAACTGGACCAAAACTTGGAAAAAACTGGGGGAAAAAAGATCTTTAAAAACACAAAGCATCATTTTTAAGTATCTACACAATGCCTGGCTTACAGGCGAAGAAGCAATCAAACGTCGTATGATTAGGACAATGCCAAAATGTCCACTATGTAAAAAAAGCCAATTTCACCAAACTATATACGATGGCCCAATGCGACAAAAACAAAAACAACAGGATCATGTTAATAATGGAAATTTGTAAGAAATATAAATACCATAGAAATAATATTTTATATATAGATGTGGATAATGACAACAAAACTGTTTTAAAAATAATAGACTACATAATAACAACTATGATATCCTGTGGACAAGTGATTAAGATTTTTAAATAAGAAAACAAAATAGAAAATACCAACAACAAAAGAAGTTCGATAATAAGCACCAATAGCTTCTAAACACCATATCTACGATTTTGAGGGGGGAGGCGGGGTAGGGATTCGGTAGTACCGACAGAGGTAACGCAGATGCGAGGCGAACCCTGCCCCACCGCGCGCCCAATATTTCCCTGCAGCTAAATATACTTTCAACCCAAACTTAAAAGAAAAACGATTTAATACATATAATTCAAATAAATACAATTCTGAAAACTTGTAGACAAAATATACACAGACTGAAGGAAATATACAGGGAACCTACATGGGGAAAGTAAAGACGATGACATCATGGGGCTAAGTCACATGCGCTACGCGAAGTGGACAGGCCTATGAAAGAGTTTTGAAAAATACCCCATGCAGAACATAAACAGACCAAACACAGACATAAAACACAAACAGGGGCTAATTCATATGTTTACATACGAATTAATTATTCCTCTCTTAAACACTAGTCTTGATATAATCAGATTAAGTTGTGTTCAGTTATTATTTGCGAGGATTTATTTATTTAAATCAATTATTGGAATTATATTGTGCTCATTAACTTTAGGAAATAGGTATTATTATGGATTTAATGTTAATTCATTTAAAGGCATTTTGGATTATATCATTCTGATATGTCAAGACTGTTAGAACATGAAACTATTCCAGACTATCGGCACGTAAACACAACAGATTTAACTTTATTCGGAACACATTTGAAACTCATTTGAATACTCGATAATTTTGCACCTGTGATCGAACTTTTAGTACTATTTAGGATTTCATTCACCATACTGTATGTTATTTTTAATTTTTCATTGTGTTCTAGGGAAATAAATACTTTATTTAATTTTACCAAAAGCATTTGGATTTCGCTTTTTGCTGTTTCTTATCTTAAGATGATAGATTCGTAACAAAAAACATTTGTATACTACATTGTATATTCAAAACATGTTTGGGTGAAACAGTAAAATAGAAGGGATGAAATATGTTAAGTGCTTTTAACGCAGTGTTGGACGAATTATTGTAAAAATAATTCAATTTGAATAAGGAGAGTAATTTTAAAATGACATGTAAAGGACCGGTAAAAGCAAGAAAGACAAATGATTGTTTTTCTATGTACTCTTTTAAAAAGTCTCCTTGGGGAAAGATTTAATTAAAGTATAAGAGAATAAGTTAGAAATATCTTAAGCAAAATGAGTCAAATATGGTTGATGAACTTTTTTTTAGTATTTTACCTAATCATTTTAATTGAGGGTGACCAAATGAAAACCAATATAATGACTGATTCATTACCAAACAGAATGTATAGAGCTCTGACAAAACGGAAATATATATATATATATATATATATATATATATATATATATATATATATATATATATATATATATATATATATAGCTTTAGACATAACACCCATGTTCTGAGAAAAGGCAATGTCTCTTAGATGTAAGGTGTCTTCGAAAGGTTAATATTAGATTGTTAGAAGATTCGAGGTGACGAAAGGATATGATTGACAACTGGACAAATCTCATCATTACCAGGGGGAATGTATTTGGATTCACTGCCACAAGTTAAACGGCATATTATAATGCAACAAACACAGAAAACAAAGACTATATATATATATATATATATATATATATATATATATATATATATATATATATATATATATATATATATATATGCGCTGTACGTATGCATTTTCAAATCCTTCAAAAGGAATGTATCAAATCTCCTGAATATAATTTAGACAAACATAACACTGTTACCTCGTGACCTCGTGAAGTTAGAAGGCATAGAAATTTGAAAATTTATGCAATCTGTCCCGGGTGCATGAAATATACGAAAATGAAAAAAGAAAAGAAAAGGAAGAAAATAAACGAACAAGACAATGTTGGACCTAAACCAAGTAATGACTGCAAATGTGTTCGATATCATTATTGTGACCAGAGTTTTATTGAGATTAACGATTAGAATAGACAAAACGATTAGAATAGACAAAACGATTAGATAGACAAAACGATTAGAATAGACAAAAACATTCCTTAGAATGCTATAATACATTTTAGCACACTGCTAAAGTTAAATGAACATTAAAGACCATTTCATCAAACAGATACTTATATTGACAAAGTGCCACAAAAGTACTTTCTAACATTTTGAAAAGAACATATGCTATTGAAATTATATCTACTTTATTTACAGTGCTTTGACAAGCATGATCAAGGAACTCTTGTCAATTTGTCAAGAAAGATGAAAGGAAGAATCTTACAAATCACTAATTATATACTCGCCTGTAATGTACCCATAACATATACAATTTTATAGTACGCATGTAAAGCGATTGAATTTATTTTCCATGAAAAATTGCAAAAAATGGACACACCAATTGGGAAAGAATGAAGAATAAACAATAATACCAACATTACTATGACACAAATTAAGAAAATTAAAGACCTATTAATCTCGCAATCCTATCACATATCGCGAGAAAAAGACTGCTGAAGAGAACAAAATAAACAATGATCATCATACTGATCTAGCCTGCACAGAACTCTTTGTAATCTGTCTTAATAAAATTGAACAACAGGTGCTTTTCCTATCATCAGTAGAATACACATTACATGACATTCTCGCGCAAACAGTAGTATCGATATTACTTACCAAACAATAATATAAAGTTTAAATGCTACATAAAGCACAGATATAGCTTTGGTTGTACTTCCAAGAAACATCATTGGAAATCTCATAAAATGCTGCTGTGTAACAGGTAGATGCATGCTGCGAAAATTTTCTTTCGACTTTATGGTTTCAAAAGTTATTTCTGACATAAAATGAAACCAATACTGTTTAGTGAAAATCATTGAAAGTAAATATTTGGCAGCTGAAAAGAATTGTATCTGGAATGCGGTAAAGTTATTTTTGTGAATTTCTGGTACCTTTGGAGTTGTTATTGTTATACACTGCTGTCGGGCATTTCTGCGTACCTAAGGTTTTCGTTTCCAATACTGAAGCAAAACGCATACCGAATTCGAGCGATTGACAAAAATAAAATACAGCAATGCTTACCATTTGAAAAGATGCAATTGTCACCAGAATATTCTGTTCAAAATAATATTAATTTTGGACACGGGGATAACACCCCCACCCACCCCCATCCCGTTTTCCTGACTTGCGATATGTCGGCCTATTCTGTGCATAGTTTTGAAAAGATGTAATGTTCATCCATCAGGCTGCAGAAATTAAATATATTACTTTGGACTGTTTCCGTCAGCAGTTCAGTCGAACAATTAGGTCAGTTTTATAGCAGGTTTTACAAAATTCAACGTAAAAATGCCAATAAATGGCAAGATAGTAAGCAAACTAAACCGATCTTGTAAAAAAAAGAAAGTTAAATTCAACATTTTATGAAAAATAAGCTATTACGTGGAAGAGAAACAACAATGAATACTGTGTTTACAACGTCTTGTTGATGGGACAAACTTACTACAGAATTTAGAAAGATACTATACACCGGGAATTTGTTGAGAACTTATGTTCTAGCGGCAAATAGACGCGTTGGATAGCAGACGATTTTGTACGTGTGGGACAACTTCTTGCAAAATTGGAAACTTGGATTAAAATACAGTTTTGTTTTAAGGTATACATTTTCATCTTTTAATTAATGTATTTATTTGTATTATTTAAAAGATGCATATTAAATCGGATTTTCTGGTTACCGGTTCAAGGTCATGGAGTGGGTCTTCACGTTGTCATTTTGAAATCACATTTTTATGTGCATTTCGAGTCTAAATATGGGATATTTCTGTACACTTTATGACTATCACTTTTCTTAATTAATGCACGATCGTTCTTTCTGGATACAAAATGGATTTTTGACCCAAAATAGCACGTGATCAAATGTTTACAGATACAACGTATCGTTGCGCAGAATTACCCGACGCGCAGAATAGTCCAACAATAATACACGAGAGACAACGATTACATCAGACATAGGTATATACATAGCAAATATATAGAGAGATAAAGATTTGTTGTATTATATATATATATTATATATATTTATCTAGCTGTATAGATATTATTTTAAAATGTCGTATGCATCCTCCCTTTTCAATGGTCACATTTCGTAGCTTATCTTATTTCCTCAGGAATTAACCTTTGGCAACTGACGAAGTTATTATTAGGTATGAACGTTCGTTTCCTTCCACATGTAGGCAAGTGCAGTCTAGTTAAGTCATCAAAATTTCCGTAGGGTCTTCAGTTTTCATCACTTCTTTAACTTTAAGTGTAGTCAACAACAAAATGAAACAAAACTTTAAGAAAATAACACTATTTAAGAAATACAATATATATATATATATATATATATATATATATATATATACCTAAACTGTTTACCCGTAAAGACGGCCAAACTTCGATGAACGTAAGGTTTACTGGTCTAAATTAATCTTGACTACGATAATATGATCACGTAACAATTAAAATAGAAATATCGGGAGTAAAAGGCTCTCGAGTGGACTTTGATGCTTTCACTTTGATTTATGTTATCATAAAATACTTTGATGCTTTCACTTTCATTTATGTTATCATAAAATACTATGTGCTGCTGTCTCCGATGGGATAAAATAGTTTTAATACACAACAACGAACTCTCATTGAAGTAATGCAGTCATCAGTCTGAGTTCCCTCTGACCCTTGCCACCCCATTTTTGATATTTGTTTTTTTATTTTGGGGTGTAGGGTCAGAGTCAATTCCTTATCGAAACGTTGGAATTCGCCGACACCATTTGTACTGTCGGCATATGGTACCCGCCTACTAACAGGCCTAGCAAACTTAAATGACCTTACATTGAACCATACTTACATTAAATCGATAGAGAAAGCATTTATATTCTCAGAAATTACAAGTATTACACCAGTTTTGTTTTTAGTCCGTTGTCAGACGAGACGAAACTACAGCGTTGGTGAAATTTGGCCTCCTTCGCATTATCCGCACTGCTAGTAACTTAACTAACCTCCCAATTAGTCTGGTTCCCTGAACCTCTCTCCACTTCGTTATCATAACGAAGTGGAGAGAGGTCAGGGAACCAGACTAACTCCCGATATGCATACACGTCACAGGTCAAACAGTCACGTGATAACAACAAACTGCGTTGTCTAGTGGTTTCAGTGTGATCAATCTGCCTCTTTCTAGGAGAATGCGACAGCCACATGATTTGGGCTGGTGTCATCTCAGTTAATATGTTGAAAACCATGTATTCTTTCATGTTATTGTAGACATTGCCTGACCTTCATTCAATATTTTCGAGTGTTTGTCTTCTTTCTGCAATACTGGAAACATTGCAACATGGCAGGTAAAGACGGGAACATGAAAGTTCTTGCCAATGAGATACTTGGTGCATAAACCTATATTGCAACATGGCAGGTAAAGACGGAAACATAGAAGCTCTTGTCAATGAGATACTTCAGGAGAATGAATATTATTTCAATATTAAAGAAAAACAGTACGAGATAATAAAATTAGTTCTTGATGGAAGTGACACATTTACCGTCCTTACCACGGGATATGGAAAAAGTGTATGCTACATGCTCCCACCAATGATGTTAGACAAGGTAAGGAAAGAGAGAGAAACAATTAACTCAATTAATGTGATTTAAAGAGAATAAAGTAATGTTGATTTCTTAAACACTAAAATTTTGTGTTATGAAAATATATGAAAAGATTATCGTTATTTAATAGCAGGTATGCATGTATAATGCTATAAATATAAAATTGTGTAATAGAGTGCTGTCCGACCCGCGGCCCGAACTAGTTTTAAATGGCCCGCCAGAGCTCGAGGAGCTTTATAGTCGTTGCATTTCAGTTTTCTGCTGTGGCCCTCGGCTTCAAGAAAAACATTTTTCAGTGGCCCATGGTGTCAAAAAGGTTGGACAGCACTGGTGTAATATAAAAAGAATGTACATATATAATCTTGCTAATGTTTAAGTTGAGCACATTTAAGTTGAGCACAGTGATATGCATCAATGCATACAGGTTTGATATGAATAGGTAAATTGCTTTCATGTTAATGCAGTAAGATAATTTTGGAGCAAGATAAATTATATTTTTGTTAAAAACAAAGTTTAGCAAACTAATTTTATTGCAGATGCACTGTCCTAAGCAACACACAAGTTTGTTCAATTCACCTTTGAAGTCATTGAAAACTGACCAGGTGAAAACATTGAAAGACCATAACGTTAAAGCATATGGAATCCATGAAGGAATTGAGAAAGAAGACATAGATGGTAAGTGTGTGTGTGTGTGTGTATATATATATATATATATATATATATATATATATATATATATATATATATCCAATAATGCATTAAAGATTTTACTATCAGTTTGAAAAATTTTAGTCAATTCACACAAATATGTGAAACATAATGATCACCATGATACATAGCACATGACTATGATACTTTGTCACTAATTTTTCACTTAAATGTACTTTCTTTCATGCTACAAACTTACTCATGCCACAGTTTATTTTTTGAAGCCATAAAAAGTGGAATTTTTGTGCAACAATGTTAATAATAATAATAACAATAATAATAATGAGGACTTTGTATAGCGCCTAATCTTTAGAAGCTCTAAGTGCTTTACAACATTAGACAACACCTACAAGATAAAAAACATATAATGATATGATTACAAACACAAACACCATGAAATTAGAAAACATAGGAAAAACATGCTGGGAATTATTAAGGTAGGAAACATTATTAGGTCTTTAAGTTTGTTCTTACAGTTGAAATAAGTGAGTTTTGAGAGCACTCTTGAATGTTATCACTGTGCCTTTGTGTCTAAGTTCAGTGGGTAATTCATTCCACGTTGCAGGGCCCTGGTATGCAAAAGAATGCTGTCCATATGACTTTGTTTTCATAATGGGAATAATGAGTATACGATTGTCAGAAGAGGAGCGTAAGTATCTTGCTGGTGTGTACACATGGGTGAGGTTGGATAGATATGTTGGACTAGAGTCTATCATTGAAACATAGCACAGAGAACAAATTTTGTGTTTGATTCTGGGTCAAATGGCTAGCTAGTGTAGGGTAAAGAGCAGATGGCAGGTGTGCTCTGATCGTGGTACACAAAGTATGATCCCAGCAGCTGTATTTTAATGTTTTGAACTTTCTGGAGTAGATATTGAGATGAACCAGACATAATTGAGTTACAATAGTCCAGTCTTGAAATTACTAATGAACACACAAGTGTTTTAGTGGCATCAACTGAAAGATATTTGGGAATGGAGCTGATGTGTCTCAGCTCAAGATATGCAGCCTTGCATATATTCATGACATGTTGGTGCAGTGTGAGAGTACTGTCCAGAGTAACACCTAGGTTTCATACTGATTGTGTGAATTTAATGTTGGTGTTGCTGATATTTATTGTTTGAGGTAAAGGATGTGAATGAGAAAGTTGTAATCAGAATGGCCTCAGTTTCATCATCATTCATTTGCAGCTTGTTACATGTCATTCATGATTTCACATCAGAAATGCACCTCTCTACACCTTGGATGGTAGCGTCAACTTCAGTTGGGTGGCTAGATTTTTATATTTGGGTGTCATCAGCGTACAATTGGTGTCAGACACTGGATGATGATCTATGACATGTGAGAGCGGCTGAGTGTATAGAATGAAGAGAACAGGTCAAAGAACAGACCCCTATGGAACACCACAACATAGATCAACTGGGCTGGAGTGTATTCCATTTGCAGATACAATTTTTGTCATGTTGACCAAGTAGGAGTTGAACCACAGTAAGGCTGTATCATGAAGACGGTGAAGTGATATATCATGGTCTATTGTGTCAAATGCTGCAGACAAATCAAGGAGGGTGAGGACTGTAATCTTTCCGCTATCCAAAGCAGAGAGAATGTCATTAACTACTTATAGAAGAGTAGTTTCAGTACTGTGGCAAGGGCGATATGCAGATTGTACATTACTAAAAGGACTTTGAATTCAGATGAGATATAAGTTGAGATAGAACAACCTTTTCTAAGATTTTTTATATGAATGGGAGATTAGAAACTGGGAGGTAGTTCTTTAAATTGTTATGGTCTAGTGTTGGTTTGTTTAGGAGAATCTTTACAATGGCAATGTTGAAAAATGATGGGAATTCCCCTGATGCGGTATTAATAGTATCACTTAGTGAAGGCAATAGTGGATCTTAGCACTCAAGCAGCAGTGATTTTGGAATTGGATCAAGTTCACATGACTTTGGTGCACTCTTCATCAGGATTGTACATACGAAATCCGTAGAGACAGGTTCAATTGCTGCTATTGGTTGCCACTCAAATTCTGTATCCCAACTGTATGGTGACGACGAGTCAGTTGAAATTTTGGTGTCAAGCTTATCTCTAATGGTTTGTACTTTGTCACGGAAAAAATTTGCAAACATGTCCAGAAAGTCAGCTGGAGAGAAGGTAGTTGGAAGTGGTGTAGATTTGTTCCTTGACATTAGCTTGTTAGTAATCTCGAAGAGTTCTTTGCAGCCGGAACTTTCCATGATCTTAGTAGTGTAGTGGGCTGATTTCGCTGCATGGACTATATTTGTGACATTCTTCTTAATGGTTTCGTAGATTTGCTTATGAATAGGGAGTCTAGCGGAAAGCCAAAGCCTTTCAGCTTTACGGCGGTCTCTTTTAGCAGTGCGAAGCTGGTCCCTAACACTGCTATACCATGGAGAACACTTTTGAATTGATACTCTGCACTTGGTAGCTAGGACATGTTTGTCAAGCAATGAATGCAGGCAGTTATTGCAGTTGTTCTGCTGTAGGAGGTTGTTGTTGTCGTTGTAGGGTTTAACGCCATTTTCAGCACAAGATAGGCTATACATGGCGGCCAGTATAATTGGTGGAGCAAGAACCCTGGAAAACCCAGGGAAGAACCACCGACCTACGAGAAGCTACTGGCAGGCTTTCTCACGTACCAATGTTAGTCGAGGCTGGACTCGAACTCACGCAGACAGAGGTGAGATGGCAGTGATCAGTAACGGCGAGCGCTTTAGACCACTCGGCCACCTGTAGGAGGTAAGCAAGTTGTTAGGTTTTCTTGGATGTCATGCATTAGTTTGGTTATATTTATCATACGGAGGTTTCTCTTAGTAGCAGATAAAGGGTGGAGGGTTAGGGACTGACACGTCAAGATGGCATATAATGCAGAGGTGATCTGATGCAAGTTCATGGGATACCAGGGAGGACCATAGAATGTTATCATCAGGTCTACGAAAAATCCAGTCTAAAATGTGACCATGTTTATGGGTGGGTTGGTTAACTGACTGTTTGAGGTTGAAAACATTAATGGTATCTATGAGTTTTGATGTGTTTGGGTTTCCGCCAGACAGTCAAAGTGAAAGTTGAAATCTCCAAGAATAATCAGGTTGCCACCTATTGAATTTCCATACTCCAGGAGATTCGGAAACTGCTTCAAAACAAGATATTCAGTCAACTTGTTTTTTCTACTAGGAGGAGGGCGGTATGGGCAGAAAAAATGGACTGACCTTTGCTCCAGTGTGAGTGAGGGTTGGACTAGTTCAAATGATATGTGGTCAAAATTGAATGTTGTGGTGTGGTTAAGACGTTTGATCATGGAGTTGTTTGTGATGACAGCAATTCTACCTCCGTGAGAGTTACGGGGGAACGACTTGATGGAGTAACCAGTGGGTGTTAGATCCACACACTTGGGCTCATAGCCTGGTGTTTTTAGCCATGTTTCTGTCAGGAAAAAGATGTCAATGTTCTGGTCATTGATATAATTAACTATTTCTGTGCGCTTTTCTGGTGGTTCTACTGATTGGGCAGCAAATAATGCAATATGCAGATGTATCTCTTGGATAGTTGACACGAAGGTTGACAAATTAATATGAATTTGAATTAGGTTATCTAAAATAATGGTCGAACAGAAGCTATCATTACCAGGCACTGGAATGGTGTAATACGACAATGCATGCAGAGAAAAGTTGTGTGTGGTTGCATAAGATGAAGCCCACTGCAAATCTGAATGGTATGAAATTTTTAATAAATGTTTTATTACAAAGATTTTACTCTAGCAAGATAGAAGCTTAACTCTGAAATGAATGTAACATCTAGGAGGAAAAATAGGCGTGTACACAATGATTAGAACAATTTGATGACCTTATAAATATTTATGTTTATTTTAAATTATGAAATTGAATCCATCAATAATATCTAATAATACAAATTTTAATAAACATCTTTTAGATTATTCTGTTTATGATTTGTTTCAGGGTGCTGGACTTCAGGAAAGAGTACATAAAAGTTGGTGTACTTCAAAGTATTACTGAATGTCCATTGCTAACACTGACTGCAACTACACCAACTGAAATAAAGACTGATATTGTACAAACCCTAGGGCTGACAAATGACAAATTAAATGTTGTTTCTGTATTGCCAAATATGTATGTAATATATAAATATTGTTACAGATATAATTATTTCAGTATGTACTAATAATAGGCAACCATCGCTAAAGAAAGTAACTGTTGTACATTTCATAGATATTTTATCATAACACATAAGTGGATAAAAACTATTAGTACATATATCTTCAGACGGTTTTTATTATTTGTAATATTTCTTTTGTCAAATCAGACTCTTACAATATTACTAGAGCAGATGCATTAAAGTTGATATAATAATTCTCCATAAGTTAAAATTGACGAGACCAACTTATTACCTTTTGATAAGACCCGAATGGGCCAGGCAAGGAATCTGATTGGTCAAAATATTACACCTATACATTTTTAAGAAGCATATGTCATGATCAGAGGGATTGTAATATTAATGCACGATATGAAAATCAATTTTCAGAAATTAGATTAATATAAATGACTGTCTATAAAATTGCATAAATCTGATACTTTTGCAGGCCAAATATTCAGCTTTGTGCCACCAAAAGTTTTGAAAATTATGAAGAGGAACTTGAATGGGTAAAAATTGAGATTATTTGGAATGGACATATGATGAAAAAAGTCATAATGTTATGTAAACTCTATAAGCATGTGTGAACGATTATATATATGGTTTTATTCAACACTTAATGATAAAGCTTATGATTGGGAAAAGGCAATAGGAAATCATTTGATTGAAATAGTTCATGCACACACATATACATCATCCAAGGAGCGCATTATGAATATTTTCCATAGAAGTGACAGTACCATCAGGCTTCTGATTGATACTGTAGCAGTAGGTATAGGAATAAATATTCCAAATGTGTCCATAGTAGTAATATGGGGTGTGCCCCCAATATTGCTCCAGTTGTGGCAGGAAGTTGGACAGTGTGGATGAGATGGACGACTTTGTCTTATGTTTCGCATTCCCCAGAAGTATTGCCATCCCTTGTGGTACCTGCAGGAAACAGGCCAAAAGAACATGCTTTTGTCCAAGTCGAGCCTAATTGAGAAGTTTGGCAAATACAACTGAATGCCATAGGATTTATTGTTTGAAATACTTTTCACTAAGCTCCAAAACTGATACAGAAATAGAGAAAATGAAATTGTTAAAATCTTGTTCAAAAGACTGTGTAGATACATGTCAATGTCAAATGTGCATCTGTTGCATAAAATGCATGTCGAAGTGTGAATGTCCAAACAGATATAAGTCTAAATTATGACCTGATTCATTCTTATTTGCATTGAATTTATTCATTTCAGACCCTCAGGCTTAGTTGTTTAAATGTTGCATACAGGAGAAAGACGTACAGTTTATGGCTTCAAGCATTCAATTTTACTGAATAAAGGCTAACTATGATGGCTAATTGTTTGTTTCACATAACTTTACCATACTGTCAACATGTCTCAATAGTCTCTTCTTGAATTTTTAGGAACTCTTACTAATCACTGACCACTTTCAAATTTTCTAAACCTTTGAATGCTCTTCCACTTTGATACTTGACCAAATTCTGAGACTTCAGTGTTTAAACCATTCTAAGTATGTCTTTCTTTCTATGAACCTTTCCAGTTTTTCTAGTGTTGAATGGCCTACAGATGACCTTCTCATTAAACATATGATTAACAGCCTTTCCTACTCCTAACATCTGGCTATGTCTGTTTATTGTGTCAGTGGTGAGTTGGCCTCCAGCATCCCGACTACTGTCCTTATCCTCTCTATTTCGATGTTCACAGTATAGGTCCTTGGGAATGTTCTTTTCTTTTTCCTCCCTTTAAATTGACTGTCCTTTCAGATATTAGGACATGTTTTAGTCTTTCTGATGCTGCTCCAGAAATGTTTGCAATCAGCCTCAGGCCAAACATCAAGTACTTGCGGTGGATCTTTTCACAAAATTCGAACAGGTAAAATTTCCAGTACCTTATCATTCTGGGACCATCATTTTCTTGTACAGCATGATGCCAAGCTATATCATTTAATCCCCTCCAAATTAATCTCTTGACATATTAAGTTTTGGCATCTTTGAGTCTATTAGCTGTCATCTTCTATCTCCAGCTTTAACTTAACTCAAGCTCCATCCTGCATTCCTCTGAACAGAACCATTCACCTTCTGGTACATCATCTTCCTCCATGCCTAAACACTCCAGATGGAACCAGGAACCCCTCTTACAATATCGGTTGTTACAATAAACCATATGTCCACCAGCATCCAACCGGCATTTACAGTAATCCTCATCATCAATCACTGGTTCTACTGCAACATGAATGACTTCCTTAATCACCTTCTCATATACTTTTTCCACAATTATTTTTGAGAGCTCATCTCTGTACTTTCTTCTTTCTTCTGATGAGTCAGGAAAGCCTTTAGGTGTATCATCTTTTTCTGTCATACCTGGTAGTTCCATTGCATACAATATGATATAACCTTGTCACAAACTCTAACAGTGCCTCCACCATGTCAAAACAATCCATTATAATTTTTGTAACACTTTTATGGTCATACACTTGCTTCAGGTTGTATAATGTTCCCTTCTCTCTGTGGCTTTCAAACTTGAAGAGTTCATCATATGAGTCCTGATGAAGAGAAAAATCTTGTCATAAATTTAGTCATTTTTCTTTGATTATAAAGTCTGCTGACTCCTGCAATAGTAAACTTGGTTCTGACTATAATGTAGTGACTAAGCTGTGCCTGAAGGGATAAATTAAAGTCAGCAATAGGCAGAATTAAATGAATCACATTTACATTTTATTTTAAAAATTATTGTACCCTTCTTCGTATCCTTAGGACAGTTCACAATATATCTCAGTCTCTTTATAATAACAAAATTGTTAATCTTTTTTCAAGTGTCACACAGTAAAAAGCTGATGAAAGTCTTTTGGACTTGCAAAACAAGCTATGATGCTAGATGCACAGCAAAGTGCAATATATAATCAGATACTGCATGTTTTCTGTAGTTCATCTTAACAGCTTAAGTTAAAGATGATAAAATATAGTAAATATGTAATACCATAAAACCTGTATTTAAAAGACACTGAAAGGAACACAAACAATTTATTATTAATTGACTGGTGTCATATATATAAAGTTTTTTTTTATATCTTAAATTTGACAGGATATACCACTAAGTGGATTGCTTTCTGAAAAATGAGGTGTCTTTTATATTCAACCTCTCTACAACAGCAGGTTTTACTGCAATTATCAATCAGTAAAAATGATATGTTGTGAAACTTTTACTTTATTCCTGTTCACACCTGGAGAAACATGAGTTGTCTGTGCTACTCCTGTAGGGCAGGTTCAAACAGGTCATGTCATGCCCACCTGTCAGCTCATTTATTCAAGCTTGACACAAGCATTAAATATTAGGCTGAATAAAAATGACAGAAAAGAGTTGTGTGTTTAGTGGATCATTCATGACAAAACATGGTAGAGAGTTGATTGACAAGTAATCTTATATATATATACCAGCGTTTCTGTGAATGGCAATAACAATTATACAGCACAGAAACAACTTTCAATAAGAAATAATGACCTTCTGACAACATGGAATGGCATGATTATGCAAGGAGCACTCTTATTGAATTCTCTAGAAATGCCTTGCTTAAAGATAAAAATTTACTGGACGACTAAAGTTTGACAATGTGATTATCAATATGAAAAAAGTCATTAGTGTTATAACAATTGGTCACTGTGACCTACTATTGCTTGTTGAATGCTGCAAAAACTGTCAAATTAACATAATGTTTGAAGATATAATGCCTAAATTAAGTTAGCATTGTGTTTAATTGTGATCTTAAAATATAACTGACATGCAGAGGTTTCAAATTTTGGTCATCAGAAAGTGCAAGTTTTTGAAGTTCCAATATATCAGATATATTATTTAGTGTCATTTCCAAATTTGTAACATTTTAAAAGGCTTTAATGGCATAAGTGATTTAAAATCTGTCACAATGATTTTTGCAAGTTAATTATTGGCATATCTGGCATCATTTTTTCTCCGTTAAACCTGATCTTTATGGGTGGAGATTAATGACTCAGGTCCATTCACTATCTCACATACCTTGTAATATCTCAAATAACTGCAGTATATTATTTATAACTTTCCCCATGTCATAGAATTTGCATGCTGTGACAGAAACTTGAAGCTATTTGATTTTTAAACTTTCTGGTTTATGTATGATATTTTTCAGAAAAAAATTATTCTTACTATTCATTTGATGATGATTGCAATGATAAAAAATATTATCCTTATTGCTATTATTATTATTATGATTATTATTATTATTATTATTATTCTAAAAACAGTAAATTTCAGATGTGCATGTTTCTGAATCAAATGACTTGATTATTCATCTGAATATACCTTCTTACACTAGTCAACTCATCACTTTCTTGGACTGAACTAGATTCCTCTTCTTCATTCTCAGCCGCCTCTTCATCTTCCTCCTCTGCCTGCTCTTCTTCCTCCATCAAACAGTCCTCTTCTCCATCTATCCAAACAAACTCTAACTTGGGCAACTCATCCAAAGTTTCATCTACACTGTCAAAAAAAGGAAAGAATATGTATAATTTTACTGTCATAATGCCTGTACTGTTTAATAAAACTTATATTTGTGTGTACTTCAAAATAAATTGTTATGCCTTATTTTTTAAAGTGTCTCACTTTTATACTAAAATGTAGACAAGCCAGGATTTGGATGATGTGTTGCTGTACCTTATATACTTAGGTGGCCTAAAAAGTAAGTATCATGAAGTAAACGTTTAAACAAAGAGACAAATACAGGTGTAAGAACTGACATAGAATTTTTATGAATGACACGCAACAATTCAAATTCTTAGCAGCAGAGAGGGCGAACAGACCTGTGACATTTTTGAAGGGTCCAAAATTGAAATAAGCCCTTGTAAGAAAAAAAACGATTACATGGCCTAAATAACATTAAAATCAAAATCTTTTAACCACTTTGGAGGCTTCTCTAATTGGGTTAGTTCATTTTGTTATTTTGTTTTTTCCCGAACTGAAAATATAAAATATGCAAATGTATCACGAAACTGGACTAACTCGGTGGTCACACCCTCTCTGCTGCTGTAATTAAATCATTCTAGCATCAATAATGCCACCAGCCAAGGAATCTTACACAGCTAGGTTAGCTCGAGAGAGAGACTAGAAGCAATAAAGAAATTTCTTCCTGTTCATGATTCTGTATGACGAAAACTTCAAGAATGTAAAGAATCTCAAGTTGAATATGCAGAAGGCACAGAACAGTTATTTTGACATGTCACAAAAGTTACTGAAAGAGTTATAGAAGCCGCTGAAGGTCTTCTTCCGACATTAAAACAAACTGCCAAACAAACTGAAAAGATAGCGAGAAGAACTAAATAAACCAAAGGAATTTTACGAGAACTTCCAACTGAAATAACTACTGCTCAACCTCATCCTTTAGGCGTAGAAATACTTGAAGGTATTGGTGAAATAAAACAAGTTCTTGCACCTAAACTTAAAGAATAGGGAGAAACGGAACCAGACGAACAAGTTAAATTATTTGAAAGATTTAATGATATGGCTATTTATGCAAGAACAAAAGAAATAGGATTAAGTAAATTAGCTGCTTTTGTGTCTTTAAGTTTTAGTTATAGAGAAAGATATTTAAAACATGAGTATAATAAACCCGAAGGTAGAGATACCTGGTATAGATAGATATTTTGCATAAAATTAAAAAAAAGATCGCATCTCAAATAGTGATTTAGTATATTTGCCATATTTATATGCAATAAATAAATATAATTTATGTACTAAATTTTCTCATCAAATGTCCCTACCTCGACCTAAACCACAACCTCCTCAACCTAAGCAAGAACATCTTATCAGCTACCTCCACCGCAGCAACAAATAGAATGACATCAACAACCACAACCTTCTGAGCAACCTAAAGATATTTTTACTGATAAAGCTCTTAAGTATTTAATGAAAATCAGGATAAATTAATCAACATTGCCGCATGTGAATATAATCAAAAAAGATGATATTTAAAACCTGAATATATGGGAAAAGTATCACCTAAATGTTGGATTCCCGTAGTATATTTTGCTTTCAAAGGTTCACATATTAATTCAAAAGATCAAGAATATAATAAATTTAAACAGTGTGTAGAAAAATTAAAGCAACATCAAAACTACTGATGATTCACCCGGCACCACAGGAAATGGTTTTCCTTTGACTGTGCCAAGAGGAAGCGGCTTTGTTGCTTGGCCTAACATTATTTTTTCTGACTTAGAACGACTAGAAATTCTGATTGGAGGAAAACATGCTGGAAATAGTTCTCCAGAAATCACTAAAGAAATATCTTCTATTTGCTGAAGATTTTTTACTGGCGGCATCATGGAAATTAATGTTTATCGATCTCTTATTGATGAAATTATTGATGATTATCACAGATATTAGATAAATGAATAACAAATAAAGTGATCATACATAATGCTCAACTTGGACCAACCATGGTCAAGGTAGTAAATTCTTGATTGCCAGTATACAAAGCGATTTATAGAGATGGACTCGGTGATGTGGTTCAAGGTTTATTTGCGAGAGTAGCTCCAAAAGCAATACTGATTGCAAAACAACTAGGAAAGAAGGCTATGGAAACTATTTGTGATATGGGTTTTGGTGATGTTGCTGGTAAAGCGTTCTGGGCAATCAAAGAAAGACTAGCAGCAGCAGAGAGGACAGACAAGCTCTAATTGGTTCACTCTCCATTTCTCTAAATAAGCCCTCCTGGAAAAATTGCAAAAATAACCCCCAAAAATTGTGATTGCCTCAGTATCCGGTATGAGACAACCGTGTCAACAACCCAGCCTATCGATGATCGAAGGAAAATACGCGATCGTGTCGGTGCCAATTTGGAGATACAGTGTCCTCTCATCTGCTGCTAATTAATTAAAAAATTATTATATCATAATATGGTACATCCAGAATCTTACACAGCTAGGCTAGCTCGAGAATGATTAGAAGCAATTAAAAAATTTATTCCAGTCAGAGATGAATTTAGAAAAAACTTACAAGCGTGACAAGAAGCACAGGTTGAGTATGCAGCAGAAACAGAATAGTTATTTAAACCCGTCACTGTGGTTACTGGAAAAATGTTAACTGCTATTAGGGGGCCTGAGAAAGAGAAGAAGGGGGGGGGGGTGAGGAAGAGAGTCTTCTTCAGGTATTAAAACAGACTGCTGAAAAAATAGCTGCAGTTCAGCCTCAACTTAAAGATGAAGGCGAAGAAACATTTGAAGGTGCTGTTGGTAAAAAAACCCAAAAAGGAAAGAGAGGAATTGATTTTAGGGAGAAATTTACTAAGGAAGGTATACAAGAAATTCAAAAATATAAATTGAGAACTATACAGGATAAGTCCAATTTTGGTGAGTTTGCTGCTGAACATTTTTCTTCCAGAGATCAATTTTTAAAACCCGAACACATTAAAAAAGTAAATAGTGACACATGGAACGATTGGGTGTTTAAAATAAATCAAAATGTTGATTATATACACAAAGAAAATATTGATTATAAGATTTATTTAGAAGGAGCAAAAAGTTATGATAAAACACTAAAAGAACAAAGAGATCAAGAAAAAGAACAAAAACAAAGGGAAAGGGAACAAAAACGAGAACAAAGAGTAAAAAAACAAAAGAAACCAAATAAAAACGAAAACAACACCAGGAAATTCCTTTCTATCAACTTCCTCCTGCATTGCAACAAACGGAAACTCATGAAGAACCAGAAGAAGAGTTTCATGATGCACCTGGTGCTACTGGTAGTGGTTTGGGAAGCAGTCTTATTGTTTGTTCTGATAATATCCTCAATGACGTACAACTGTTAGAGGTTTTCATGGGAGGAAAATGAGCTGGAAATAACTCACCAGAAATAATTAATGAAGCAGCTGATATCTGTCGATGATTATTTCAAGGCAGTATCATGGATACTAATATTTACCGAGAACTCATTGATGAGCTTGTTGATGATTATCATAGTGACTAATTGTAACAGTGATTAGGTAAATAAATAATTAAATAAAAATAATCATACACAGTTCTCATCATAGACCAATCATGGTCAGGGTGGTAAATTCACGATTACCAGTATATAGGATGACTTACGGAAACGAACTTGATATTGTTCAGGGATTATTTATGACGATAGCCCCCAAAGCAATGCCAATTGCAAAACAATTATCGATGAAAGCCATTGATATTATTCGTGATAAAGCTCCTGGTGCTATTGGTAACGTTGCCAGTCAATCAAGGACAGAATAGCATGATTAATACGCAGACCAAAAGCGGTCCAACCACCACCAGTAAAATTACCCAGTACTGAAGTTATGCCCACGAATATTAGTAAAGTAATAAATCAATCCGCAAATCAAAAACTAGCAGCGCTGATAAATCAAGGGGCTGAACAAATAAATACAAGTCTGATATCAGGAAGTGGTCTTCGTTTTAGATGATAACAAATTAAAATAAAATGTTTAAACATGAATCCGACAGTGTTTGACATGGACGAACTGGTTCTTAAAAATGAATCAGTGCATGATTTTCAGCATTATTCTTATGAAGCAGTTGCGCCAAATCAACGTGGACGAATTGAATTACGAGTTCAAGATACAAGTAGATATTTCTTACCCGCTGAAGCGTTTATTGAAGTAGAAGGTGAAATTATGAAAACAGATGATACATAATACGAACGTGATGTTAAAGTCGGTTTTGTTAATAATGGAATTATGGCCTTGTTTGAAAGCGCCACGTATATGATTGACGGAATAAAAATTGAATCAATTGAAAATAATGTTGATATAGCTACAACAATAATAGGTTTGGCAAGATATTCTGATGATTATACAAGATCAGCTAGTCCATCAATGATGTTTGCTAAAGACACTTCTGATTTTCCTAATAATGATCAGTACAGTATAAGACGGCCAAGAAATAATGCCAACAACGACGATGCTGATGTATGGCCGGTGGTTCACGGTGTTAGTACAGAATTTAATTTAGGATTTGCAATGCGTAGATTAATGTTGAGTGTTGATCATAGAAGATTTTCATGTGCAATTCCACTGTCCCATATATTTGGATTTTGTAGAGGTGTTAGAAAAGTAATTTTTGGAGCAAAACATACAGTTGTGCTCATAAGAAAAGCTGATGACGATGATGCTTTATGGCGACCTGCGAGTGACGCTGGTAAAGTAATACTAATAAAACTTTCGTTGTGGATTCCGGTAATGACTCTGGTAATTGCTGAAGAACAGCGATTACTTTCTTTTATGAATCAAGGTGGTAAATCGTTGTTATCGTGGCTTACAGTAAACACAGATAGTGCTCAAAGTGGTATCAATGGTTTATTTACATGGCATATATCATTGCGGCAGGGACTTTCAGCACCACGACATATTTTCATTGCTTTTCAAGATTATACACGAAGAAATTCACAAACACGGAGTCATATGATATTTGATAAACTCGAAGTTTCTGAAGTTTCCTTAAGAATAAACGGACATCAAGAACCATCTGAGAATATACTGTTAGATTTTGATAATAATCATGTTGCACGTGTATGTCATCGTTTGACAAAATATCTAGGGCATGATCTAAATATAGATACTGGCTTGCAAATATCACAATTGGATTTTATGACATATTATCCAATCTATTACTTTCCACTAGAGCATCTTGATTTAGTTAGACAATCTGTCGTTGATATACACTTTCGAGCTAATGTAAAAGCCCCTCCTGATGATATAGCTGATCCACCCTTTATTCGCAGCTCCTACAGAGCAATTGCCGTTATACTCAGCAACAAATCAATGTTACTTGAAGGTGTTAGTGGGCGAATGAGAGTTATTGATGCCCCAGTGGAAAACAGACAATTAGACCAATCGCGTTAATTATAAAAATGTCATACAATCAAGTTAATGTCACTCTGACTCACGGTCTGGTGAAAAAATTTCAATCGCAAAACGCGAGCGCATGCGGAACAAAAATAACATTACGACGAGAACAAATTGCTAGTTGTGGTCCAAACAAGTTATCGCTGACTAAAACTCAAATAAAACATTTCAATAAAGTGCAGCAAGCAAAAACCAGAGTTCAACTTGATTTTGCTCCAAGTGCCATCAAGGACATGATTAAAAGCGATGGTATATTTCCACTTCTCGCAGCAATACCAGTGCTGATAGCTGCCGCTGCACCAGCTGTAGCAAAAGCAGCCACGTTAGGTGCTGTTGGAACCGCTGCTGGAATGGCATTAAAGAAAGCAACTGGGAAAAGGGTATAAAAAAGGGAGCGGGTCTAAGACTTCCAGGAACTCCGCCCTCATGGTACCCGAAACGTGTTTAATGCCGATGTCAAATTTTGATTTACTCGATTCTGCTAAACAACTTAAAATAACAAATTTCAGAGGTATTTTTAGGCGAGATCAGTTACTGCGTGAACCAAATAATCCAGAAACTGGAATTATTCATCTTAATAACAGCAATGGTCCAGGAACTCACTGGGTCGCTTACGCCATACATCCACGTGGAATTGTTTATTTCGATTCGTATAGGTTAGCAATGCCAGTTGAATTTCTAAAATATGTACAAAGCCCTCCCACTCCAGTCTGGTATTGAACTCTACCAACACAAACACTTACTGATCCTCCGATATGTGGCCGTGAAGTAATTAATGTACTTGACTCGTTATCGAAATCAACCAAACCACCTCACAAAGTCGTGCACGAGTATACCACGGATACAATTAACATTTTAAACAATCCCTAAATAATAATGGTTGATATTTACAGAAAAGCTCTCATCGAAACAAAGACAAAAAATCAAGATATTGATTTAACAAAATATGCGACTAAAGATGAAATCGATAATCTTTTAAACTTATCCGGGGTAGAGCCAGATGAGGTTGTTATTTTTCTGGACCAGCATGGCAAGCTAAAAACCACCAATATCTAATGGAATGACATAGCTCGCAGGGTTCTTGGAGCTACCCCGGGTAACTTCCCTGTGTTTACTGAAGGCGGTAGAATCAGAAACTCAAGTATATCAATTGCCGGCATCAAAGATGAAATTGCAGAAAGTGTGACAAATCGCTTAAAAAATACCGGTGACACAATAACAGGTGAACTCGACATGAACAAAAATAAAATAGTGGTGTTAGCGGATCCAACATCTGACGAAGATGCCAAGACGAAAAAATACGTGGACGTTAACTACAGCACCGTTGATGGTAAATTATCCACCTTGCGGGCCGAGTATGATGTTCACGTAAACGCGTTTACAAATCTCCTTAGAAACTTTAGAAAAATTAATGAAACCGCAGAGGAATTCTTTGGTACTCCGCCCACCACTGATATGAAACTTTCTGATATCAAAACTAACATTGACACAACCAAAACATCACTAGAAGATGTCGTAAGTGGAATTACTAACATCGTTAACACAATTAGTCTGATTAAAATCCCACCTGGAGTAACTCCCGGGCATATTACCAATATCGTATACACGGTATCATCTGGACTCACAACATGGTCAGCGCAGTACAGTACTATCAAATATACCGGAACAGTCACTGGTGTGTACAGGTTGTCTGTGTTCAGTGCTGCAAAATTTGAGATATTTACAACATATCATTGGAGGCATTTCACCGACAAGTTTTCTGGAGTTGTGACTATCATATCAAATAGCGGAAACGAAGAAACATATATACTGGAAGCAGCTGATAAAAAATTAACCGTAACATCTTACTGGAGGTGTTTGGAATTTGTAGCTGAAACACCTCAATTGGTCAAAGCATACAACAATAATGGCGTTAACAAATACGGAGTCAACAACGACATTGGATTCGCAACAATATAGATACTATCAAGTGCGTGAATGGCAGAGTTAAAAAAATATAATCAATACGTGCACGATAAAAGTAAAACAATACAAGCGACGTGTAGTTACTTTGGATGCGTTTGTTTATTCAGTATCCGCGTTAGTTGCATCCATCGGAGTAGTATTATCAGCGCTGACCCTGGTAACAACTGCAATAGCAGTAACAATATGCGTTTCATCGTCAGCGGCACTTGCAGGTGTTTTTATTATTGTCGCGAAAAAGATATCCACGTGCACGAACACAAAATTGCACGATTATATTACACGATTAAACACGGCCACAGCAGCATATTCTAAATTATCGTCGCTGATATCATCAAGCCTTAACGACGATAAAATATCAAATTCCGAATTCGCGCTAATGGTAAGACATACGATGAAGTCCACCATTTGAAAGAAAACGAAAAGAATAATGACAGAACTACTTCAGTAGATAGCCGCAAATACAACTCCGGCAAGGACCACAATGATAACAGTAAGCTCAACCAAACCTGAATTCAGTATTAATTTCTAACTGCGATTCCGGTAAGTGAGATCGCGCTCGCACAGTTACGAGAATATCACAGCTGGCCAAATATCAGATTAAAAATATTTGGTGGATTACCAGCGAATAATTCGTTTGTGTTTGCAAATAAAAATAAACCAGATGGTACTCCCGACTGGAACGTTGTTGGAATACCAGCCGGATGCTATCAAATCGAAGAAATCAATGAGGAATTACAACGTCGAATAAAAAATATCACAGGAAAATAATCCAAAATAGCAATAACAGCTTACGAACCAACGCTGTCTTCTGGAATTGAGATAAACTCACCCGATTACGCCGTGGATATATACCAGTCATCGATCAGAACAGTGTTAGGATGGCCTGAAATTCCACCACCGACACTACCAATACCACCTGAACCCAAAAAGTCTGATCATACCACGGACAAACAATCATACCACGAAATTACCTCACGTTACAAAGATAATTTACTTCATATAAAAAATGCAACGTTGGGTAGTAGGTTTACATTTTCTAGTAAGGACCAGGTAAACTGGTATTTTATTTATGAACAAGATTCCAGATGAAGAGCTGCAAGCAGACCTATTCACCTGGATCAAATTATTGAATATTTTAAAATCATTAATCAAGAACATAAAACACAACTAGAGCGACAAGGGCAAAGTTTCCAAGAACATCGTTTTGATATAACAAATTCACGTAGTGAAATCATTAAACACATTGAAATATTAAATCAGCTTGTATCCGACATGGAATATATTAACCAGCGATTAATTCAGGCAATAAATGATCACACTGACGATATGAATCGCTATAATCAGCAATTTTTAACTGCATACTCGATAAAGGAAGCTGAATTGCCAAATTTTAAATTTCCAGGATATAACGCAGACGAACTAAAAGAATCCACCACAAAAATCATCAACGAAAACTTTTCTGAAATACTTGAACAATGGAGAAAAACACTACTGTCGGCAACTATTCTCCGGCGCAATAATGATCCACAAGGGCAAGGACGACATGTATCTCCGGAAATCGTAAATATGACCCCGGTGGTCGCGGTCAGTCTTGCTTGTGATGCAATCGATGGGAGTTACAGCACGGACACAACAATATCAAATCAAGCACAACAAGGATTTATTCTTTATTCGTTCACCCCGAAAGAACCGCCCGCATTTCTGATTGTAAAAGAACCAATCAATCCGGTCTGTCTACGATGTCATAATCGTCTGTTATCAAGAATAAATTTCAAACTAACAGGGCAATCCCGACTCTTGCTGGATTTAAGAAATGCGACGGCAAATATTAATTTATATGTGCAAACCTAAAAATCTAAGATTTTCAAAGATTTTTAATCGTGAAGAAAACATCAAAAAAAAAAAATTCTCCGTCTTTGTATTAACAAGGTGGACTGACGTACTACTTTCACTTTCTTTACCACGTCCTTGATAGTCTAACTTTCGTTTTCGATCGTTTAACGATCTGACATAATTTTTCTTAGTTGCCTCACACGAGTATTAATTATCTTTGTTTCATATTCACGAGATAATTCTGACCTAATTTTTTCGATTGCACGTGACAATGAAACAAATTTTTTTTTATCCACGTTTCTTCTATTGTAGCTAGCGATTGACACATAGCCGTCTGAATCTTCTTTATAAATCTACATTGAAACGGTAAAATATATCTGTCCTCGTCTTTAGCCTCTTACAGTGCTTTAAAATCAGAAATATTTTTTTTCGGGATTTAATTCATCAGATACATTTATGCCTTTGTGTTCTAATTTTTTAATAGCAGAAATTACATCATTGATATTTTCGTAATTCATTATATATATACCGAATATTATATATTTGAAAGAAAAATATTTTACACTAAAGACGACACAACTCCATATGAACCTCTAGCTTACCAAATGATATGCTAGCGGGTTCAGGAGCACGGAAACACAGCCCCCCGTATGAACCCCTAACATGTCAAATAACAGTCTAGAAGGTGTAGGAGGGCGTGTTTGCGAAGACGAAACATTCCCCATATGAACCTCTAGCTTACCAAACGATATGCTAGCGGGTTCAGAGGAATACATATAAGGACAGTACAATCTTATGTGGTCCCCTAGATTGTCTTATAACATTCTAGCAGGATCAGCAGGTACATATAGCCTATCCTAAGGACAGCACAAGATATAATCTTAATTCTAACTATTACTAAGGACAGTACAACATGTATTTTTAACCATAAATTATACAAAGGACAGCACAGACAGATACTGGGTTATATTCTACGCTCAAAAGATTTGCACACCCTCCCCCAAATCAATCCCGTGAAAAATATCACAGCCACATGGTGATATGGCGGAAAGGTGTTATTTTCTGTTGAGTTTCGAAAATCACAGTTAATAATACAGACCCTATAGTATATAAGCTGACTGATACTTGGAAATTCAAGGATACCGCACGCGATGGGCGTGGCTTATTTGCTGTTTTGTATTTCTCTTTTTCTTAAATATAATCGTAGAAAAAATATAGAGAAAACCAGAAAACTAGACGGATTCAGTAAAACATATATATTGTTTGTGAAAAAATATGATTTATCCCAATAATCAATTATACTCCTGCCCGTGTTGACAATCCTTGATTTTATCAAAGGGAAGTTATTGAATATTTTTAATTTCCGTGTTAACCTTACAGGTAACACAGGGAATTGTTTACCTTCTTCACACTGTGGCTTGTAGTGTGTGTACAATAGACGGTTCGCCAAGGAACCATATATTTCAGACAGTTACTTCTGGACTGCAAAAAAAAAAAAAAAAAAAAAAAAAAAAAATGAATTTAGTTCTACTTTAAAACTTTATTTATTTTCCACACCTATAAAATAGTACATGATATGTATTGTGCAATCTTCTGAAAGTCAGCGGAGAGAACTCTATCATTTTTTTACACAGTCGCTGCAGAGTTATCTCCGTTATCTGTATCTAGCAACATAAGGACGTAGGAAAACGAAATCTAGGCATTACGCAGGTATGAAAACGACGATTTGCTTATTTTATCTGCAACACGTTTGACTGAAGGCATACAGATACCAAAATACTTGCCAGATGAATTCATTGACTGAAATATCATCTCTTCGCCGGTCGCTATGTTTAAAGATTGAACCGCCAAAAAATCTTTATGAATTTCCCAGTTCCCCCTCGTGCAGAATTCTGTGTAATAGCCTGTAAATTTTGAAGAGAATTATCGAGCTTGTCATTGTTGATATGATAGATTAAAGACCATCTTTGATTTCTCCATGATAAACCTCGAATACAAACCTGTGATTGTGATACTTCTTTCCCCCAGCGGTAAATCTAAGATAACCAGCATTATCAACTACACCAACTGGTTGTTTACGCTGGCAGTGTCTATCTATTCCATTACGATTTGCTTCATAATCCTTGATGATGGGATGTCTGACAAATTCTTTTTGCTCCATTATATTAATATTATTTGTCTAAATTATAATTTGTCTGAGAACTTAATTCGATAATCTTCTACGCACTTTATAACTCTGTCAGTATCATTATTTTTTATCATAATAACGCTTCATATCTGTATACCGTTTACCACTACATCGCGCACACAACTCGGTTTGTCCTCGCACTCCGACACCACACCGTAGGCAAGGCTTTGGACCTAAACTACCATTACGAACACATTGTGAATGTTGCCTGCAGAATTCGGTTACGCATGATTTGCCACATGGAGTTGCAGATATTACCATAAGCCACTTGCACCGATTCATTATATGTAATATTTTTTATTTAAATACTTGTCTGAAATATAGCATGGATGAGTTTGAGAGATTATCTGCAATCAAACCTTGGAAAGCTTCTAGATTCGATCTTGACAGACTAACCCTGACTTGCAGAGGCGAGCTCTGACTGATCTGATTGATATTATCAGAGATGCCGAAAAAGAATTTCGTGATGATGGAGCATCTCACTTGTGGTCGCCATTCGAAATTGTACGCAACACCGAAGGTGTCGACGATATCATTGATGCTACAATGAACGATACACGTGCGAAAGCGATTATCGATTATTTTCATCAGAAATATCTTTTCAGAATAAACTTTATTGTGCAAGCAGATTCCGATACGTGGATTATCCGTGACAAACGTGATCTTGTCCTTGCTAATGGAAAACAGCTGTGTAAAGTAAAGATTCCAAACGAGGAATGTTAACTGGGATTGACAGACAATATTATGTTCGATCATATCCTGTGACCTAGGTTATTTATGGAATTTATCAACTAAATATAGACCTAACATTATTGATCTTGCCCCGATGACATTTTTATCATTGAATTGTGTAGCCGAGCGAGTAACAGAACATTTTAAAAATGCGAAGAGTGGAAATGGTTTAACTGATTTGTGACGTGAAATAATAGCGAAGTGGGCTGAGCAGGTCAAAGATACAGGAGCGTCAATAAACGATGCCACTGAGTTATCAAGTAAATTAAAATTTCCAATAATTGTAAAAACGTTAACCGGCGAGGTTTTATATGAATCAGCGAATAAAGGAAATGGAACACCAATTGAAATTATTGATCATAACGCTCACGCTTGGACCAGCGCAGTAACAATATTTCCACGAGATCGTGTTGTGAGATTTTACTGTGGAGGGGAATGTTTGATTTTATTAAACAGATAAGTAAAAATAATCGCGTGTCAGTGTGGTTGTTTAAGAGTTCCGAAGATGGAGAATACGATCAATTTGTAAGACCCAACGGCGATTTATATCGTAAAGAATCTCTCCAACACGCAATGAGCAAACTCGGACAGATATTCAGAAAATACTGAGCAATTATTAACTAATTGTTTTACAGTCCCATCAGTTGCTGCCCACGCAGCGAGAGAGAGAAATTCATGGAGACCAACACACGCTGAGTTCCTCGAAGATGTTCAATTAAGTTGTATTGAATATGGACATGGCGGTTTGTGGAATACCGAATATAACTACAAGGATGTTATTTCGGTGGATATGGTCGCGTGTTATCCGGGAAGTTTACTCGGGATGGGCGAGTGTGCTGGATATTTTGCGCGGTTTGGACATCCTTGCCATGAAATGGTAAGAATATCAATTAATGGATCGTTACCTGATTTTGACCTGACAGTATTCGCTCAGAATCTTCATCCGTGCTGTTATGTTTGGTTTGGCAGTCACTTTTCAAAAAAACGTTGGGCACCAATAGTGTTATTGCGATATATGATCGACAGTAAAATATTAATATCGTTGACGGTCCGTGAAGCAATTATATCATATTGGAAGCAGACTTCGGTTTGGTTACCAACACCGGAGCGTATCAGTGTATATGAGGTCATCGAAGAATATAAGCAGGAATGTCCAAATACTTCTATTGATATCATCGTTGATGATGCTCCTAATATTCTTAAGATTAAAATCAGCAACAGTAAAAAAACCGCAAAGGACACAAAACCGTTTATTTGAACGAGCCGGGAGGTTTTGATGTCTCGGGTAATCGAATTATTTCGACAGAAACATGATGATATGAGTGTGCTAACACCAACATACAGACTCGCCAGGGAGATGAAACAACGAGGAGTCAATTCTTGTACTTATCGTAGTTTTTTCAATTACAGCGGTGGCACATGGACTCCTGATTGAATGGGAGAGAAATATATTTCAAAGTTCATTATTTGGGATGAAGTGTGCACAGTGTCGTTGGAAATATTAAAAACAGTTCTCGATTGGTTGTTATTGAAAATACAGCTGTGATAATGTGCGGAGATCACGGTCAACCACCTCCGTTTGTTTGACCATCTCCACCCGATTGGTTGAGGAATTTTGTTGATTATTACTCGGAGACAACTGATGATCTCAGATCTCTTAATGCAGAATTAAAGGAATTTAACAAATTAACCAGACTACAACCGAATAAAATTCAATGTGAAATAATGCGCGAGGTGATTTCAGAAACTTCCCTGAACGACTTTTGGGAAACGTGGAAACCAAACGATTTCATAGTGGCAAGTAGAATGATAGTCAGAGACACACTTCAACAGCAGTTATTTCAGTTACACAAGAAAAAATTTCCAACGTTGCCAGTACCGTTGTGTTATAGACCAGCTGATACGCGACGACAGAATATCGTCGTTGATATACCAGGACAGACCGAGAAAAAGAATCTTGTGTTGAATGATATTGTCGCAGTTGATGTCAATGTTGCTGAAGGTGCGTTATCGTTGGATAAATCTCCGTGGACACTAGGATACACAATGACGATTCACTCATCTCAAGGATTAACTATTTCTGATACAGTCGTTTGGATCGTTGATGATTGTATCGAATGTTCAAACTTAGTTTATCTCGCTGTGTCCAGAGTCAGAAGAATATCTCACCTACGAAGGATTGTCTTGGACGAGTCAATGATCAATGATGATATTGACAATGATATAACAAGAAAAAAATTATCCGGTTATAAACAAAGTGACAAAATAAAAACAACGCGATTTTGATCTTGACGTTGAATTTATTAACGCGCTGAAACAACAGCAGAATGATCATTGTTCAAGTTGTGATTGTATAATGCTCTGGCAGTACTCGAGTAATAATCCAAGACAATTTAAAAGAAAAGATAACAGCCGCGGTCATGCACGAGAAAATACGATATTGACCTGTTTTGAGTGTAATCAACGCAGGGGTGCTAATTAATTGATCGCGGTGGTAATTGAGTGTCTTCGGGATTTACTTGTAATTGTTCACGTGTAAATCCACGTTGAAGAGCGGTTGAAACCAGACTGTAGATTGCGGGTCTACCAGTAGATCTTGGTATGTTAGATATCTTGTGTGTCGTGATGCTACAGTTAGGATCAGTTACTCTTTTCTTACCACCTTCAAGTTCATCCGGTTCATATAAATATCTTACAGCCACATTACACAGCACCGGTTGTTTTGAAAAATCACGTCGTTGTATTGTTATACGCGCTCTTTTGATGGCATTAACGAGTTTCCACGCAGTTGTTCGAGTTACTTCATTATTTAACGCGGCTACCACACTTGGTAATCTTGCATCCCATTCGCGTGATCTCTTGTCTTGAATGAATTTCTTTGCGAACTGATATCCAAATAACCGCTCAGCAAGTGTTCGATTAAATCGTTCAACAATTGCCTGATCACGGTGAATTGCAGTATCTCCTCGTCTGATGGTGACGTTATGTTGCTTCATCAGCGATGATACTGCACCCTGAAATTCTTTGCCAGGATCAACCTGTAACAGCTGTTGCCTCCGCGATGATAAATTCGTTCAAACGCAGAAGCTACTTCAGTTGCTGTCTTTGTTGACAACGGCTCTGCTTCTTTGTATGTACTTGCAACATTAACTACAGTTAGCGCGTACTTGAATGTCATTTGACGTCTTTGGGTTTTAACGGTATCATGTGGTAGAAATAATATATCAGCCTAGTGAACTTCGTTAGGAAAGCTGACGTCAAAATATGCAAAGTGAATTTGTTTAGGCGGTGGTAAATAAATTTGCCATATTGCCTGTCGGGATAACCACGCTTCAGCGGTGGCACATGCAACTTTTGCTGCTTCCGCGAGCTTACTAATCGCTGAGTTACCCTTCCAATATCATCTTGGGGAATAATCAATCGATTCCATTAATATTTAATTACCAGCACCTAGCGCTAATTTACCTTTCATTGCGGATCTTATTAACCAACTGGCCAATGATTCCTTGAAAGATTAATTCGTAATGGAATTTAACGCGTGAATTAATTTCACATCTGCGATATGCCTATGCTGCAGATCTTTACTTTTATAAGCTACATCATGAGCATGACACGCTTTTTCAATAGCGTTTATAGGATACTCACCTGGGTTTTGGTTGATCTTGGCTGTCAAGTCTAATATCAAGTCGGGTTCCAGGGCCACAGTAATTATATCTTGGGAGATGTTTTTCACCTGTATATTTAGCCCACGGAGTTCCCGGTAACTTTGTTAATTTTGCTGCAATATCACCTCCTTGTTTTTTTCTTTTTTAAAACCCGACTGTGCGGAAATAAGTATAAATATTTTTGTACCACATTGTTCACGCTTACCTGTAACCGCTGATCTGTTATTTTTCATTGTGATAGTTGTTAGATCACTTGTTGGGGTACGCGCCCTGCATTTCACACAATATAAATCCATACTCTTTTTATATATCATGCATGTAATTGATTTTTCTGCGAAAAGAAAACAAGAGCCAATCAAGCATCATGCTGCACTACCAAATTCTGTTTGTATGATTATTATAAGACCATCTGGAAGTGGTAAAACACAACTGCTACTTAATTTGATGATGATATGGTTAAAATGGGATAAGTTGTATTTGATTGCTCCGTCTGTAGATGGCCAGGTATGCTATGATGTACTAAAGGATTTTAATGAAAATGCAAAATCGTTAAATGAAAACGGCGATGAGGTTATCGAGTTTATCACTGATATTGATGAAGCGCCGGGTGTTGATGATATTGATGGGTTTATTAACAATTTAGTCGTGTAAGATGATATAATGCTGGACAAACAGTCCAATCCAGCTAGAATATTTTCTCGAGGTAAACACAAAAACAATGATGTGATTTATGTAACCCAGCGGTATACACAAATACCAAAAGTGATCAGGGACAATTGTAATATTCTTGCTGTGTTTAACGGAGTTGATACACACACACTGAGAAATGTTCATCAGACTTGGTGTAGCGGTGATATGGAGATAAATAAGTTTAGAAATGTATTTAGTCAGGCTCTGTTATCCTCGCATGGATTTATAACAATAAACCTACACGATCCTCGAGCACAATACCGAGTCGGTCTTGATACTATTTTAGGATAATAGTAGCAGAGAGGGCGCTGTCTTCAACTTGGCACCGACGCGATCGCGTATTTTTCTTCGATGTATCGCGATTAGAAAAACTTATCAGCGATAGGCTGGGTCGTTGACATGGTTGCCTCATACCGGGTACTGCGGCAATCGCGATTTTGTTTTTGTTGCGATTTTTCCAGGAGAGCTTAATTTGCGAAATGGAGAATGAACCAATTAGAGCTTGTCCGCCCTCTCTGCTGCTCTTGTACGATTGATACGATGAACACCTCAACCAATACAACTGGCCAGTACTGAAATTATGCCTACAAATATTAGTAAAATAATAAATCAAGCCGCAAATAAAAAACTAGCTGAGTTTGCTGGTGTACCTACATCAGAAACAGAAAAAAGAAAAAAATAAATAATTGCAAGACGATAACAATAACAATAAAATGTTCAAACGTATATCATTTGACATGACGTACCAGTTTTGAAGGATAAATCTGTGCGTGATTAACAGTATTATTCTTATGATGCATGTGCACCTAACACACGTGGAAGAATCGAATTACAAGTTAAGGATACAAGTAGATATTTCTTGCCCGCTGATACATATATCGAGGTCGAGAGTATACTTTTAAAAGCAGATGATACAGCATACGGAGTTAGCAATCAAGTTGGTTTTGTTAATAACGGTGATGTGGCGTTATTTAACAGCGCTATATATGTATGATTGACGCAAAAAATATTGATTCGTGTCTTAAAATATTCGACGTTGCAACGATGATACTTGGCCTTGCAGGATACAGCGATTATTACTCAAGATCAGCAGGTCCGTCAGTGATGTTGTCAAAAGACGTAACTGATCATTCCGAAAACAGAAACGTAACAATGAATGCAGCTGGAACTGCAATTGCAACAATGAATGAAAATTTCAACTTAGAATTTACCGCAAGTCGATCAATGTTGAACGGTGATAACGAGTTTTCATGTGCAATTCCACTGTCTCATATTTTTGGATTTTGTAGAAATCTTTGAAAGGTTATATTCGGCGCTAAACACACCGTGGTACTTGTTAGAAAAGCCACTGATAATGAGGCAATATGGCGTGATGGTGCATTTGATGCTGTTAAAGTAACACTAATAAAACTGTCGGTGTGGATGCCAGTAATGACTCCATCGATTGCTGAGGAACAATTTTTTTTACTTTCTTGTTATAAATCATTGTTATCATGGTTGACAATGACCACAGATAGTATTCAAGGTAATGCTGCTGGGTTATTCACATGGCAGATAGCATCACAGCAGGGAGTATCAGCACCATTATGTATATTATCGCGCTTCAGAAAACTGCTATAGCAGATTCGCAGCAAAGAAATCCAGTGATATTGTATACACTTGGTGTTTCTGACGTTGCTTTGAGGATAAACGGACACCAAGAACCTTCTGAAGAAATGTTGCTACATTTGGAAGGCAGTAATCCTGTTGCATGTGTATATCATCGGTTGATGACATTTATGGGGCGTGATCTAAATATTTGACACTGGTTTGCAGATAGGGATTTCACAACATTGTATCCAATCCATTATTTTTCGTTGGAACACTTAGATTTATTTAGGCAATCTGTCGTTGATATATACTTCTGAGCTCGTGTAGCTCGACTACCCGCTGGTGGCTATAGAGCAATCGCTGTTATACTCAGTGACAAAGCAATTTTCCTTGAAGGTACTAGTGGACGAATGAGTTATTGATGCTCCAGTGGAAAACATGTAACATCGTTTACAAAATGATATGTTATTAAATCACGCACATGTTTTATAACGTCATATCACCATGTTAGTGTTAGTCTGACTCCTGGTCAAATTAAGTAGATTCAATCAAATCAGCAAAGAACTGGGGAATGAAAATATCACTAAAGTGAGATCAAATCACAAGTGGTCAAAATAAATTATCATTGTCAGAACATCACCTGAAGCGCTTTAATAAAGACAAACAATCAAAAACAGGCGCCAAACTTAGTCTCTCTGCGGGTACGATTAAAGACTCAAATAAAACAGGTGGTATATTTCCACTTCTCGCGCCTATTCCAGCATTAATTTCTGCAGCCGCATCTGCCGTTGTAAAAGCAGCTGCACTTGGTACTGTTGGAACCGCTGCTTAAATGGCATTAAAGAAAGCAACTGGAAAGGGATTTTACAAAAGAGGGAAAGGTCTAAGTGTCACGGAATTAGGAAAATAGATAACTTGGTTTTGCCTTAGAACTATTAGACTATTTTTCGTTGTACATACGTACAACGTTATCTAGGGTGAACCGGTGTGTTTCCAGTTAAGCGACTAACATGTACCTCGCTAGAAATTACTTGCGACGAAGGGACATTGATAACATGATATGCACGGGTATTTTACCCTGAATTTTTCTCACTCTCCTATGGATTTAAGTAAGATCGATTTCTAAACCGAGACTGGTCGTTTTGGATCACGTCAAGGAGTGTACGGATGTCTCCTGTTTTCACGGGTAAGCATAGCTTATCCAGTGATATATGGATCACCTGGTCTATGGTCAAGACCGTTGCACACAAAAAATTGTAAAGGGAACAAAAAGCAAATCCCTTATGATTTGTTTGGTCAAAAGGTCACATGTCAGTGTCAGAGAGTCAGTGTAAAAGTTTTGGATGTGATCTTTCTTCAGCTTACAGATTTCATCAGACTTTCACACAGTTTAAATATATAGGTACTGGGCAAGGGTGTGCTGGATTGAGCTTGTTGGTGCAAGCTTAAATTTGTTTATGCATTCATTACACTTGTTCCTGCCCAGCCTATACTTTCTTGCCCCATTTAAGTGTTATTGGACAACATGGCACAAGTGTGTATCATCAACCAAATATGAGCTGCATGCCAAATTAATGGTAAGAGTCCTAACAAAACATCTAGTATTATACTTTGTCAATGTCTTTTGCATCCAGCCTGTAATTTCTGGACTCAAAGTGATATGCATGTGTCCTTGGCTTACAGTTTGTTGAATATCAAATCGAGGTTATGCATAATGGGTTAAAGCCACAGACAGTGTAATGTAAAAAGTCCTAAATCACAAGTTTATTTCATGTCAGGCCATTCATTTCCTGATTCTTTGAGATATTGTTGAGAATAATTTGTAAATCTATGTATTATTAACTGACAAAATGTTGCCTACCATATTAATATTAGAGCATTGTATCAAGGTGACATTCTATGGTCTAAGATTGTATTTGTTGAAATGTTTACTGGAGCCTGTAATTTCCTGACCCATTGCATTTATAGTCATGTCATTTTACCTGTCATCAACTGCTGATGTGTCTGATAACATTTATTTTAGCTCGACTGTCATTATACAAGAGCGTGTCATGGTCCTGCATCTGTCATGCATTTATTGTCCCTCTGTCTTGGCCCAGAAGGCTAGTGATCTATGGCACTTTCCTTTACGAATCACTGACATCTCACCTCTGTCCATGTGGATTCGAATGTTGGGCTTAACCAACATGGGTATATGAGTATGCTTGTCAGTAGCTTCCCATGGGCCAGTGGTTCTTCCCAGGGTTTTCCTAGCTAAGGTCCATCCATCGCTAAATATACTGGTTGCCATGTATAACCTATCATGTGCTGAAAAATGGCATTCAGCCCACATTAACATCAACTTAGTCCATTTATCCACATTTGCTATTGACGTCTGAAAAACTGCTGGGTTGTTTGGATGAAACATGGCAGGAACGTGCTGTTGCTTTCATGGCAACTATATGAAAACTTATTTTCTACTTCTCCGCAAGAACAGCTGAGCTAATGTCCTTGAAAGTTGGTGGAATGTTTTTCTAGAACATGTTATATCATTATTTTGTCAGTGTATTCACATCTTTAGAAACCAGGTTTTAACTTTTCAAGAACAGTCAAGCCATTATGAGTGTGTACACCATAAGGCTAAATAAGAATATGATAGTCCAATGCCTGGCGCCAATCTAATTTCCAGTGAGGACACCCCTGTATTCTAATTGAAGTGCCTGACAAGATGGATTGTGTTAAAAGACTAGTATATTATTAATATTTATGCCCATTGTGAAGATCGTCTACTTGTAATACTTCTATTTAAAGTTGTAAATTTTGTATTCAAAGCAAAGTGCATGATTTATGAATGGGGAACAGATTGCGTGGGTCACTATACCAATTGCTGTCATGGCTTTAATATACATATGATTCTAAAATACTGTTTTGGATATTTGTATGCCAGAACTAGTCTAGTAGGTACCGGAACTGTTCCAACAGTTGTTGCAACTAGTGCATTGATGCATCGCCACGTAACGTGACTGAGGTTAGCTTGTATACACAAGCTTTTAATTGATTAATTTATTGTTGTTATCCGGAGAGTTTTGGCTAAATGCCATATGCTTTTATAGGCATTATAAGTAATGATCATATGTGATCATGTTGGCTTCCGAGTTGTTGATTAAAAACTGAGCATCCCTTGGAAGAGTTAGAAAAAAAGGAAAGCCTGACCTAAAAATGAATTTGGTAAAACCACTCATATGGTTTTATTTAATTGCTATTGCATTGTTCAAGTTGATTCAAGTTAAAGTTTAATGAAACATATTTCAGCTTTCCCTTGCTCATGCTTACACTAATGTAATGAAACACTGATTAAGCATATTCATCTTGGAAAGCACTACACCATGACAGTGAAGTAGGTCATTGTTACCTATATTTAACGGATCACTGACTTTTTGTTAATGTTTGTTCCAATCATTATTTTTTGAAACTGATTATATTTGTTTCATAGAACCTTGAGAAATCCTTGACTTTGATTGGTCGACTTGAAAATACCCTAAGTTTGTATCAATCGTTTTATTCTTGAACAATCTATCTCTGAATTTGTTTGAAAAAGTCCTTGAATTTTGCAAAAACAATTGAATTAAAGAATTTCTTTGTGGGAATAGATGTTAAAACTGAATAAAGTATATCATTTTTTAAAATTAGGAACTTATACTTTTATTATTATTAAGTAACAACCAGATAAAATGGGATAAAATTAAGCAGAACAAATGACACAATAAATCCATTGTTACCAGATGGAATAGCATCCCTTTGCTGTACTGACGCACTATTCATAATTGCAGATAGATTAGTAATTGGGTTATGAATTTAACACAACTATGAATGAGCTGTGCTTACAAGTCAGAATGGGAGGATGACACACTTTGCATTCACTAGCAAGCATTAAAGGTGGACAGGCACAAAGTGATATACATGCAATTCTTATAGGAATGATATTGATGATTCAAACATGGGAGATAACTATATATTTTGTATGATTATATCCTTCTTTATGTGACTTTTGTTATACTTGGTTCACCAGTGTTGTATATATGCATTTATATGAACTTGACTTTGAAAATAATGTTATCAGATTGCTTGAAATTATCATGTATTCATGTCCACTGCATGTATGACTAATGAAGGAAAATAATGTCACTTAAATTACCTGCCATTTCAATGGGACCATAAATATCATCATAATCGTATTATACATGCCATCATCATTGCAACCACTGAACAAGAAAAAAAGTTACCCCTATAGTTTTCTATTTAAAAAGCAAATGGTATATTGTACGTGCTTCCATCTCTTCGTGTGTTTGCATGTTCAGTTCATGCAGAGTTTTAAATTGAACTTTACCTAAATTGGTAGACAGATTACTCCTGATGTGAACAGGTGCAAGACATGCTTTTTTCATGCTTTATAGCCCATAGGTTGTAACGAATTACACAATGGTTAATGATTTTAGAACTTTAAAGGCAATTTACATAACTGGATAGACAATATAATATAGGTTTTCTGGATCAAGGAATAAAGTTGCCAGCCTTTGAATGGAGGTGGGGTGGGTGCGTGGTGGACGATCAGTTGAATTAAAATGACCATTACAAGTACATTTTACAATATTTATGAATAAGACTATAGATGTTCTTTATGTAATTGGATATTTAAGAGACTAGCAACAGCTTGAACTTGGTTACTTTGCATTTATTGAATACTAGTACAATTACCTTGCTTCAACATTAAAGATTTTGCATTTTTCTCAAGTATAGTTAAAAAGTGGGGATTTGGGCCATCGTATTACACTTTTATGCTTTTCCTGTAATCACTTGCAATCTGGAGAGTGTAGCCTTAATTTGTTTGATGGCTCACCACATTAAGTAGATGATGATAAAGAATTTAGATGCAGTCACAGGTGGGGTAGAGCTGCCATGTCAGAAGTCACATTTCTGATAATATGTAATTCTGCATATTGCCCATCCATACCAACCAAGGTGGTTGATCACAATTTTTAGCAGAATATCTAGATGACCATTAATGACGGTTTCAGATCCTGGATGTAGTTAAGGGGAATACAGATTTTTGTAATGCTTTCCATCTCTGTTTTTCATTTAGGATATGCATATATTTATTATATATTTAATAAACATTTCAAGGATAGATGTACTATGGTCTTTGAGAAAAAGGTCATGAAAGGTCAGAAATTTGCAGCGTGTGTGTTATGGGTAGTTGTGTGTGCAAAATGTGCGGTTGAAAATATGTTTTCTTAAGTGTTCATTAAGAGAATGTTTGTGTAATAATAACAGATATACAAAATATATTTTTTTATTGTATTTAAGTTGTTGGTATGGGCACTTTAGGAATAGATGGCCATGACATTACAGCTTTACATCTGGGTCTTCACCAGAGGTACAATCTGGTCGGTCTCGCTAGAGAAGATGCACTTATCAATTACAATATACACAATGGTGCACCAACATTGTGCAATAGGAGCAAGCACATTATAAAATACAAACAATTTGAGGGTGTTCAGTTCTTAATATTAAGTATATTTCTTCTGATGAAGAGTAAAAGAATGTTTGGAAAATGAAGATCTTATCTACACACGCAGATGTTATGTCAATTGATGATTTGCACTATGTTGTCATCTGCAGCAGACAATATGAAAATGGGGATTAAATAAATTTTCTGACAATCATTTGGATATTCACAATGAAATCATGTGGCTACATGCCAGTTCAACATAGAGATTTATTGTCCGATGCCAGCTTTAGTTTTAGGCATAAAAATGGATCTTCTCAAACTCCTGCCTGAGCAACCCTTAACCTGTGAACCCAGCCAACACTTTTCAAGTCATCAGATACTTGATAAATGAAACTGACCATTCTTAATCCAACCGTTTATAAATCAGCCAATTTCTTTAGTTGAAACGAATGATATTATGTTTATATTTTTTCTATTTAATTTCCATATAGTATCAATCTCCATAAAGAAGTATGTGTATAATTAATTTTGACCAAGTAGCGAGAGTTAGGGACCACCTATTTCACGATCAGATGAACATATTCTTTTTTTCTTATCTCAAGATGAAAACAATTCCAGCATGATATGACAGATTTAGATTTTTAACAAATCAGAGCAAGAGTACTTTTTTAGCTATTAGGGTTAATTATTTCACTAAATGATAAATTCATTGGAAAAGTAAATGGTTGTTCCCTGACATTAGTGATATACTGCTTCAGTGGCTTCATTATAATGATGATGGTCATGATGATGATGATGATAATGATGATGATGATAATGATGATGATGATAGTAAAATCATATTGTAATTATGTTTTGCTGATTACTCTATTGACTCTTTCTAAAGCACTATCACAACATCATGTTCATGTTTACTCTTTGCTATGTTGATTGTTGACATGTACCTATGGAGGGTACCTGGATGTAACTTGATGATGTCATGACATCTTTTATTAAAGCACCCAGAGTAATACATTCTTAGTTTTGCATACAATAAAGTTTTGTTCGTACCATTGTACTAGATCATGTCTAAATATGTTATTTTGTAAACAATATTTGATAGCAACTAATATGGGCAAAATGTATAATGTGGCAGGGGATAGTTTTGTAAATTCACGTCTGTTACTTTCTTAACTTAAAACTATGGTATGACTTGTTCAGCTATTATTTTTTAATAACTGAAGATATTAATATATTCGAAATTAAATGTTTTTGGCTTGTGGTGTTCTTGAAATTGATGTGAGGCATGTACATCTCCCATATTTACTTTGCAATATAGACAGTGAAATAAACATAATCGGCTATGAAGAAAAACTAGACACCCACAGCAGTAGACATGTGGGTTCTGGCCAAGTAGAATATCTCAAAACCAGCCTGGATGGTAACTATGTTGAATTGCATCAAGCTGTTTAGTACGCAATGTTTTGCAAAATTATCACCCAATGAAAGGGTTTGTTTTGCAGTTATAAATTTAGTTTAGGGGTGCACAAACTTCCTTTGCTATGAACTGCCATTGACTTGTCAGGTAAAGTGAATAGTTTTCTTATGCTTTGTTTTAATATGGCTATACAAAAATATGGACCTTTCACACCAAACTTGTGTGTTTTATTTTTATGTTTTTTATATTAGGCATGTAGATCCAGCAATAAATTTGTGCATATAAACTGTCCCTTGCGCGTTTAAGAAATGCATCTATTTTTTAACTGACACAGTCAGCCATATCTGTTAATTTTTTGGTTTCTTTGTATGTAAGTTTAATGCATTAGCCTCATTATGCTAAGATCCTTTTTCAATAAACCACGTTCTGCTATATGGAAGACTCATTTGAGGTGGAGGTATTGCATTTTGCATCTCTAAGTTAAACTATTTCTAGCATAAAATGTAGCATATTTTGGGCTTAACTTAACCATATATAGGAACATAATAGGGATTTTAATGTATTACTAATGTATTTTCCTCCTATTTCTGTAGGTGTCAAGCTCCACGTGCCTATTTAAATGAATATTATTCACATTTTATACAAACACAGAGAAACAATTACATAACCTGTCATTGAACATTATTCAACGTAAGTTAACTTAACAGGAGCAAACACACTTCAGAGAAGCTATAAATAAAAATACTGTTCTGAATGGTGAATGCTGCCGATGGAACGGTCTTGCAGTTAGTGATGCATACAGCTATATTTTGGGGAAGAAGACTTAAAGTTTTAGCACAATAACTTAGTTTCTACCTTCATGATCATACTGTACAGTTGACATCAGAGATTCATATCTCACACTTGAGTGATAATAAAACAAAGTATATGTGTTATGCACATATTGTAAATATTCCAGGTTCAAATATCTCACAGAATAAATCTTAAAAATAAATGTGAGAATGTGCTGGATATAATGGTTGAGCAAAATGAAATAAATATTCTGTTAGGTTTATGTCATATATATATATATATATATATATATATATATATATATATATATATATATATATATATATATATATATATATATTCATTGCTAGTTCATGATTCTGTAAGATGTAGTTGCATATAACTCCCTGTTACTTTGCTTCTTTTGTCTATCATACCAGTGGGTTTTTGTATCATAAACGAGTCTTTCTCAAAGCAGTGTATCAAAAATTCAAATGATAGCTAGAATGTAAGTTGTTAAAAGAGTGGTTAAGGTATATACCCTGTCCTTCACGGATGCTCAAAACATTACATTCATGTGATAGAAACATTCTAATTCAGAAATAATGCTCATGTTTCCACCAAGTTTTAAGAGTGCATCAGTATCACTTGTTCCTTCTCTTTTCGCATGTCTCAATTTGCATTGTAAACTATCAGGAATAATTGAGACAGTCATGCTAACGGAAGAACTAGCATGAGTCGCAACCAGATACTCATCATCTAAGTGCAAAAGAGACTTAGTTAACCAGACAGATTTAACTTCTGCAAGAGTTGTTTTTTCTGTATTATGTATCTATTAAGAACCAAGCAGTTGAAATATTTCCTATCTTGATCTCAATGTTCCATTATTAAGGTTTATTCTATACCGTTATGTTGCTATTTACTATAATTCTGTATATTCCTAACATGATTAAAGTCAGTTATAAGGGAATGGGAGTCTGAAAAGACATTTCTCAATCTAATTGTATGGAGTATTTATATGTTGATGGTCAGTTTCAGTGGTCATTTCTCATTGGAGTTATTTTTTATTTTACTTTGTAAGTTTAGCAGTGTGCCACATTGCTGTATATTAGTTTTCCAACATGGCCTGATGTTTATTGATTTCACTTCGATCTTTCCTAATTAGCTAGTCTATTTGTGATTATTCCACCCCCACCCAATCACACACACACACACACACACACACACAATATTGTTGCTGTTATTAGCATCACCATAATAATAATGAAGGTTAGGAACTATTTCTTGTATACCAGAATAGAACTACTTCTAAATACATTTTTACTTGAATGTATGGTTTCTTTCAGCTAAGATTGAACAATTTAGACAACCATTTCAGTTTTGTAATTGACAACAAACAGTATTTCAGTCATTGGGCTTTTATTGTTTTTGAAACTGATGTGAGGAATGTATACCTTCCATAGTCACTTTGAACTATGTAGACAGTGAAATAAATATAGTGGACTAGGAAGAAAAGCTAGACACACATAGTAGTATACGAGTTGAGTACAAAGCAGGTAGAATATTTCAACAACTGCCTGAATGACAATTATTTTAAATTGCATCAAGCTGTTATGTACACAAGATTTCTCAGAATTATCCCCTTGATAATGTGCTTGTATTTGCACTGTAGGCTTTGTTTCAGGATCTTAGTTATAACAGGGTTTGCAGTTAGGTAGTTCTCCATTTAAGTAATTGTGAAAGAGGTGTTATTAAGACTCATATAAAACGATGCTGATGTTAAATGGTAATTAGGCTTCGATGACTATTTACATCCATGCCCTTGCACCATTTGTTGTATTCAGTAAGTATGATATTAAATTTATCATGAATTATTTCATTATTGTTAATTGCTTTACCCAGCATTTCTTCAAAATCATTCAACTTACTGATAACAAAGGTTATATCCTCATCGTGTTTTAAAACTTTATTGTATCCCAACTTGACTTTTGAAGATATTGCAACAACCCCACTTCAGTGCAATAGACCTTGTAAAACTAGATGAATAATAATGTTGGTAATGCCCACAACTCATGAACTAGCAGTAGCATCACCGCTCCATCAAAAATATATGTACCAACCTCGACAAAATAATCAAAACTCAATAACCAAAAACAACTTGCATGATGTCCTATACTTTCCTTTTACACTCACGTAATGTTTTTGAGCAAATTAAATGAAACAAACTTTGTTATCTGCATTAAATTATAATCAACCTAAAGTAAATTAAACTACCTTTTAAAACATGAAATAGATTCACTATGTAGTTAATAACTTGATGCTTTTGTCTGGTAATATTGATTCCTTCAGTTCTCTCCACCAAAATAGTTCGTCTTTCCTTTTAACTTTTCTGATTTGGCCTTTTAAAATAGTTTTAATGCTTTCCGTGTTCAGCACTAGGCACATTTTTTATGTTGTGCCAGGTGACCTTGTTTGATGACTTAGAAGTCTTAGACCTCATTGATTATTCAGTTTAATAGTACCCACATTCTAATTCGGAACAGAAATTAATTTTCCTAAAGGATTATAGAAGTTATTTTTAAAATGTTAAAGTAATCTTTCAAGTAACTTTGTTATTGACTTAGAAAACTCTTAAATTAATGTTCAGTGTTATTTTCGCCACCTGCCATTTATTTTGTAGTGAAATTGCAATTAACCTAAAAGAGTGTTTATCTTATTTCAGATATTTTTCAGTGAGTTTTATCAACTTAAACATATCATAATTAGTGTTCAGTTTTTCTTTCAATATTTACCATTGAATTTTGAACCTAATTCTATGACGCTATTTGTTCTAATTTTAGTAATATGTCTGAAGTTACACATGATCCAGAAATGAGTAGAATTCGACCTTAGGTTTGTGTCCAATACACATACTTTCACAATGTTGTGTTGTAATTCTTGTGGGTCATGTCAAGCTAGAATATATTGACCTTTTAGGAGTCACACTATGCTCCATCTTCTACTGGAGTTCAAGTTATCTGAATTTTGTATCAGATGCAGTCAGACCATGATACCAAGTTAGTATATCGTTATCTTTTTGACGTTACACCATGTTCCGTCCCTTATTGGAATCAATGATGTAGCAAGTTATTAATATTAAAATGTTTCTCTTGTGCAGCTGCCACTAAAACATAAAATCTTAGCATGTTCAGCTGATAAAGAAGAGCATATACCCAACAGAGCAATCACATTTTAAAGGTAATGAAGATTATTATCATATGGTATTAAAGTAGATCAATTTATATATAACCTTTTTTTAAAAAAAAGTAAATGACACATACTGTCACAAAGTTATATAATTTATTTATCCCAGTTAGATATTTTAATTAAATTATACGAAACATTCTTACAGCACATGTACACATTTTCTGGTACAATACCACGATCACACACGCACGCACTAATTTTATGATATGAATAATACAGCTAATGTTGCATTTTGTATATCAAAACCTAGTGTTATACGCACAATATCATAGATTTCAGCCGCATCCTGAACGAATCAGTAGAAACTAATCTGGTAAATACTATATGTATCTGTATACCACAGATAGTTGTAATTTAAGCATGTGTGTCATGGTTGTTTGTATTTACATAATTTGAAAGTAATACAATTGGGCTTATTAAGATGATGTACTCCATCCACGTTTTGCTTAAGAAGAGATATTCGTCTCCCTTCGAGACGAGGTTGGAGTTTTCAACTTTGGTTTCTGATTGGAATGATTTAATAAAAACCTTGCTCAAGTAAGTGTTTGAAATTAATGGGGTACAATATGAAACTAGATATGTAGAAGTGATGCCATTGTAGAATAAAATTTTCAAAACATTTGCCCTACTTTTAAAAAGCATATTTAATGACACTGTCAGTGATTTGTGACAGAATGCGAACAACGGTGGTGCAGATTTGTTTATTAGAATGTAAAGACCATATACTGATGCTTCTTTGTAAAATTTTGAATGTCAATGGCTAAAGTTTTATTCATAGTATTTTGAATATAAGTTGCCCATGCTTTTACTTGTTGTCCATCGCCTGCTGTATTAATATTTAACTTACAAATCTATAGTATATTTAACTGCCAAATCATCAGTATGGAAGGTTTTAATGATGGTTATTTTTATTTTGTATGTGTGTGAGTGCCATGCATATGATAAATTCGAGGTGACACTTTATATATTGCTACACAATAATAAGTACATGTAAACTTTCTTCTGTTTTTATGAATGATTGCATTTGAATTTTATCCATGAATGTTAGAGGCCTGCAAGGTTCTGTCTTTAAACGAAGGAACATTTTCTAATGGGTAAAGGAGAACAATGTATCTATTGTATACATGCGAGAAATACATAGTACAAAGACCGATGAGAAATATTGGGCTGCTAAATAGGGATTCAAATGTATATTTAGCCACTGTAATAGTACTAGCATTGGGGTTTCGTTATTCCTCAGAAATACTGTTGAACTTATGATTCATAAAGAAAGATGTGACAGTCAAAGGATATCTATTAAAAGATATTAGAATTAATTAAAATAGAATAACCCTTGTAAACTGGTATGGGTATAGCGATGATAACCGTACCTTGTTCTAGAAATCAAAAGGATGAAATGTTATTTTTTGAGAACTCATCAGTTATAATGTGTGGATATTGGAACACTGTTCAAGACCTAGATTTGAATACTTATAATAGTTTACATGACAAACACCAGCAGCCTAGAGCAGCAATCCAAGACCTAAAAAACGAACATGAATAAATCAACCCATAGAGCAATTCCAATCAAGACCTAAAGATGTATATCTGGGGGAAAATTATCCTTTGAAAGAATGTAGATTAGATGACTTTCTTGTATCTGATGATATTTATATGAATACAGCTGATGTACTTGTCTTACCAAGGTACAAGACTGATAATTCAGCTATTGCCTCTAGTGTGGCTTTTTCGAAGTGTCCAAGGGGCCATGAAGGTTGAGGATAATAATTACACTGACTTGATCAAACAGAGTACAGCTGACACAGTAAATGAATATTAGATAGTGGGAAATACACAAGACTGTCTTCACTTTTCTCTTTCCTGTAATGATAAAATGTTGTGTGGCATTTTCAAAATGAAAAAAAGATCCGAAACTATCACTTTTTCTGGTAGGAAAACAAAAGAGAAACGGGAAAAATTAAAGAAAATTGAACAGGAAATATTAGAAATGCACAGGGGATTGCTGGATAATATAGATGGAAAATTTAGAATAAGGAAAGCAGAAAATGAGAAATCTAGGACAAACTAAACGGAAGGTGTTATATTAAGGCCAAATCTTGATGTATTTCGACATTCTCTTAATGCAACTATGGATATCTTACATGGCTTTTTTATATTATCTGGACTTAAATGTAACATAACGAAAGAAATGATACTTGGATTGGCAACAATAAATTTTCCAATGGAATAATATGCCTTGATACGGAGCGAAACTGGTTTTCTTTCAACTTTAGACTCCTTGGCACCGATTTGTTTCTAGATTGACAACAAATTGTGTAAATTATATATAGGAAGAAACCAAGAAACTAAAAAATAATTCTGGCAAGCTGGAGTCAAAGACGCCTTTCAGTAGTAGGAAATGTATTTGTTGTAAAAATTCTTGTTCTGCACATATTCAGTCACCTTTTTTTCCAGCACTTCCAAATCCATCAGTGCAAATCGAAGCAGAACTAAATCGAACCTTATTTAAGATTGTTTCGGGTGGAAAAGTAGAAAGAATTAAATGTTTTATACTAGTAGCCCCGGAGAATCAGGAAGGATTAAATATTATGCACATTTACGCATTCGCTGGGGATATTACGATAAGATGAGTTGAAAGATTACTGGAAAACAAGGATGGAACGTGTCAGAACCTATTCAAAACAAATGTATTCAGAAATATGAAGGATTTTTAACATTTAGGGAAGGGAAAATTAGAAGAAATAGGTAATCGCATTAAAAACAGTTTCGGACAGATGTAATAATAGTTGTATCGAATTGGAAAGAGGGTCCGCAAAATTCAAATAAGTATTTATCCCTGAGTTAAAAAAAAAAATTGTACTACCTAGAAAGTTCCATAGCAGCAGAGACCTCACTACTGCTTCCATCAATACAAAGCCTGGAAAGATGCCGGCATTTAAGTTCTTAATCATTTAGTTGATGATGGCGGTAATTTAATACCTTTTGAAATGATTAAACGAAAAACTGAAAATGACGAGTTTTTGAAATACTTTTCATTAATATCCGAAATTCAAAAATTTCGGAAACATGTAATTACAAATCATCTGGATGACAACATGCTTGAAAAACAGGAGGATACAATAATGAACGTGCAAAAACAAAACTCTGAAGTTTGTTTACAAAGATGTTTTTAAAAACAATGTAAAGAGGCGACACACTGCTAAGAACGAAACTTGGATACAATTATTAAATAAAGCATATAAGTCGTTGGGAGTGGTCTAAGATTCATAGCCGGCCGAAACTTTTAACTAAGGATACAAAATTGATCTCTTTTAATTTTAAATTAATTTATAGAATAGATGTCACTAATAACGTTTTGAAAATAATTAACACATTCAATGACAACAAATACCCTCTCTGTAAGAGTGAGAACGAACGTTTTGAACATCTATTATACGACTGCAATATAACTTCAAAGTTTTGGTACTTTTTTTACTAAACATTTTGTAACTTGTTGTTTAATAATGTACATTTGTCCAAACTAGAAATATTTTTATGAAGTGAGCAATTGACATTTGGTTTAATCTCTTGCTTATTTTGGCTAAATACTGTATTTACAAATTTACACTTGCAGATTAAGCATCCAAAATCCTTCCATTTCTGTTTTTAAGCAAATAGGTGAAGCGCATAAGAAGAATAAAAATGTATTGCTAATTAAACAAATAAGAGGACAAATTTCTTGAAACATTGTATCTGAATCATGAACATGTAACTTGTACAATATAGTAAACAGGAGCCAATACTGTAATACGGAGAAGTCTATGTTACCTATATACTGTATAGTTGTGACAGCCTATCAATTTGTGTCAAAAGAGATTGCGTGGTTATATCCATGTGTGGATGCGCGAGTGTACGCTCGCCTTTTCTATATTTGTGCATTTCATTTATTGTCTTTACATCAATTCATAATCAGAAATGTTTGATTGTAAGGTGACTTTGGAATGATGTTCCCCGACCAAACGTCAACCTATTATGGTGATTAAAGTTTTTTTTTCTTTCATAAATGTGTGAAAGTCAGTGGATTAGGGTCTCCCATACCAAAATGTGTGATAATAAGGAGGTAGCGTACGGTTTTCCATAACTGTTTAGTTGCACATGACTTTTTGATAAAATGTTGGATGCCAGTGGCCAGAACTGTCTTTAAATATTTTAGAGGAAAGAGGAATCAGATTATGTGGTCCGGGACCTAACTATTCGAGTGTTATCCAGAATTGAAGAAAGAAAGCAGACAAAACAGAAATGAATTTAAAAGCTGAATGGGATGTATGAATGTTTATATTTGTACCATTAGACTGCAGTAATAATGTGAGTTTCATGTCACAGTCGAAGTCCTAGAATATGAATAGTCTGTAGGGGAGTGGCAGCTGGTGGATTAATTTGAAGAGATATGATAGCAAAGAAATGCGGGGAAGATGTAGTTTTCATACAATTCGGTATCATCATTATAATCAAGACTTATGGTGAAAAATACCGAGAATGACGATAAAAAACATTTTGGTCGTATGTGATTAAACGTAAAGAGTTTGGTTTTCAAGAGGGCAGTGGGGGTGGTGTTGGTTAAGAGGAACAGGTAAAACTACCGTACAAATCCATCTGAAACCCTAAAGGTAGTCTGCCATACAGGACCATCTCTCAGACTACACGCAGATGATATGATGATGAGGTGCTGCCACTTACACTTCACACATTTGCAAGATAAAAAACCAGACAGTTCGTGTCAGCAAGAGTGCTAGAGACGGTACTGTGCCGTTAGAAAACCACGCTACTCGGCAACGATGTCTCCTTCTCTCACTCACTTCTACTTTGTCGTTGACCACGATATCTACCATCCCTGAGTTTACACCCCTGTTTCTTTATTTGATCTATTAAAAAAATACCAAACCCATTTTTTAAAAAGAAAACTACCCTTTCTCAACAGCATCGACGACGTCTCCTCCTGCTCTTACCACTGTTGTTGCACCTACAAAGGTGATCTTTCCTAAGACCGAAGTATGAGACAGAGCAAGTAAGTTGTGAAGTGTAGTGAATGTATCTAAATAACAACTGTCAAGCCACTATGTGTAGTGAATGTATCTAAATAACAACTGTCAAGCCACTATGTGTAGTGGATGTATCTAAACAACAACTGTCAAGCCACTATGTGTAGTGAATGTATCTAAATAACAACTGTCAAGCCACTATGTGTAGTGGATGTATCTAAATAACAACTGTCAAGCCACTATGTGTAGTGAATGTATCTAAATAACAACTGTCAAGCCACTATGTGTAGTGGATGTATCTAAATAACAACTGTCAAGCCACTATGTGTAGTGGATGTATCTAAACAACAACTGTCAAGCCACTATGTGTAGTGAATGTATCTAAACAACAACTGTCAAGCCACTATGTGTAGTGGATGTATCTAAACAACAACTGTCAAGCCACTATGTGTAGTGGATGTATCTAAACAACAACTGTCAAGCCACTATGTGTAGTGGATGTATCTAAATAACAACTGTCAAGCCACTATGTGTAGTGGATGTATCTAAATAACAACTGTCAAGCCACTATGTGTAGTGGATGTATCTAAACAACAACTGTCAAGCCACTATGTGTAGTGGATGTATCTAAACAACAACTGTCAAGCCACTATGTGTAGTGGATGTATCTAAATAACAACTGTCAAGCCACTATGTGTAGTGGATGTATCTAAACAACAACTGTCAAGCCACTATGTGTAGTGAATGTATCTAAATAACAACTGTCAAGCCACTATGTGTAGTGGATGTATCTAAAACAACAACTGTCAAGCCACTATGTTCCATTTCTGTTTGTGATAATAACTTGTGATACTTCACATTTTCCAAAGTGAAAGTTTGCAAACCGTACGAAAGTTATATGACTGTAGCTTTAGATACTTGCACAGACTCTTCGTTTTATAAGTGTCACGAGAACAATACCAATTTTGTTACCATTTTCCCCTTGCAGCTTGAATAGAAATCTGTATTTCTTTTATTTGTGGATATCCCACAGACCCATTCCAGCACACAGAGCTGGTTACGATCGTTAGGAATATTCCCTAAATTGTTCAGAAATATCAAAGCTTGTATGTGTATTTTCACTGTTCCACCCTTGGTTAGGGTTTAAGCATGTTCCAAAAAAACAAAAAACAAAACATTTTCAATTTATTTTTAAATTTTGAATAAAGGTTTCTCTCTGCTTATAAGTTTTTCAAGTTGTTGGTACATGGCAGATTACATCCGCATACCTTCTCAAAGTGAGAGTCATATCTACACGTCATTACCTTGGATAAATTCGGTTTTATTGGATAGTCATCGTTAATCTTTAATTTTTTTTGTTGATGCATTTTTTTATAGAAGATTTAAGGCTTCCTATTGTTGTAACGGTATATATGTTGTTTAGTCTGTAGCTGAAATTATCTATAGCAAAATGCTTAAATTTGTTCAGTTTTTTATTTCAAGCCCTACAAAAGATACGAAGTTTGTCTTGAAAGAGGATTCAAACTTTAAGTTACACGGACGTGAAGAAAAGGACACCATTGCTACTTCAGTTAGCTGTCGTTGTGTTCATTCTAATCATGCTTGCCTTATATCTTTGTGTTGTAAAGGTCATATTTCTTCCTAAGTAAAATCAAGCATCAATAGACAGACAACTTGGGTCATCATCCTTGAGGTTCACTGTACTTTAGCTTCGTTACTTCATAAAACACCAAATTCACTAGCTTGAAGAAAGAAAAAACAAATTCAACAACAACAACAACAAAAATGCCACTCATTACTGTAACACTTCTGACTCTACCGATGTGAGTGTGAGTGTGAGTCTTTATGTCAAAATGTTTACGTGAGATACAAATAAATGGTCAGATTGAAAACGCGAACCAATACTGTGACCATTCAGTATTTGATGTGATAATAAGAAATGGTACAATACACAACAGAAGCATCGTAAGTTCACATTCCAGTCTGTCTGCACTGCAGTAGTAACAACGCAAGAGCGTAGCATTATTTTGCCACACTGCCTTAGAACAAAGAAATGCATTACTCGTTGAAAGCCATTTCATTCGCTAGATTTATTTTCTTAACGCGTTCGCTTCGAATTGACTTCAGTAGCGATTGACACAGTGACGAGATAGGTCATATTTTTCTGGGTCTCGCCGCTAGGAAATTTATTTTAAAAAATATTTAAAAAAAAATAAAATTAACGGACGAACAAGCGTGCCATGGGCGATTCCATGGAAATTGTGTCAATATTATTGCAGAATACATCAAGGAATGTTTAATTGTACTATTATGTGAGAACGTTTTAGTCGCATTCGTCATCAGTTCATTCTGGTGATATTTTAAAATGTTGAATTGTTTCCTATGGATTTGAATTTCTAAGTGGAATGTGTGTTTCCTTGAAACTTTCTTAAGGAAAATATACCATAAAAACGAACGTGAGTGTCGTGATACTTTTTAAAGTAGGAATAACATAGTCTCTCTCTCTCTCTCTCTCACTCTCTGTCTCTCTCGTAATAAGTTTGATTAAAATCCTAATGGTATTTGTTCCGTTTGAAGATACCTCTCCAAAAATGTGATCAGAAGTTACCATAATTATGTGAACTGTTATGTTTGTCATGTAATTTTTTTGTATAAAAATTTACACCCTAACAATTGTAGAACGATTTAGTTCGACCTATTTGTTCTCGGTTTAGAATGTCGATAGAACAAGGTGCGTTTTGGTACTGCTTTTTCATTATTATTTTTTTCCCGGCCTTAGATTTGTGAAAACATTGCAACATTGTTGGTAGCGTGTGCTGCAAAACACCAGTCTCTTAAATTTGGGATATTTATATATATCAAAATGCTAAGCAGTAAGTCGACAATAAATATCACACGACCATTTTTGTGTGAAAATGATGAATGAATGAAAACAATGAACATTTCTCAACATAGAATGTGTGGTTGTCTCAATTATCTTTGTCCTATAATACCGCAAAAAATAAAAGAACCAAAAATGGTGTCCTACGTTTGTTTTTTCTTTACCATTCTTTCTTTCTCTCTCCAATGTAATGTTAAGTCTATCTGTCCATCTGTCAAAACACTCCAGACTAAACTACTGCCCGTTCTACTGTCACCCAATGCATTAACACCTGTGTGCGTTACACACATATCGTTTATACAAAAATTTAATAACAAAGAAATAGAAACCATTGACTAAACCATCTAATTTACCCGTGCAGGTGTTATGTCATCGTTCTAAAATATTTTACAAGTTACTTTTGGGGCTACTAGATAGTAAAAAATAATCTTCATGAGATACCAAACAAATTTATTTCTTCACTGGTCTTGCTGGTTCTGTCATCCTATTGGATTTTGCACAGTTGTTCTCTCAACCTCTCGATCTCATACTGTAGCGGACACACAAGGTTTTAAATATGAGATAATTATATCATCTTCAAGATTGCTAGCACAAACCTCTACCAACACATTTTGAAAAGTCTTGTGTGACATGGATCGCCATTGCCGCATGGTGTCTGCTTTCTCCTTGGAAAATAGATCGTTTCGTCTTGATTAAAAAATTAAATTGGAATAAGATTTACACATTACTTGAACTCTTAACATTTCACGTTGTAGGTGCAAGCCGTCGTTCTCAATTTTCTGAAAGTTCGTTTCTGCGTTTTTTAAATGTGGTAATATTTTTTATGGACCGAACGAATTTCTTTTAGTGTGAATCAAGACTCTTGGTTTTGTGGCATAGGTGGAGAACGTTGATTCAAGCTCACATATGCCGTTTTCGAAATCGTAGGCATAGATTGCAGCTAACACTTCAGCTCTTGTGTGAGGCGACATGGCAAGACATTGTCTCTTACTTTCTCAATGCAATCGTTTCATCTTATTGCAAAATTTCATTTGACTAGGTTTCACACGCAGCAGGTCCCTGCATATATGAAGAGTTTTTTAGAGTTAGAGTATTCATTCAATTCTCAAACGATCAAGAAGTTCGAAGAGTCAGTACAGATCGATCTGGTGGTCAAAGATTTGCTAAGAGTCATAGGAAAGCATGATTCACAGGCAAAAATCGCAACAAAACTTACCTTTCGGGTCGTGGACTTGATGAGAGTCATACGAAAGTGTATAAGTGCTGATGCAGTTTGCTATATCTGCAAGGTAAATGGGTATTTGTCTCCAGAATACGTGCTTTCTCCAAGAAAGATAGACAAAAGTCACAAAATACCTCTTATCTTTATCAGGAGAAATGACGCTATACTTCAGATTGAGAAAAGAGAAGAAGCAAAAACAAGAGGAGGTAGAGGAGAGGCGTTCAGAAGAAGAATAAATTGAAGATGGGAAAGAACTTGTATCAGTGAAGAGATGGAAACGGAAAACTTTACAATGTAAGTCGATCCGTTGGCTCTGATATGAAATTTCCTACTAACTTCTACACGATAATGGACCAGAAAGAAAACGTAAGTGTATGTTGGTCTTGAGTTTTTGTAATAAGGATAGTGTGTTTTATTTTTATTGACACTGCATGAATATATGCTCTTTCACTTCTCTCTATCCCTCTGGGTCATTTTGTTTAGCTAGAATTGAATTGGAAGGGATGTGTTCCTTCACGTACGCACTTTAGGCATTCAAGTGGGTAAAACATAGTCAGTCTTTTCATCCATCAGTTTGTGTCTTGATTTTTTCTAAAATCACACAATGACGCCATAGAATTGCAGGTTAATTGAATTAAGGTGTGTGGGTATGGGTGTTTGGTAGAATTTGTCAGTTTAGATGAGAGCTTAGCTGCTTTCATAAAAGAAAAAGAAAACGTTTTCTTTCTCACTCTGTGCTGATAGTATTTAATGGGTTATTTTCTTCACTCTTTGTTGATAGTATATATAGTTTAGGTGTGATATATTGATGTTCATCAATCTATGTATGTATGTTGGATGTGTTATATAAGTCTATGTCTCTACTGTATTTGTCTTTACCTACATTAGCGCCTATTCAATTCAAACCTTTGCCACAGTGTTACCAATGTCCAGTACCGTGACGTCAACTCGAATGTTCCATTCTTTTTATCCCTATACAACAACCCAACTTTCTCTTGTCGCTATACAGTCCCAATATTCCCCATCTTAAATTCCCCTTGTCGCTAAACGTTCCCAGGGGGATCTGAAAAATCTTGTCGCTAAACGTTCCTAAGGAGGGGGTCTGTAATGTATTTTCCCATTGTCGCTAAAGGATCCCACTTTATTATATGCTCATTCTTTCCCCGTTAACCTTACATTGTCAGAATCGTGCAGCATTACCCGATATTGAACCCGCGCGACAATACACATATAGCATTCACGTGCATAAAGGAACTACCTTGTACTGTAAACAAACACTGGACGCAGACACCAGCACTTTTGATTTGTACCCAAATCATGTACACTCGCGTAAGATGCTCTTTACGTTGTGGTTGTTTAAATTTGTTTCTGAATGAACTAAAACAGATGTTTCGTGGACTGCCAGATTCCAGGTGATTTGGCACATTCCGCGTTGATACAATGTTTCGGATTAAGGCTAGCTACATTATATAACAGACGCAAGATAAGGTCCCTACAAATAACAAACAAGTGACAAGTCATATACTCTCTTCTATAGTTGGTGATACGAATGACAAAATAAAATATACTTACAGTTTTACATCCTGAATTTCCTCAAAATGTATTTTCTTAATTCTGCAAATCCGAATTACATCAGCCATGTCATAGGTTCTCAATCTGGATTACACATTTGAAACTGTAGTGTAATGACGATGATAAGTGCAATTACATCCTCCTTACTGCACTCAATATGAAATAAACATTAAATTCCATAGCGTATTTTTGATAATTGCAATTGAAAGACTTCATATTTTTCCCATATTATGATTTCAAACATTCAATGACAGAAACACATTTGCAGATGTCAACACGCTTCTCCCTAGCTTCTTCAATCTCATGTATTTCATGTGGAATTGTCACATACAAATCCAGTCCATAATCACGAAATTTCCTAGAATCGAGAAAAAATACCAAAATCTATTCATTCCAGAGGAAATCGAACAATTGTTGCAGTGCCCATTCATTGACAATATGACTCCAAATTTCAATTTTAACTAGACACACCATTTTCTTTCGAAAGTTATGTCGAGCGCGACTAAGTTCAAATTTATCTGGACGGAGTTATGTGAGCAGTAATAATGTTGATTTGTGTAATGATGAATATGCGCTTGTGTATCTAGTTTGGTATGCGGCATACATTCATTTACTTTGCTTATTGTAGTGTATTCTGTTTATAATAAAGCCTTAGGTAGGATAAAAAATGAGCATATTATGAAAAGGTTATTGCATTGTTTGGGAAATTTGAGCTCGTTTTGTCGGAAGGTCGTGCAGCATTCCATCCGAAAACTCGTTCATATTTCCCATATAAATGCAGTAACCTCTAAATACTTCTTCGGTACGTTCAATATTCTCGAAATTGATTTCAGAATTTAAAAATCTTATTGTAATTTGACTTGGATTTATTCAATGGGCCATTTCAATACTTTTAACGCAGATATACAGCATGTTTTGAAACAAAATCATCCATTATCAGGACAAAGTTGTTAGAGTTTTTTTTTCTTCTTTAGATACTCCCGATTTTGTGCCGTTTTCATGATATATATTTTTGTTGTCAGCAGTCGTATACATTAGTGATTTCACCATGCGATGGCTGTTCTTATGGAATTGATTTCTTCATTTACTTGTTTCGAAAAAGAGAACACTTTGACCTTTCCTCGGACGTCTTGTTCCATTGCTGCAACCAAAAGTTTGTTTTGAGCATGACTTCATCGCGCTATACTCGCCAGTCAAACCGTTTATGGTACGATGGACCCTCATTAACTGCATTACATAGGCACTCACTGGCACTCCATACTACATTTTGCACTAGATTTAACGGCCTGGGACTACATTAATCTTTACTGAACTGGAGCGAGAAAAAAATTCCTCTTGAATTATCAACCTTAAAGTCTGAGCATCTTCAGCGCATTGTTTTATTCAACTTCCAATCAGTAGGACCACCGGAAAGGCGCACATAAATATTTAACTTTATCGACGGTCATTATATCGACGTCTTTCTTTTATTATTGCTGGAAAATTAGGCGAAGAGCCAGAGTGAGCAGATCTAACAACATCCGGGTATCGCACCAGGTCGTTTACACACCACTTCCGCAGAGGTGGAATTGCTGCCATCGCAAAGAACTCAATAATCCAAAGTCTTAACCACACTACAACTTTCAATTTCGACCACACATCGTGTGAACTGGTCCAAAACTCACTTTCAATAGAACAAAGGTCAGTCCATCATTTTTGCTTCTACCTCACTTCTCGTCGAACAAACACGTTAAGTAAATTACTCTTGCTGGAGTAGTTTCCTAACCTCATGGAGGATGGAAATGTGATAGGTTTTAACATAATTATTCTTGGAGATTTCAACTTTCACTTTGACTGTCATGGACACCCCTAAACAACAAACTTCCTGGATTCTATTCACATTTTGAATCTCAAGCAGCCATTTAGACAATGCACCCATAAACATGGTCACATGTTAGACTGGATTCTTCATAGACCCGATGATAATATTCTACAGTCTTCATTTGTGTCCCACGGACTTGTACCAGATCACCTCTGTGTCATATGCCATCTCCGCGTATCAGTTCCTAACCTTAAATATCTGTTTGCTACTAAGAGAAACCTCCGTATGAAAAATGTCACAAACATAGTTCAGGCATCAAAGATATAATTGTGATGAAGAGCGCCTAAAGCCAAGTGAACTCGATCCGATTCCGATATCACTTCTGCTTGAGTGCTTAAAGTAAAGATTGCTTTCATTAACCGATGCTATCAATACCTCTCTCTCATCCTGGGAATTGCCATTATTTTTCAAAACTACCATTGTAAAGCCTTTGTTGAAGAAACCGATGCTTGACTATAACGATCTTAGGAATTACCATCCTATTTCTAACCTCTCATTCATGTAAAAATATTGGAAAACGTTGTTTTATCCCAACTTTTATTTCATCTGAATTCAAATAGTTACTTTAGCAATGTATAGCCCGCATGTCGTACTCGCCATTGTACTGAAACTGATCTTCCAAGAATAGTTAATGACTTTTCCTCTGCTTTGGATAGTAGAAAGATTACAGTCCTCAACCTCCTTGACTTATCTGCGGCATTTGACAGAATAGACCATGATATATTTCTTCAACGTCTCCAGCATGTATTTGGTATTAGTCAACAGGACAGATAGTGAGTCTGTAAATGGAAAACATCCCAGGCCAGTTGATTAATGTTTTGGTGTTCCACAAGGGTGTTCTCAGGCCCCTCTCTCTTCTTTATATACATTCGTCCGTTCCCAAGTGTCACAGATCGACATCCGGTGTCTCAATTAATTGTACGCTGACGGTACTCAAATATACAAATCTAGTTAACCAGCTGAAGTTGTGGCTACCATCCAAGGCGTAGAGAGCTGCATTTCCGATGTCACGTCATGGATGACATGTAAACAAGTTGCGGATGAATGATAATAACACCGAAGCCACCCTGATCACAACGTAAAGACATTGTTCTTTCACATCCTTTACCTCAAACAATAAGTATAATCCATACCAACATTACATTCAAACAGTCAGTACGAACCCAAGGTAGCATTCTCGACAGTACTCTCATTATACCAATATGTCATGAACATATGCATGGTTGCATATCTGGAGCTGAAACGTTTAGCTCCATTTGCAATTTTCTTTCGATTGATGGCACTTAAACGATTGTGTGTTCTTTAGTACTTCCAAGACTGGACTATTGCAATTCACTTCTATCTGGTTCGTCTCAGTACCTAGTACATTCAAATACAGTATATATTCCCTTGTAATCCCATTCGCGTGTAAGTCCTCTCCTCAAGCTGATCCAGATTACCTGACTATTGCTCCATTTACACCACTGAATTCTGGGCTATACTTGAATCACTACAATGGATCAAAGACAACCAAATACCTAAAGCAGTCATTATAAGCGATTCCCTAAGCGTTACCAAATCGATCCAAAATCGCAATACACACTCTAGGGAACAATTCCTCGACAGAGCATGCCAATTAATCGACGATATCACCACAGCACATCAATTAGTCGAGCTCATGTGGATACCGTCGCACATTGGAATCTCTGGCAACGAAACAGCAGACAAAGTTGCAAAAACCAAGCTAGGAGATCAAAACTCTATCAAGCTTAACTATAGCTCTACAGAAGCAATAAGCTTCGCACAAACATATATAGACCAAACATGGCAAGATTTTTGGAACTCCTCCACAAAAGGGAAAAATCACCATGAAGCCCAAAAATACGTAGATAGGAACATACAGCTACCTAAGGGTACCTATTTAGAACAGAAAACCATAAACAGGATAATAACTGGAAAAACTAAACTAGCAAGCAGTTTTGGAAGGTTTATAGGACCCAAACCAGCAACCATTAACTGCTCTAACTGCCACACCACCGAAGATCTACACCACGTATTCAATATATGCCCAAAATATCAACTCGCTCGGAAAATATTTATCAAAAACCAAAAAGAGATTGGATTACCACACACATACCCAGAGTTACTTATGGACTCTAATAAAAATAAACGATCAGCATATAAAAATATAAATCAATTCATAGACTCAGCAGGACTTAGGAACAAAATATAATTACTATCCCAACAAAACCAAAAGACCCAGTAACTAGCTAAATAAATGTAGAAGCCACTACATAAAAAACCATAACATATCATTCAATTTTATAAAAGTATTAATAAATAATTCACTTACGAAGCACCTATAAAAAACTAAGGAAACCGCAAAATCGGATGCCCTAGATGTCCTTAACGAACCGAGTAATCAGCTAGGATTCCTGTCCTAGATGTCCTTAACGAACCGTGTAATCGGCTAGGACTCCGGTCTCTTGCTAAATAAAGTATAAATAACATTCAATCTCTAAAAACATCAATTAATAAATAACTTAAAGAGGTAATATCTAAAAACTTATAAATAACATAACGTAGGAAACACACCCTAAACACCTCGACTAGTAATACCATAATAATCTTGAAAATCTCTCTTCATACATGATATCTACTAAGAACCTCTATAAACAGCATAGAACATCCCCCCTCCTTTTAGAACATTTTGAAGAGAAAAAAAAAAAAATCTCAAAAAAAAAAAAAAAAAATCTTGAAAAAAAAAAAAAAAGGCAAATGCAACAAGAAACCAGCGATGTAAAGCAAGCAGGACCGTTCCCGAGCTCTCCTTCCCACTAATGACAGCCAACCATTCAACTGTAGGGACCTTTATGGACCCACAGATTGAGGCCAAACTATAAGGGTTCCTTGAATCCATAAAAGCCTGGGGTAGGTGGCACCATCCCTTCCCCAGGAACAACTAGCAGGCTGCGGTGCAGTCAGAAAAAAGTGGCACATGCACAATTGTGCGAACGCTACTATAATTAAACTCAACAACAAAAAAAAAATCCTCAAGCTGAATAGGTAGAAACACTAAAAGGTGCATGACCGGCGTACAAGCCAACCACAAGTCCGAGACGACATCACAAGATGCACGCGGTATGTTCTAAATGCATTTATTTGGGCAAACTTATATTAGCAAAAATTACACGCATATCTCTCGCAGAGTTGGCATGTATGATTATTGTATACAAATGGTATAAGTTCATGTATTTATTTCAAAAGTCAAAACAATTATTTAATGTTATGGTTTCTTAATATTTCTGCCTAATTCATATTTGTTTATAACTTAATCGGACG